>CAHIKZ030005438.1:702500-715000 GCA_903632075.3 Acanthosepion pharaonis
CTCAAAGAGGATCGAACACGCTATTAATGTTCTGCTAGACTAGCCTTGCTAGTCTAGCAGAACCCCACGCCGATTGCTTGTCGGCTGATTTTATGTGATATCAACGCTTGTTTCATTATTTAACGTCTAATCATGTCTGGAACACTCAGTGAGAATCGAATTCATTCCTCAGTGACAATGATCAACAAGACTAGACTCCCAAACCATTATCCCACGACGAAGCACCAATCATCATCATTCTTCGACCCCATTGTGGTTGGTCGGAACTCCATTACCAACCTTTCAAACTTCTTGCTCCTGCATTGCCGTCCCCAGATCCCCATTGTCCAACCCTGGAGTCCTGAGCCATGGTATCTGAAAAAGTCAACTTTTGCAAGAAGACACCCCCAGAAAGATGCTATAGAAGTAAGGACATGACCTCCCCGTCCACTCAGTGACATTGGCCAGAAAACTGCAATCGATTTTGCTTGAGGTTAAGAGAGATTGTTCTCAGTTCTCTGTAAATTGTATCTCCAAATGATGTTCTGTTTTTTTTTTTTTTCTTAGCAGATTTGTTCCATACAGTCGCCTTTCAAGACGAACAGATAATGTCCAAGTTACTGATCCATACAGTAGGACTGGTTCAATCATTGTTCGAAAGGTTTGAACTTTTAAAGAGGCTGGAAGGTTCAAGTGCCAAATCTTGTGAAGTTTGTTATATATTGCGTGTGTTGAAGTCTTTTTGGGAATCTATAATATGAGATCCAAGATATTTGGAATCCTCAACTATTTTGATGGGTGTATTATTCAGTGACTTCAAGGGAAGTTGAGGCACCTAGGTTGGTTTAGGTTGGTTGATTTTTTGGCATCAACACTTGATAGGTTATTTAATAGTGAATTTATGTATGAGGCACCCAGTGAGGATCAAACTTATTACTCATTAACAATGGTCAATCAGACAAACCTTGCTAATCATAGTTAAGTCGGCAGATTTTATGACATGTCATTTTTTGTGGGTGGGTATCTACTCAGTAGATATATTTACTGAACGTTGAGTCGCGTAGAAATTCAAAGTGGAACATCTTAAGCACAAAAGACAAAAGTAAGAGAAAACAGAAGTGGATGACAGATGAAATTCTCGATACCTTATAAAACCGACCAAGAATCATATTTTGTTGAGCAAAAACACCTAAAATAATTACAAGAAAGCAAAAGAGGAACGGCTCAATGAGAAACGTCAAGCGATTGAAGAACTGCAGAACACAGATGCAGCAGGCACGCAGAAAAAAAAAGATAAAAGATATAGTAGGTGAACTTTGCTCCCAAATGCGTAAGAGACCAGATGAAACCGGGAAATGTTGCAGAATATACGATGTTAAGTTAAAACATCCGAAATAAATGCAAGCATGAATAACTTAATGAAAAAATGAGCAGAGATTGACAAACTGCAGAACACGGAAATGCGACAGGCATATAGAAAAATATAAATAACAGAAAAAAAACATCTGCTTAAGCAAGATGTATAACATTTAAACATGGAACAATTGGGATGGACAAAGAAAAGACACTACAGAGATGGAATGTATAAAAGCGTTTTTAAGATAATAAAAGAAAAAACTTCAGTAAAAACATTCATGGAGGGACCTGTAATATATAATTTGAGTTTAGGTCGATAGGGATAAATATTAAAAGAAAGAACAATAAAGCCATACACAGCTATTATATATCTGCTAATGGCCTCAGATAGTTTCTAGGACGATAATGTTGCTGAGTTGATAAATGAAATATATGACAATGGTGAAATACCGGAGTGCCTCAGTAACATTTTTATGGAATTTGAGTTGCTAAACTTAAAGGAAGCGCTGACAACAACAGCAACAGATGACATTGCTAGGAAAGACAGTAGGCAACTCAAAAGAACAGTGCAGAATATAGTGCACAAACACTGAGATATGTGCAAAAAATCAAAAGCGGATTAGCTCATTGAGAAATGTGCATACACTGAAAAACTGCCGAAAATAGACGTAGTAGGCATACATAAGAAATAGTAAAACAGAAAACGGGATCTTTGGTAGGACGCATAATATCATCAGATTTTCAGTTTCCTGCTAGTCTTGAATGATGGGAGATTGTGTTTTCTTGCTCGGACAAAGGAAATATGACATGCATAAAATTGATATCTAAAGTTTAAAATGAATTTTTAAAAATGAAAAAGCATTTTGAAGCTTTCGTTTTAGCTTTAATTGAAAGCTAAATAAATAAATTTACAATTTCAAGTAAGCAAAATACTCTGGTGTATTTGAAATAGAAATTATATTGATTTGAGTATCAAAGTTTTATTTTAAGAAAAATACTTAATTGAAGCATGACCTACACTAAAATAAGTATATAAAATATAGAAATATAGAAATTATAAAATAATTAAATATTATAAAATATATAAAATATTTAGTGAAATAGAAATTTTAAAAAAGTAAAAATTAATGATTTTTTAATTTTTGAAATGATTTTAAAGATATTTGTGAATATAAATTTTGAAGGGATGATCTTTTTATTAGTGAGTTTAATGTGGGGGCATCCTGTTGAGACGTAAACCCAATAAAAATAGGTGAAACAAATAAATTTATTGATATTCGTTGGGCATCCGGTCCGTAGACTCGGGCAAAAAATCTTCATAAAAACGGGTTAGGTGGGTGTCTACCACCCCAGACGAGACTTTACAGTGGGGCAGACCGAGTCCGTAGACCCTCAGGGTCGGTAGGGCAAAAACTCTGGCCTTTATATCTTCATTTATTAAACTGTGGGGTATCGAATCCGGACTAGGTGTCTGTCTACCACCCCAGACGAGACTCTGGCCTTTATATCTTCATTTATTAGTGAGTTTACTGTGGGGCATCCGAGTCCGTAGACTCGGGCAAAAAATCCCCGTAGACCCAATAAAAACGGGGTCGGGTAGGTGTCTACCACCCCCGACTCTGGAAAAAAATATCTTCATTTATTAATAAAAACAGGGTCGTAGGTAGACCCAATAAAAACGGGGTCGGGTAGGTGTCTACCACCCCAGACGAGACTCTGGGACTCCGGAAAAAAATCCCCGTAGACCCAATAAAAACGGGGTCGGGTAGGTGTCTACCACCCCAGACGAGACTCTGGCCTTTATATCTTCATTTTCATTTATGGGGCATAGTCCGTAGACTCGGGTTTACGAGACTCTGGCCATCTTCGAGTCCGTAGTTTACTGTGGGGCATCGGGCAATAAAAAATCCCAGACGAGACCTTCAATAGTGAAAACGGGTTCGTAGAGCCAATAAAAACGGGGTCGGGTATGTGTCTACCACCCCAGACGAGACTCTGGCCTTTATATCTTCATTTATTAGTGTAAGTTTATAAAACGGGGTCGGGGGGCATCAGACGAGAGATCCGTAAACTCGGGCAAAAAATCCCCGTAGACCCAATAAAAACGGGGTACCACCACCCCAGACGAGACTCTGGCCTTTATATCTTCATTTAGGTGAGGTTTACTGTGGGGCTACTCGGGCAAAAAAATCCCCCCGGGTAGGTGTCTTCCACCCCCAGACGAGACTCTGGCCTTTATATCTTCATTTATTTGAGTTTACTGTGGGGCATCCGAGTCCGTAGACTCGTGCCTCCCCGTAGACCCGTCTGGACTCCCATTTATTAGTGAGTTTACTGTGGGGCATCCGAGTCCGTAGAGAGACAATAAAAAGAGTTTGACCACCCCACACTGTGGAAGACAAAGAGTTTGACAAGCACTGTGGAAGACGAATCAACAAATAAATGAAAAGAAATAATGGCAGTCGGTCAGATTTTTTATGGTGGAGGGGCTCTTAAAACACTTGACGGACACCCATACTTACGAAAATGGAAATGTTTCTAGGCTGAAAAAAAAAAAATTAAAAAATTATTAAAAAAAATTGGTGTAAACGACATTTACGTCCTTGTATTCACTTACTGACCTGTGACATTATATATATATATATATATATATATATATATATATATATATATATATATATATATATATATATATATATATAAATGACGACACACTCTACGAAATGGAGAAACTCCGAGAATTATTTTTAAGACATTTTCTGTTTATACGTTATCAAAGACGCTCTTCTGTAGCTAAACTGGTATAGCACGTCAGGCTATATAACGGTTACGTGTAGGATAGAGGTTCGATTCGATTCCTGTTAGAGGACACAAATTTTCTATGAAAATTTTTCGGACATTCATGCTGGTAAATGTTTTAATTTACTTAAATATTTGTGTCTATAAAAGAACGTATAAGCAGAAAATATCATATATATATATATATATATATATAATATATATATCATATATATATATATATATATATATATATTTATAATAAAAGAATAAAAAAGACCACTTTAAGATTCCATGTAATAAGCTATTTCACCATAACCCCTTTTACAGGGTTCTGGATCATCAGACTTTACTTCCAAAAGCTAAAATGAAAAAAAAAGAAATTCACACGTTTTTACGGACCTCATCAAGTATACGCAAAGTTAAGGAAGTGAGGTGGGGAGAGGATATGAGTGTGTCATATGTATCATTTTAGTTTCCTATTTTAACCCCAGTGTGTCGGCTGGATGTTGCTCAAATCTAACGCGTCTCGTCTCTAGATAAAGGTGGTTAAGGGGTTAACGATAAGGACTACATTAAGGAAGACGTTCCAACAACCCCAATAAATTACACGACAGGTTTCATTCAAAATTCTTATATATATATATATATAACATAAGAAGTTTTTCGATCATCATTATCACTTGGATTCATGAACGAAAGGTTTGGCTGGTCTTCTGTGTCTAATGCATAGCGAGGCACAAACCAGAGAAGCAGGCCTTCTCAAAGCGATTACCAGGAATTGCAGTTAACTGTGGAGAACTGCCTTTTTATATGCCTTGACAGGTCCGACCTGGACTTGCACACCCTATTGCAGGTCGGGCATTCAAACCATGCCATTACGAAATCATCATATGCAATATACTGTTGGCGTTGGTGTGATTTCTTGTAACTGAACAGACCTGTTTTAGACAGACATATCCGATTGCATTGGGCACATGGCCAGGTTGGCTCCTCATGGCAATTCAGGGATCTCTTCCGAACCCCTCTCTTCAGTTCTGCATATTTTTGTGATGCTTCATCAGCAATACCAGCTCTCCAAGAAACCCTCTCTTCACCTAGAGTCTCCCATTTATTAATTTATTTATTAATATATATTTATTAATTTATTTATTAATATATATTTATTAATTTATTTATTAATATATATATTTATATATCTATATATACATATATACATGTATATATACATATATGTATATACAGGAAAGTATATATATATATACATATATATATATATATATAAGCATGTATGTATATATACATATATATATGAATATATATACTTATATATATATATGTATATGTATATATCTATATATATGTATGTATATATATATATATATATATATATATATATATATATATATATATATATATATATAAAGTATGTATAAAGGAAAAAGACAATAGGAAAACTGTATGCCGTTTTAGCTGACGCGTTTCGTCCACTGCGGACTTTCCCAAGGAAAAGTATGTATCTTCACTCAGAAGTAACATCCTCGAAAGTGCCGCCATTAAATAATATCCAAATATTAATCTACACCTTGTTTTTTTTTTCCCTATCTCACCTTTCCTAACAGAATGACTTTCAAGACAACATACGAACAAAACTGCATACAGTTTACCTATTGACTTTTTTCCTTTATACATATTGTCTTTTTCTATAGATTAATTCTGAGAATTTTTTACATATTTTGCTTAACCGGAAGTTGTCTGTCGCTGAACTGTCATAGCACGCTAGAGTTAATGGTTCTGTGTAGGATACAGGTTCATTTCCTGTCGAGCATTCAGTTCGGTAAGTGTAATTAATACTCTTTAATTAAATGTACCTAACATTTACTCTGATAAGTCTATCCATAAAAAAATAACGGATAAACAGAAAATAAGCATCAAATAAGTGTCGTATTTAATCCATTTCCCATGATATATATATATATATATATATATATATATATATATATATATATATATATATATATATATATATATATATATATATGTGTGTGTGTGTGTGTGTGTGTGTGTGTGTGTGTGTGTGTGTGTGTGTGTGTGTGTGCGCATGCATGCTGTGAAAGAGAAAAATACACTCCACATTTGATGGTCAATTCTCCTACAAATAGGGATTCAAGTTCGAAACTTGCCGGAGGGCACGTCTTTTTTTTTATCTCGAATAAAATCGGGCCGCCGGTAGATGTGATTTACGCAGTTTATAGACACAGGATGTCTTCTCAAACACGTGTATCCACACAAATTTATATCGTTTAAATAATAAGAAATAATGTATTAAAAAAGAAAAAAATCCACTAATTCCTTAAAGATATACTCGTTAAGACTTGCAGAATGATTTGCTTTCGTCAGAAATATGTCGCTAAATGGACAATAAGCAATTAAATTCATAGGACCAATCAAAAATAACACTCTCCTCGGAAAACTCCACTGATATTGGAAAGACATAGAGATGCCAGGTTGAAATCCATTCATGAACATAAAGATAAGGAAAAATCGTATTGAGAAAAAGTATTATGGACAGACAAAACCAAAATTGAGTTGTTTGGACTCAATTCTAGAAATCATGTATGGAGGAAAGATGGTGATGCTTTCAAACTAAAGAACACAGTTCCAACAGTGAAATTTAGTGGTGGCACCATCATGGTTTGGTGATGTTCTTCTGCAAAAGGTACTGGCAACATATCAGTAATAAATGGTAGAATGAAGGCTGGAGCAGATCAAAATATTTTGGATGCAAATATAATGATTTTGGTTGAAAATCTTGAACTTTCCCTGATTGGATCTTAAGCCCGATGCAAAATCTGCGAAGAAAGGGCTTGCTGAAAATAATGTAAATATCCTGAAATGGCCAAGTCAGTCCCTAGATTTAAACACGGTCGACAATCTGTGACGTAATTTGAAAATTCAAATCCAATCGAGAGCCCCAAGAAATATCCTTGATCTGAAGACCATATGCAAACCATTAACTTAGAACAATAAGAAGAGGTTGGTTGCTGTAGAAATGAATAATGGCGAATCAAAAAAGTATTAAATGAAGATTATGTATTCTTTTTTGTATTGTTCGAATACTTTTTTCACCCATTAAAATGGGTAAACAGGATTTATTTCTGTTACATCAAATTTTTTTCTGTTTTTTTTATGCATATTTAGGTGTACAGTTAATTAGATGAAATGTATGTTTATTCATTAGTTGTAAATACAATAAATTAAAAATTTGCATCTGTATGAATATTTGTTCCCCACTCTGTGTGTCTACACACACACACATTTATATATATATATATATATATATATATATATATATATATATATATATATATATATTTAATATGGATATGAGTTTGTGACCCTGGGTTTCACGCTTGATGATCGCAAAAGCGTGAAACCCAGGATCACAAACTCAAATCCATACAACGGAATATGTTAATTCTATTACTGATATTGAGCACTTTCCAATAAGTACCATGAATATATATATATATATATATATATATATATATATATATATATATATATATATATATATATATAGAGAGAGAGAGAGAGAGAGATAGATAGATAGATAGATAGATAGATAGATTGGCTAGGATATTAGCGTCCTGTCGAGATCGACACAGATGGAAGAAGAGTTTTCGATAAAAAGCGATGCAAATACCTGGCTCCAAATGTCAGCTGATAAATACGTATTTTGCGGTTGAAAACAAAATAATTATTCAGACGAGATAAACATTCGAACCTTACTGCAATCAACGAGTTCGTTTTCGTCGTTTATCGGACATAGTGATATTCGCCCTCCCGGAGTAGATTGCATTCAAGCCAAAATGAATTTAATGAAATAATTAAAATTTGAATTGGCGAAGTAATTACAAATTTCGAGCGTAATTGATTGAATATGTAGCTGGAGTCGATAACTGAAAGTTTGTTTGCCGAGAATAATAAAATAAAATAAAATAAAATAAATATTATGTCTCTTTTATTCCTTTTCTTTATTATCTGTGAATTACGATGATTTTTTTTAGTAGTGGGATAGTGTTTGGAAGTCAGGGTCTTCTTTCTCATGAAGTGGCTCCCATCCACGACTAGAGAAATGGGTCTATACCGCCTTTCAGGCGATATCTAGAAGATATGGATTCACGCCAAGTGGAGATGCGCGGATATATATATATATATATATATATATATATATATATATATATATATATATATATATATATTGAAATGGACAAAGTCCGAAAATTAAGACATACATTTTTTATGTTTATATATTCTTTTATAGATATAAATATTTAAGTAAATGCTGTGTTTATAATAAACAGTATTAACAACATTTACCGGCCTGAATGTCCGAGAAATTTTCATAGAATATGCGTCCTTCGACAGGAATCGAGCCTGTATCCTATACAGAACCGTCATATAGCCTGATTTGCTTTTACCGAGAAGCGTTCGGTTAGCAAGGTCGATTTTACTGTTTTTAAACACAATGCTCCATGATTTTCTCTCATTCATTCATATATGCTCGATGCGTATCCAAATGTAAACAAATGACGTCATACATTATGAAAATTTCTCGGATATTCAGGCCGGTAAATGTTATTAATACTGTTTATTATAAACAGAGCATTTACTTAAATATTTGTATCTATAAAACGAACGTATAAACGTAAAACTGTCTTATATATATGTTATGGTCCAAGTTCCTTGTACCACGATGATGGTTGAAGGTTAGAACCAATGAAAGAATAACACGAACACAGGTATGGAATACAAAGATATATTACAACAGAAATATAATACAAAGAAGTAGAAGTATTAGTAATGACTATCAGATTTGGTTAGAGTGAACTATGTTGTCTCGACAAGTATCACTATTCCAATGTCCTTACAATATGCTCTCAATTATCTCTCCTCATCTTACAATCTCCCCTTATACCTCTTGAGAGGCGCAGTATTTATAATGTCAGGAATATTCCCTTATTATTATGCGTAAGTTCCCATATATATATATATATATATATATATATATATATATATATATATATATATATATATATATATATGTATCTTCATCGGTTTCACGACAGAAATGCCTTCAAATTAATGGTCAACCTATTCAGTTTAATGTTTAAATAATACGGTGATAATATTTGGTGTTTGTAGAAATTTCAGCAATAATCAAATTTTTAATTTTAGCATCGACTATATTCGAACTACGGTCGTTTCTACTTTCTTGTCATTACCCACTGACATTATAACTACTCCCTCTTTCCTCTGATCAGCGTATGTAATGTTCTGCCTTAGGAAAATGGGCTTGTCAGGGTCTACCTAGTAGCAATGGTCTGAAACTTATATCATCCCACAGTAAAGCACCCAGTGATTTTATATATATTTAATCGGTATCACCCCATGCAAAGCAGTAAAGCTATTAAGATTAGAGGCTTACTGGGCGTGGAAGGATTAGAAACAGAAATATCAATAATGGACGGGAAGTATTCAGGAGGACAGCAGATATTGATTGACACTGCATTTCAATTTTTGCAGATTAAAGTTGGCTGGAAAGCATGGAGCCTGGAGTTCCACAAGCGAGAAGTGCGAGAAAAGAAACTGTTAGCATAGAATGTTACGGTTACATCTAGACAACTGTAAATTGATGAGATCTCGACGCCAGTCGAGTACTGCGCTTAAATTCAAGTCTACAATTACCATGAAAGTATTTATAGAAAAGACGCAAAGAGTCAACCATACGGCGGTGAGAAAGTGACTGAATCCGAGCCGCCAGATCAGGGCCAATAATATTGCTGATTCTTTTTTGGATTTTAATAAGGGGCTCAAGGTAAATAGAAGGGGTAGAGCGATAGATACATAGACAGAAACAGACAGAGAGACATGCAGATAGATAGATAGATAGATAGATAGATAGATAGATAGATAGATAGATAGATAGATTGCCTAATCTACCTTCCTAGCTAATGGTCATCTAATGGTTACCGGATTTTAAATTTAATGTAACCTCCACTCTAAAAAAAAAAATGGATGCCATGTAGGGAGTTCCACAAGCGAGAAGTGCGAGAAAAGAAACTGTAACCATAAAATTTACGGTTATATCTAGCTAGCTCAGTTGTAAATTGATGAGATCTTGTTGCCAATCTAGTACCGTGCTTAAATTCAAAAAGCGTACGTATCATGGTGAAAAGCTCATCCGAACAATTGCCATGAATGTATTTATAGAAACGGCACATTACGGCGGTGGGGAAGTGACCAAGGCCGAATCGCCAGATCAGGGCCGATAATATTGCTGATTCTTCTTTAGATTTTATGAAGGAGCTCAAGGTAAATGGCACAGGCACAGGACCATATGTGACAGCAATATTCTAAGCATATATATATATATATACTGTCATGCTCAGAATGACTGTTTCGCTGTATCACAGCTCATCAGTGTATACATATATATATATATATATATATATATAATTTTTATGGACACAAAAGAGTATTCACTCGCGTTCTCGTGATGATGATTAAAAATTGGGTGTACAAATTTGTCTATTTAAAATATATAATTAATTATTAATAATTTATATCGTTCAAATTCATACGTCCGAAAGTGGGAGAATAAAAAATTATATAAGTATTAATAATATAAATTAAATAGACTAGTTTGTACAGCCATATATTAATTTAATTTAAATTAAAAAACAGACAACCTTAAGGGCCCATTGATTATATTTTAATTCCCCAGGAAAGTGATTTTTCCTGGTTCCTCACATCACATTTTCAAGCATAAAAATGGTTTAAAATTTTATACCTTTGTAATATATATATATATATATATATGAAGAAATATAGTCTTAAGGTGTGCTATATTTATGGGATAAAGTGGTCAATATCAGAGATAGAGCGTGTGTAAATATGAAATATATATAAATAGCCTAGAAAAATAACACCACTCGTGGCCTGAAGATTGCGTCTAGCAGGAAACGGACTGTCGCCTCTAAGTGTTGATTTTTATGTCCACTTTTATATATATATATATATAGATAGATAGATAGATAGATAGATAGATAGATAGATCAAAGTCTTTCTTATGAAAAGAAAAGAAACCATCTCTTAATAATATTAATCATGAACATGGCCATAATATACTGGCCATACTTGGAAATTAAAAATACATCTACTTTCAACCACTTTTATATCGTCTCATAGTACTTACACATCATATAGTCGTATAGCAAAAATATTGTTTGAAAATGGCTAGCATTTTAGTTCAATGACTCCCAACATGGGGCGCATCCCCCACCGGTGAGGCATAATAATATTTTGGTGGGGTAAACGTAGCATGTGCACCTTTCGGCTTATTATACCAACAGAATAAGGGGGCAATTGGAAAATGAGTTATTAACAGTGAATTGTTTTCAAGTGAGCTCAAATTTCATTTTGCATTATTATTTCATGATTAAAATGATCAAAGTATATTACAGAATAACATTTCATTCAAATATTTTATATTTCTGCCTTTCAGTTCTTTGTTATATGTTTTGAAACTATATATATTTAACTGCCATTTTGTTTTTTGTTTTTTTTAAATTTTTCTCTTTTCTGGACGCCATGGTCTTTGGAGGCTTGTTTAGGAACCAAGTTAATGGTCTTTAAGCTTCCTTCATGTGAATTGCAGAAAACTTTGAATAAGTAGGATTTAAATATTATAGTCGGGGTGGGGACCAGAATTTTAGAAATACCAAAGTGGGGCATGGCCCAAAATTGGTAAAGAACCACTGGTTTAGTCGGAACTAGTGCGGGGGATACATTTTACAGACTTGTATTAATTTTGGTTGACTTGTAACATTTTTCTCCTGATTTCCTAAGCAGAAGAAAGTAACTGATTGTAGACTATTGCTTCAATATGTGTTGAGATATAAATACTAAAATTTGGTCATTAAAGGATCAGATTCTATATTTTAAAACTCATGTCATATCCTGTCGACACTCCCACATCTTTTTAAAAGAACCACGAGAAGAAACTTTACCTTCCCTGACCAGCGAATAACGTAAGACTGATTCAACATATAAAAAGGCTTCAAAAACCAAGAAAAAAACAACAATATGCGACGAAAATGTTTACAATCAAAATGGTGGTTTGGGTGAAGAAGGAAGAGTTCTTCTGGTGAGTGAGTCAATTGCGAAAATGAATGGGCCGTGAAGCAGATTAATCGGATAGTGGCGACCAGCCTTCCTGACTTCCCCTACGGTATTATGCTACAAACATGGATTCCTGGATGAGTCTTCCCTCTGTCTTTTCTAGAAATATATTCATGGCATCTGCTCTGACGAGCTATTTT
>CAHIKZ030005438.1:720000-730000 GCA_903632075.3 Acanthosepion pharaonis
GACAATTATTTAATCTATCTTCTATCTATACGCTTTTTTTAATTAAACAGTATAAATTACGTTTACATGCCTGAATTTATTCAATATCTTTCTCGAACATTCAGGCCAGTAAATGTAATTAATACTGCTTAATTTTAAAAAAATACTGAGAATTTATGTAAATAAATTGTATCTATTAAAATGACGTATAAACACAAAATATATTAAATTATTGTCGGACTTAATCAATTTCATATGTTGTCAATGTTTACGTTAAGGTACGTCTCTTGATTGCTGGTGAAATTTCGTCGAAGCTTTGTTGTTTAAAACATTAATTTCGACTTTGCTAACTAGACGATTCTCTAGAGCAAAGTGGTATAACAGAGGCTTCCATATAAGACACAGGTTCGATTCCTGTCAGAGAGCGCATGTTTTCTACGAAATTTCTTGAACATTCAGACCGGTAAATACTGTTTAAATATAAAACAAAAATTAGAGCATTTACTGAAATAAAATGTATCTATTAAAATAACGTATAATATATATATATATATATATATATATATATATATATATATATATATATATATATATATCATTTGCAGACAGTACTGTTTCGATATATAACAACACCTCAGTGCGACTAGCTATCTGAAAGCCTAAAGCCAGGATTGAAACCTAACAGACTTGGTGTCAGTCTGAGTTTCTCCCACTGAGTGATCTTCATTCGACAGAATGAAACAGCTAAATCTAGCGTATTTTTTACGAAATTCCAATATATATATATATATATATATATATATATATGCAAATGCCTATATATATATATATATATATATATATATATATATATATATATATATATATATATATATATATGTATGCAAATGCTTATATATATGTATGCAAATGCTTATATATATATATATATATATATATATATATATATATATATATATATATATATATATATATATATAGGTTTTTTATATATTCCATGATATACATATATATATATATATATATATATATATATATATATATATATATATATATATATATATTCATGCACATTTCATTAATTTCGATAAACAAGGGAATTTAATTTAGTTTTTTATACAATTTCCCATATGATCTTATAAATTTTTTTCAGATGATAAAGTATATAAAAACTGTCCGAAAGTTCCTTTTTCGAGCGCTTTCAGCTGTATATTTAGCCATTTTCAAAGATGAAATATTTTAACTGTTAAAATAGATATAGTTTGTTGCATGTATGTATTTATATAATGTTTTTATTTTTCAAAACACGGTCAAGATATTATTTAACAGTTAAAATATTTCATCCTTGAAAATGGCTAAATGTATTGCCGAAAGCACTAGGAAAAAAAAGAACATTCGGACATTTTTTTATTTATCATCTGAAAAGAAAATAATTCTTAGAACATATGAGAAATTGTATAAAAAACTAAATCAAATTACATTGTCTGTCGTATTCAATGACATGTGCATGAAAGAAGGTTTGCTCTTAAATATTAAATATATATATATATATATATATATATATATATATATATATGTGTGTGTGTGTGTGTGTGTGTGTGTGTGTGTGTGTGTGTGTGTATCTGTGTGTTTGGGCATATTTGGAAATTACACACATACACATAGATATATGTGTGTGTGCGTATGTGTATGTTTGTGTGTTTGGGCATATTTGAAAATTACTCACATGCATACACACATATATATGTGTTTGTGTCTGTGTATGTGTTTGTGTGTATCTGTGTGTCTGTGTGTTTGGGTATATTTGGAAATTACACACATACACATATATATATATATATATGTGTGTGTCTGGGTATGTGTATGTTTGTGTGTTTGGGCATATATTTGAAAATTACTCACATGCATACACATATATGCATGTGTGTGTGTGTGTGTGTGTGTCTGTGTGTCTCTGTGTGTCTCTGTGTGTTTGGGCATATTTGGAAATCACACACGTACACACATATGTATACGTGTGTGTGTTTCCGTGTGATTGGGCATATATAGAAATTACACACATACACATATGTGTGTGTATGCCTGTGTGTTTGGGCATATTTGGAAATTACTCACACGCATACACACGCACATATATATATATATGTGTGCATGTGTGTGTGTGTGCGTGTATTTCCCTCCGTCTTTCCAATCGTAATTTATCCAGAGAACGTAATTTGCACCGCTTTTACCTGACGCTACACCGTCTTTCCCATCATTTGAAATTCCCAAAGAAACAAAAGTTCTTCTGGAATATACCTTATACTAGATCGCTGTCAAACTCAAACCTTGCCCTCCAGGACCAAGAAAAGGACCTCCAGTTTATGGTTGACCGGGGTAGGAAATGACTTGTAAACTTTAATGCCTCCAAAACGAATCTACTCTCATTTTCCCACCATAGAGAACCCTCCCTACCTCTCAAAGGAACGTCTGATACCCCACCCCACGAGAGCGCCTGCCTGCGCCTGCTTGGTCTCACGCTTTCCACTGATCTGCAATTTTTCCCGCAATAGATTGCCATTTCCTTCTGCGGTAGACCAGTTGCAATCCAAGTACCCGGTCTGTCCTGCTATTTACCCATAGATGGGAGCGAGGAGAAGAAGAGGATCCATGACTTTCCCAAGGGTATTAGCACGTAAGTGAATTTAACAGATCTGACTAGATTTCGAACTCAGCTCTCCGATTCCTCAATCCAAGCCGCTATCCATTACTCCATCGTGCCACTGAGGTGGCGCAACTCCATTGAATCTATAGCTTCATCTCCAGCAAGGAAAGTTGGTTCTCTGTGTCGCGCCAGGAGGTATTTCTCGCCTGTCCATCATTCAAATCAACCATTCGTCCTTGCATTGAATACTGCTTCCATATATGATCTGGTGCCCCCGCTGTTCATATTGAGGTCCTCGACAAAATCCAGAGACGCAAAATGACCAATAATACATTTTATGAATAATTGAATACAACTGCGTTCAAATATATTTAGGTGAAGCAATAGAATTGTATTCAAAATATGTAGAGTACAGAGAGACTATATGATGAAAGAAAACTGGCCGGAGAATACCGTGAGTCAGTATGATAAGTGAATACGAGGAGACAAGTACCAAGCGATTATAGGACAATAAAAGAATGGAAAGAGAGTGCCGAGGGATTATATGTTCTGAAGAAGCTGAGGAGTTTACTGAGATACAAATGTTATATGCCCGAATCAGAATAGACTTTTATATCTTTTCATCGTTCCCAGACAAATTTCTGCATTTGCTTCATGTTAACGTCTCCAATACATTGTTCGCAATTTAGGCTGTTCCTGTTCCTAATGACAACGCATTGTCCTCTTAAAATTGATTCTAGAGCATTTATACTTTCTATTACTACTTTGTCTACGCATTCCTGCAGTAATTTTTGTACAAGCTTTCAATAGGGAGACTTGTTCGTATCCTACTTGAAGATTGTACCCTTTTAGAACTTTCTATTGATTCAAGTGAATGGTGTTCTAATTAATGAAATGAATGTGAAAAACTAATCTCTAAATACAATGGTTTTAACAAATATTGAATAGGGACTTGGGTGTTTTAAATCTTTATAAATATTTCAATAGTTAAGCAATTTTTTTTTTTAGATATAGTAAAAAAAAGTTATTTTAAACAACATTTAAAATATTTATGACGGTTAGATTTAAGTTAGGAATATCCGAACAGTGACGTTCCATATCACGTGACGTCCGCGTCTCGCGAAGGACGCTACTTGCTAACAAACAGTAATTTTAATTTATTTGTAACAAACAGTTATTTCTGATGAAAAACTGAGGACAATTTGAAATATCAAATATATATATAAATAAATAAATACTTTCATAAAATAAAACTTATTATTATTTTTTAATTTGAAACTTTTTCTCTCTCTCTCTCTCTCTCTCTCTATATATATATATATATATATATATATATATATATATATATATATATATATATATATATTGCTTAAACGTTATTTTTGATGTTTGCTCATATTCAAATAGACGCTCTGATTTTTAATTAAACAGTATTTTTTATCCAACTACATATACCCGCCTGAATATTCGAGAAATCTTCTCAGAAAAATATGCGTCCCACGTCAGGTTCAGGCAGGCAGATGAAGTTGGAAAAAATACTGTTTAATTTTTAAAAAGATCTTCTACTCGAATATGTGTATCTATCAAAAGGTTTAAAGTAAATAACCTAAAAATAACAATATGTCGGATCTAATCCAATTCATATATATATATATATATATATATATATATATATATATATATGTTACATACAATAGGAATTAAAATTACATGATAGTTATGATCATTTCACCTTACAGATTGAGATTACCTGTAAGGATTTTCAAACCGATCAAGGTAATAAGATAAAAATAAATGAAATAAAAACTGGCCTAAAGCAAATTTTAAAACAAGGGAGAGGAAAAGAAGGAAAGAAAAACGGAAAAAAGGAAAGAGTAAAAGAAATAGTGAAAAGACAAAAAAGAAAGAGGAAGAAAGGGAGAAAGAAGTAGGTTAAGAAAGGGTGTTAACGTCTAGGGAGTCCTCTGTGGCTGAACGGTCATAGCACGTCAGACTAAATGAAGGTTCCCTATAGGGTAAACGTTCGATTCCTGCCAAAATTTCTTGAACATTCAGGCCTGGAATTAATACTGTTTAATTAAAGTTAAAAGAGAACATTTGTTCAAATAAGTGTATGCATAAGAAAACGTATAAACATAAAATATATTAAAATATTTGATATATATAAACTTAATAATAAAAAATATATAAACATGTGAAGAAAGGTGAAATTTATCGTTACTGAGATGCATCGAGAGGAAAAGGTCTTTTTCTTTTTTTGATAAAAAAATATTACAACCAAACTCGGATTGTGTTCATCGGAAAAGAGAAAAACTAAGTCAATTGGTATATGGGGGTAGATTGCGGTGTCGATTGGGGGAAAAGGAAGCTTTTCGAATAATCAATACGTCCAAAAAGCTTTCCATTAGATATGGAAAGATTTTTTTTTATCAATTAAAAGCTCCTTTGCAGAGAGAATAACAATTAATTTAAAAAATTAATGTAGAAGGAAAAGAAGAAAAATATCGTAACAAGGTGAAAAGGGAACGAGTCATGGAAAGGAAATGAGTAAGTAAAAAAGAAAAAGTGTAAAAAGGAAAGAAAGAAAGAAAGGCAAGGAAGAGCGGAAATGTGGATGAAAAAAGGTAAGAGATGAAAACACAAGAAGAAAAATATCGAAAATTTTAAATGAAGAAAAAGAGAGAAAATGAAACTGAGTGAGAAAGAAAGAAAGAAAGAAAGGAAGGAAGGAAGGAAGGAAGGAAGGAAGGAAACTATAGGAAAAGAAAGAAAGAAAGAAAGAAAGAAAGAAAGAAAGAAAGAAAGAAAAGCAAGGAAGAGCGGATGAAAAAAGGTAAGAGATAAAGGCACAAGAAGAAAAATATCGAAAATTTTAAATGAAGAAAAATGGAGAAAGTGAAACTGAATGAGAAATAAATAAATAAATAAAGAAAGAAAGAAAGAAAGAAGGAGTAAAAAGATTGATATTGAAAATTTGGAATGCAGAAGAAAGGGAGAAATTTAGAAATGGAGAGAAAAGTAATATAACTTTAGGAAAGAAAGAGCCGAAATGTGGATAGAATGAAAAGAAAGAAGGGTAACAGGTAAATAAAAAAGAAGAAAGATATGGAAAATTTTTCTTAAGAAAAGGGAGAATAATGGAGAAAGAATGAAAAAAGTGTTGGGAAAATGGGTTTGACGAAATGAAAGTGCAAAAAGATTAATATGGAAAAATTGGAATGAAGAGAAAAGGGAGAAAGTGAAAATCAATATGACTTAAAGAAAGAAAGAAAGAAAATGAAAAAAACTGAGCAAAATAGATGCTAAAAATATAAATGCCGAAAAGGAGGCAACAACGAATGAATGAAAAGTAAAGCGTATGTAATCAAAAGAATTTCAAAAGAAAGGGAAATTTGGAATGGCGGTAAGAAAAAAAAGAAAGAGAAGAATAAAATAACGAAAAATAAATTCAAAACAATAAAAGAAAACGGAACATTGTTGTAACATCGCAGTGGTCGATAGTCAATTAATCAGAGATATAAACTGAGTATTGACAACTTCCATGTTGTTTTTCTAGGGGAGATAATCTATAGTCACTACTCTTCACAATCTAAATTAAATTACCATTACAAATATGATGAAAAAACAGGCATAAACAAAAGGCGAGAAAGCAAAAAAAACAGGTACAATGTTTTAAAAGACCTATAAGAAATCAAATGATTTGCTAAAAATGAAAAAAAAGAAAAAGCAGAAATCATACAAAGGTCAGAAAGTTATATTACTACATTTTGTAATTCTATGTCCCTTTAGGAGGTAGGCGATCATGGCTCTCCACAGATTCTTTTTACTTCTTTACGTATAAATTGAAAGGATGAAAGAATATATATAGGTCCATACTTTCATACACACATATATATATAAAGACATTTTTATGTTTATACATTCTTTTTATATATACAAATATTTAAGTAAATGATACGGAAAATATTCGTCTTCTGACAGGATTCGAACCTGTATCCTATACGGAGCCGTCATTTAGCTTGACGTGCCTTTACTGTATTTGAACGTCAATCTTCTATGAATCTATCATGTACATTCGTGTCTGCTCATGGTGTATCAAATGCAAGCAAATGAGATCACACATTATGAAATGGAGAAAGTCCGACAATTATTTTAAGACATTTTTGTGTTTATACATTATTTTTATAGATACAAATATTTAAGTAAATGTTGTGTTTATAATAAACAGTATTAAATAACATTTACTGGCCTGAATGTCCGAGAAATTTTCATATTCGTCCCATGAAAATTTCTCGGACATCCAGACCGGTAAATGTTATTTAATACTGTTTATCATAAACAGAGCATTTACTTAAATACTTGTATCTATAAAAGAACGTTAAGCATAAAATGTCTTTAATAAATAAATTGTCGGACTTTGTCCATTTATATATATATATATATATATGAAAGTATGGACCTAATGGTAACTCGAATTTTACGTTCACACGATCTTCAGGCAACTGGGAGACGTTCAAGTTGTTTGAAGATCGCGTGAGCGTCAAACCCGTGTTACGGCTAGGACCAGCCTTTCATAGGAAATAACGCCGTCAACCGCTTTTGCTCTTCTGTCAAGGTAGCCAAGGCATAGGATAATTTACATTATTGAGAACGTAGGTGTTTGCCTTTTGTTTTCTTTTTTTATTTCTGTCCTTGTTCGAGAAGGATCTTGTTTAAGAATATTTATGTCTTTTGGCAAGTTGCCCGTTCTTTCCACCAATGATTTTGATGTTTCTTTAATAATTCCATACATATTCCTAACGAGTGTAACAGCAAAAATGTCCAAATCGTGTAACAGCGTGAGATAATTGTCCATCCCACAAAATGATTAATATCTAAAAAAACAAAACAAAAAAAAAAACACTATATTAACTGAATTTTTTCCAGGTTTTCAGATAAAACGTTTTGACACCATTTGTTGTAAGAATCACTGAAAAACTCTTTAAGTTGTTCAGCTAAAAAGAGAACAGGTTAAAATCGTTTTGTGTCAGTCCCACTGTCTTCCCAAATGAGAAATAGTGAGAGGAAAAAGATCATTCAAGTCTACAGTAATGGTACCAACATTCATACTTTGGCTTCCATGTTAAAAATCCATTCAAGGACCATCAATAAAACGGTGAACAAGTTTAAAACGGGAAGAGTAGAGAGGAAAAATGGATCAGGGTGGTCATAACAGCAAAAGAGAGCATCATTTCAACTTAGAGCTAAAAAGATCAATTAGAAAAGATCCAACTTAATCCATATGACCTTTGGCACCTGAGAGAGGAGTTTCAGTTATGACAGTCCAAAGAGCAATGAAAGAAAGATTTGAAAATGGAGTCGTACGTGAACCTTCTGAGGGAACTTGTTAATCCAGGACCAGAAGATTAGAAGGTTAGACGATGAACATCATATGAATAAGTCGTAAAATGATCCTGGAATATATATATATATATATATATATATATATATATATATATATATATATATATATATATATTAACTTTATATCAATGAGCTTCGATCCTTAGCTATGATTAATTAAAGATAAACATATCATTTTTCATTTCTATCTCGGAGAATTCAGTAAGATATCTTTAATCATTTCTAAGATACAACGTTTCAAAGCTTAATATAACAATTGAACAATTTTACTGTTACACGATTTAAACAATTTTGCTGTTACAACCGATATACATACATACATACATACATACATACATACATACATATATACATACATACATATATATATATATATATATATATATATATATATATATATATATATATATATATAAATATAAACATTGAAGTCAGCACTCAGAGGTGACAGGCTGTTTCATGCTAGACGCAATCGTCAGGCCGACAATTACGTTCAGCAGGAAACAGCCTGTCGCTTCTGAATGTTGACTTCAATGTTCACTTTTATATTTAAATTTACATACGCTCTATCTCTGATATTGAGCACTTTATCTCATAAATATAGCACACCTTAAAACTATATTTCTTCATATATATATATATATATATATATATATGTGTGTGTGTGTGTGTGTGTGTGGAGAGAGAGAGACAGACAGACATATGGCTATAGCTTACAAAAACGAAACAAAAAGTATTATAAAACAGGAAAATTACAATCCTCCTATATGGCAGAAAATGGTTAACAATTTCCTAATAGATCAAGAGGACTTGAAGCAATTGAGATATGGTTCTACTGAAGGATGCTGGGAATATAATGGACGGAACATGAAAGCAACAAGGGAGTTTTAAGGAAACGCGAAACAAAAAGGTCACCTATACTTCGAACCAGAAAGAGACCGTTGAAATTTCTGAGACACATCATGGGGAAAGGAGGTTTGGAAAAATTGACTCTCACAGGGAATATCGGCGGCAGGAGGGAAGGAGAGAAACAGTGTGTAAACTACCTAACCAGCTTTTGTAAATGATGTCCGAACAGAAAGCGGGGGAGACAATAAAAAGACAAACATTGCTAAGAGCTCCAAAGATAGGAAGTTTAGAAAAGCCATGATCCCCTAGGCATTGAAATATAGAAGTCAGTCCGTATTTTGATACAATTAAGTTTATATTTCAAGTGCCATTTTTCAAGTGACAAAGATTAGTAAAACCGAAGCTTCTTAACCCAATTGACACCCACACAATTGAACCTATTTTGGGTTGTTGATAAAAAAAAAAAAATAAATAAATACTGAAAGCTATGAAATGCATTAAAACATTCCTAATGGTGGGAGGGGGGAGGGAAAAAAGGAATAAATGCTGACGATTATTTTTTATTCTGTTACTGTGTATTTTTCATCGTTCGTCGTTCAGCTTAAGATGGCCGACAAGAAAGAAATGAATTATAGGAACGAATGCAAGAAAAATAGTGTAAAAAATAAATACGAAAGAAAAACAGTAAGAATGAAAGAATAAAAGGAAATGAAACGAATGAAAACGTCTAGGAAAAAGAAAACAGAAAAAAAAATTTTTTTTCTTTCATTCATATTTTACTTGCTTTATAAAAGAATGAAAAATATAAGGAATGGATTGTATAAAAATGAATAAGAAAGAAAGAAAGAAAGAAAGTGAATAAAAACTAAATGATTTAAAAAAGAAAAGAAAAAAAGCGAATGAAAAAAGAAATGATTAAAGAAACAAAGAAAGATAGAATGAATAAAGCAACGAAAAGAAGAAAGAAAGAAAGAAAGAAAAAAGATAGAGAATTGAATAAAAAAGGAATGATTTAAATAAGAAAAGAAAGAAGAAAGATAAATGAAATGAAGGAATGCTTAAAAAAACAAAGAAAAAGAGAATTAATCAAAGAAAAAGAGAATGAATGAGCCACGATTTCAATAT
>CAHIKZ030005438.1:732500-782500 GCA_903632075.3 Acanthosepion pharaonis
TCTTTTTTCTTCTTCTTCTTCTTCTTCACTTTTCTCTTTGCCCCATCTTTTTTCTTCTTCTTCTTCTTCACTTTTCTCTTTGCCCCATCTTTCTTCTTCTTCTTCTTCTTCTTCACTTTTCTTTTTCCCATCTTTTTCTTCTTCTTCTTCTTCTTCACTTTTCTCTTTGCCCCATCTTTTTCTTCTTCTTCTTCTTCTTTCTTTTCTCTTCCCCATCTTTTTTTTCTTCTTCTTCTTCTTCCTTTTCTCTTTTGCCCCATCTTTTCTTCTTCTTCTTCTTCTTCACTTTTCTCTTTGCCCCATCTTTTTTCTTCTTCTTCTTCTTCTTCACTTTTCTCTTTGCCCCATCTTTTTTCTTCTTCTTCTTCTTCACTTTTCTCTTTGCCCCATCTTTTCTTCTTCTTCTTCTTCTTCACTTTTCTCTTTGCCCCCATCTTTCTTCTTCTTCTTCTTCTTCTTCTTTTCTTTTCTTTTTCTTCTTCTTCTTCCTTTTTCTTTTTTTTTCTTCTTCTTCTTCTTCTTCTTCTTCACTTTTCTCTTTGCCCCATCTTTTTCTTCTTCTTCTTCTTCTTCACTTTTCTCTTTTGCCCCCATCTTTTTCTTCTTCTTCTTCTTCTTCACTTTTCTCTTTGCCCCCATCTTTTTTTTTCTTCTTCTTCTTCTTCCACTTTTCTCTTTGCCCCATCTTTTTTTCTTCTTCTTCTTCTTCTTCTTTTCTCTTTGCCCCATCTTTTTCTTCTTCTTCTTCTTCTTTTCTTCTTCTTCTTCTTCTTCTTCTTCTTCTTTTTTCTCTTTGCCCATCTTTTTCTTCTTCTTCTTCTTCTTCTTTTCTCTTTGCCCCATCTTTTTCTTCTTCTTCTTTTTTTCTCTTTTGCCCCATCTTTTTCTTCTTCTTCTTCTTCTTCACTTTTCTCTTTGCCCCATCTTTTTTCTTCTTTCTTCTTCTTCTTCTTCTTCACTTTTCTCTTTGCCCCATCTTTTCTTCTTCTTCTTCTTATATCTTACTTTTCTCTTTGCCCCATATTTTTCTTCTTCTTCTTCTTCATGTTTTTCTCTTTGCCCCATCTTTTTCTTCTTCTTCTTCTTCTTCTTCTTCTTCTTACTTTTCTCTTTATCTTTTTTCTTCTTCTTCTTCTTCTTCCTTTTCTCTTTTGCCCCATCTTTCTTTCTTCTTCTTCTTCTTCTTCTTCTTCTTCACTTTTCTCTTTATATCTTTCTTCTTCTTCTTCTTCTTCTTCTTCTTCACTTTTTCTTTTGCCCCATCTTTCTTCTTCTACTTCTTCTTCTTCACTTTTCTCTTTGAAAATCTTTTTCTTCTTCTTCTTCTTCTTCTTCCTTTTCTCTTTGCCCCCATCTTTTTCTTCTTCTTCTTCTTCTTCTTCACTTTTCTCTTTGCCCCATCTTTCTTCTTCTTCTTCTTCTTCACTTTCTCTTTGCCCCATCTTTTTTTCTTCTTCTTCTTCTTTTTTCTTTGCCCCCATCTTTTTTCTTCTTCTTCTTCTTCTTCTTCACTTTTCTCTTTGCCCCATCTTTTTTCTTCTTCTTCTTCTTCTTCACTTTTCTCTTTGCCCCATCTTTTTTCTTCTTCTTCTTCTTCTTCACTTTTCTCTTTGCCCCATCTTTTTTCTTCTTCTTCTTCTTCTTCACTTTTCTCTTTAGGCGCAAATTTCCGGTAAATGACCTTTCAATTAAGTCACTCTCCGGACATTTACGCCGTAATAAATTATTTCACCTTTGATCAGAGTAGCATTTTTTATGTAAAAGTTGTGGTCAGTCTCGTTACGTTGAGCCACCAAAGCATTTGACGCACTATTTTGTAAAATGTCCCTTTTCTATTCATATAATCTTTGTTTTGTTTATTATTGACCAAGTCTTTTATTGTTTTGGGTGTAGTAGTAATAAATTTTAAATGTCTAGAGAGTGCCTTAATTGCAAAGTCATCTACAGTAAATTTACACTTAGAATTTTGGCTCTTAGAACATTTCACTTTGATTGTGCTTTTGCTATCAATTCTTTCATGGTAAATGTTCTGTTGTACTTTCCTCTATCCCCCATCCCCGCAGATAAATTGTACATATGGGGACTAGTTAGGTAATGCAGTGGCTGTAGTAAGAATGTGTTGTTTTGGTGTAAGGTATACTGTGGTATGTTTGAGTCAGTAATTGTGTCTCATTAAGATGAGGCAGATTGGAGACTGGCTTTCCTCCTTCTCACTTTTTTGGCCTTGTGCATTTCACAAAATAAATATTATTTTCCTCTATGGGACCCTAGACTTTATGAATTTAAGCGCAGTACTAGACTGGCGGCGAGGTCTCATCATTTTAAAGTTGAACTGACTAGATGTAATCCGTAATTTCAATGTTAAATGTTTTTCTCGGAATTCGGTTTTTTGCTTCTCAGTAAATTTTGATCTTCAAAATTTAAGTGCAATATTAATTCCTGTTATTTTATTGTTTTCGTTTCTTAAGAATTTTTTTTCTTTTTTTTTTTATATTCTTTCTGTTATGGTCCAGTTTAGGACCAAGGAAGAACAACACGAACACAAGAATAGAAATAACGAAGGTATGTTACACGAAGTAATAATACAAGATGTGGAAGGTGTTAGTATGACTGTCAGTCTGGTTTGGAGTGAACTACTATCGGCTCGACTCGATTCGTCCCTCTCTCTTGAGAGGCGTAGTATACATAGTGTTAGGAAGAGTTAATTCTGTAGTTATAGGTAAGGACCCATGACAGATAGATAGATAGATAGATAGATAGATAGATAGATAGATAGATAGATAGATAGTGTTATGGTCCAGGTTAGGACCAAGGAAGAACAACGCGGACACAAGAGTAGAAACAACGAAGGTATATTACATGAACTAATAATACAAGATGTGGAAGGTGTTAGTATGACTGTCAGTCTGGTTTGGAGTGAACTACTATCGGCTCGACTCGATTCGATATTTACTTGCCCCTCACCCCCAACGAGGGAAAGATGTGACACAAGGCCGAGTTTTACGTGGGTTTTCCGAGCCAAAAAAAAAAATATAGAACCCGTATAAACGGGATCGGGTTGGTCAACCTCCCCGAACGAAACTCTGCCCTTCGGCGAGCCTCGCCAGGTTCCTCTCTGCTCAGAGGCTGAGAGTTCGACCGTCAAGACGAAGCTTGGCTTGATTCAGTATCTAACCACCCCCACGAGGGTTGCATGCGACACAAGGTCATTTTATCGTGGGTTTTGAGGCTGAGCTCAGCCAAAAATATGCCCGTATGACTCGTAAAACGAGATCAGGGTAGGTCATTCACCCCGAACGAGATTCTGCCCTTCGGCGGAACCTCGTCCGGGTTCCTTTCTGCTCAAAAGCAGAGTTCGACCGTCAAGTCGAGAAGCTCGGCTTGATTCAGTATCTAGCCACCCCCCCACGAGGGTTGCATGCGACACAAGGTCATTTTATCGTGGGTTTCCCGAGCCCGTAGGCTCAGCCAAAAAATATGCCCGTATGACTCGTAAAAACGAGATCAGGGTGGGTCATTCACCCCGAACAGATTCTGCCTTCGGCGGAACCTCGTCCGGGTTCCTTTCTGCTCTAAAAAAGCAGAGTTCGACCGTCAAGTCGAAAAGATCGGCTTGATTCAGTAGTAGCTGACGAGGGTTGCATGCGACACAAGGTCATTTTATCGTGGGTTTCCCTGAGCCCGTAGGCTCAGCCAAAAATATGCCCCGTATAACTCGTAAAACGAGATAGGGTAGGTCATTTCACCCCGAACGAGATTCTGCCTTCGGCGGAACCTCGTCCGGGTTCCTTTCTGCTCAAAAGCAGAGAGTTCGACCGTCAAGTCGAAAAGATCGGCTTGATTCGACCCTCTCTCTTGAGAGACGTAGTATACATAGTGTTAGGAAGAGTTCATTCTGTAGTTATAGGTGTCTTAGATGCTTTAATTCTTTGCTTGGGGTGAAATGATTAAAAAAAAAAGGATTTAAATAATTACTACAAATTCTTTTTTTTAGTCTAAAAGGTAGATAGAAAATTACTCTGGGTAACAGTAGAAGTGTCAAAAAAGAATTCAAGGTAGTAATGAAAAGCAATCTTCTTCTATATACTGTGTCATTTCAGGACGATTATATCTCCACAATTGTCCTGTCCTTTGTAGCTCTTAATAAATGCTGTATTTTTCATTTTTAATAAATGCTGTTCTGCTATTCATTTAGTCAAGCTCCCTAGGTGTTGTTTTCCTTTGTCCCTCTTGCCTTTAGTTTGTTCTGTGAGGATTAAATTTTCCAAGCCCATTATGTTAGGTATAAGTGTCCGTTTCGTTTCAACTTTCTCTAAAACTTCATTGTTGCTCACTTGTTCGGCTCACGGTATTCTCAGTATTTCTTCTGTAAGGCGATTGTCTAGCATTCGCTGCATTATCGAAGGACTGATATTGCGTTACAGTTTAGTAGTCTTTTCTTTGCTTTTAACAAAGTTTTCCTGTTTCTTAATACGCTGCTTAGATTGTGGAAGCCAACTTTTCGTTGTTTTCCTGTTTCTTGATACACTGTTTAGATTTTTGATGCCATCTTTTCTTTGTTTCTAACGGAGTTTTTCTATTTCTTAATACTCTGCTTAGATTTTAGAAGCCATCATTTCTTTGTTTGTAACAAAGTTTTCCTGTTTTTTAATCCTCTGCTTAGCTTTTGGAAGCCGTTATTTCTTTGTTTCTAACAAGGTTTTCCTGTTTCCTAATATTCTGCTTCGCTTTTGGAAGCCATTTTTACTTTGTTTCTAACAAAGTTTCATGTTTCTTAATACTCTGCTTCGCTTTTGGAAGCCATCTTTTCTTTGTTTTCCTGTTTCTTGATACTCTGTTTAGATTTTGGAAGCCATTTTTTTCTTTGTTTCTAACGAAGTTTTCCTGCTTCTTGATACTTTTCTTAGCTTTTCGAAGGCATCTTTCGCTTAATGTGAAAATACACGTGAATACAACAATCCAACTAGAAAGAACTCCAGGCGTGAACGAATTGTAAGTAGGAACTGGAAAGAAAAAGTTAAAGTCCGACAAAAAGTCAGGTCTCATAAGGTAGATAACTTCACTCGACAAAACTTAGAAGAAAATAAAAAAATTACTCCAGTTATTAATATAAAACCATGCAGAGTAAAATACTCTGTAACACGATTCCAACCTGGAAGGGTGTCAGCAATGGAAAATGAGGAGAGTCGCTACCAAGTAACAAGTGTTGACCTCATCCAAAATATAGCCAAGTGACAATAATCAAGTCATACTACACAAATGGGCCACAAGGACTGAAAAATGGGGAAGAAACGCATAGGTGGTCACTCTTCTATCGCTAATTTAGCTAGACACGATCACTGACCCCCCCCCTTTACTCGAATACTATCATTTCAGAAAAAGGCTTACGGCCATATCACGTTGAAACACCGGTTCTCGTATGATCAGCGAAGTTAAGCAATGTTGAGTCTGGCCAGTCTACTCTCCATTCGATAACAACAATTGTATACATGTATGTATTTAAGACATTTGTATTTACCAGCCTGAATGTTTATTATAAACAGAGCATTTACTTAATTATTTGTATCTATAAAAAGAACGTATAAACATAAAAAATATCTTTAAAAATAATTGTCGGACTTTGTCCATTTCATAATGTATGACGTCATTTGTTTACATTTGGATACGCATTGAGCAGATATGAATGAATGAGAAAATCATGGAGAATTCTGTTTAAAAACAGTAAAATCGACCTTGCTAAACGAACGCTCCTCTGTAGCCCAATTGGTTAAGGCACGTCAGGCTATATGACGGTTCCGTATAGGATAAAGGTTCGATTCCTGTCGGAGGACGAATATTTTCTATGAAAATATCTCGGACATTCAGGCCAGTAAATGTGTTTAATACTGTTTATTATAAACAGAAAATTTACTTAATTATTTGTATCTATAAAAAGAACGTATAAGCATAAAAAAGTCTTAAATAATTGTCTGACTTTGTCCATTTCATAATATGTGTGTGTGTGTGTGTGTGTGTGTGTGTACACTCACGGTTATATTAATTTGAAACAGCGGTGCTCGTACAATGGCTTATGTTAAGCAACTTCGAGCCTAGTCAGTACCTTGATGAGTGACCGCTTTGTAAGCTTAAATGTGCGCGTGGTGTAATTAATGACGGTTTGGAATTGTAAATCGGAGAGCTGAGTTCGAATTCCAGTTGAGATCGTTATATTCACTTAAGCAAAAACGCCTTTTGGAAAAGCATGAACCCACTGCTTCTTATTATTCATTATTATCGCAAAAGAAACCCTTTTAGTCGAAAAAATATTTTCTGGCTATAAAATGAAAGGTTGATGAGCTGTAAAAAAATCAATCTGGCTTTCAGGAAAACGCACCATTTACACAGTACAGGGACCATGGTATCATATTATCTTCATGAGTTTTTACTTAGTCCTATATGTACAGACAATTGATCAAATCAAGTAAAAGGAATGAAAAAGATCAGGTTTTCTTAACAAACATATTTCAAATGATCGAACGTCTTGAATATGACGATAAACTACATCTGGCAGCATCTGATCGGAAGGTTTTGCTGTTAATTGCTGTTGTTCCCAAGTCCACCCTAACCCGAGGTAGTACCACCTGTTAGGCCCCTGCTATCGGCAAATAGTTACCCTCCCCCCCCAAACTGGGTTCAAAACATTATGAAAGTATAAAATGTTTATAGTAAAAATACCAGCAGTACATTGTCATACTTTGGTTTGGTTTGGTTTGGTTTGGTTTTACTTCATATCAACCTTAATTGATTATTTAATACCGACAAAATTTTTATTGCTTATAATATTTTTTTCAAAACTGTATTGCTGCTAATATATTTTTACAAGAGAAGAACAATTCAATATACGTATGTTGATCATAAAATTTATTAAGATATGGCAACTGAATGGTGAAAAGCCTGCCTGTTATCATTCAGGTTTGATTTGGTTTGGTTTGGTTTTGGTTTGGTTTTAGTTTACGGCATATCAACCTCAATGGCTTATTTAATGGAAACAATATTTGTATTCCTTGCTATATTGTTTTTTTCAAAAATGTATTGCTGTTAATATATTTTTACAAGATAAGAACAATTGAATATAAGTATGTTGATCATAAGATTTATTAAGATTTGGCAACTGAATGGTGGAAATCCTGCCTGTTATCATTCAGGTTTGGTTTGGTTTGGTTTACGGCATATCAACCTCAATGGCTTATTTAATGCCGACAAGATTCTTATTGCTCGTAATATTTTTTCCAAAAATGTATTGCTGCTAATATATTTTTACAAGAGAAGAACAATCGAATATAAGTATGGTGATCATAAAATCTATTAAGATCTGACAACTGAATGGTGGAGATCCTGCCTGTTATCATTCAGGTTTGGTTTGGTTTTGGTTTACGGCTTATCAACCTCAATGGCTTATTTAATGCCGACAAGATTTTTATTGTTTGTAATAATTTTTTTTCTTCAAAAATGTATGTATTTCCTCTTCTGCTTGGATGACCAAGTCACAGATCTCGGACAATAGATCGGGATGTCTTAGATTTGGTAGAGATTTGGTCAAATGTTGAATAGTTTACAAGTTTTACGATATCGAATATATTTACCCTGGCCACCGGCCTTAAAGCAGAATAACAGAAAAGAAAACGGAGAATAAAGTAGGTGTTACTAAGCCACATTGCATGACACTAGTTCATACCCCAATGGTTTCTGAAAATAAACAACCTTAACCAACGTTAACTGGCACAAACGACCTACAGGCTGTTTTCAACAGGGGGCAATGAAGAGCTTGTTAATTTTAACGCTTCCAAAAACTAAACTGCTCTCTATCTATCATCAGGAAACCCATTTCTGGCCTTCGTTAGAATGGCTGATGTTACCATTCAGGAGAGAGATTCTTTGCGCCTTCCCGGTTTAATATTCTCGGCTGACATGATGTGGGAAAACTACATTGATATCTGTTGTTAATTTTGCTGCTAAGAAATTTGGTTCAAGGTGACGTGCTAGACAATGTTTCTCTCCGGAATCTATCTTGCATGACTATAAGTCTGCAATTCGCCCTTGCTTTGAATATTGCTGTCACATATGGTCTGGTGCTACTGCTTTTTATTTAGAGATCCTTGATAAAATCCAAAAGAGTATCAACAATATTATTGGTTCTGACCTGGCATCTCGACTTCAGTCACTTTCCCACCGCCGTAAAGTTGCTTACCTGTATCTTTTCTATAAATACCTTCAAGGCAATTGTTCGGATGAACTCTTCGCTATGATTCCCCTTCTGTCTCCCGTTTAGGTGAGCAGTTCTCTGGTGGATGTGGGGCGCCTTTCATTTCGCGTAAGTGTTTTCGTATTTGTTGTTGTGTCTGAATGAGTGCGTATCAGTGTGAGTGCTTGGGATGAATGAATGTTTTATATTATTATAGTCCCACATTGATTTCGGCCAGTTAACTGATATTTCTTCACATTTAGTGATTGTGGGGTTTTTATTACTAACATTATTTTCGCTAGTTTCTTGTAAATAGTTTTGTTTCATATTGTAAATACTCATTGGGTCTAGTTTTTTTAGAATTGTTGTTTTATTCCACCCCCCCCCCCATGACAATGAATTGTACATATGGTGATTAGTTAGTATTTTCATAAAGACAGTGAGGTATTATGGTGGATAAAGTAAGAAAGGTAAGTAAGAATGTGTGGTTTTGGTGTAAGGAATATTGTTTCTATGATTGGGTCAGTGTTTGCGGCTAGCTAAGTTATCGTTAAGACAGAAGAAGACTGTCCTTTCCCCAATCCCCTGTTTTGCCCTTGTGCCACATTTCTGTGTATATATCAGAATAAATATCGCTCTTTGCTATGGTATGGCATGGTGGATGTAGTAAGAAAGGTAATTAAGAATGTGTTGTTTTGGTGTTAAGAATATTGTGGTATGTTTGGGTCAGTGTTTGTGACTAGCTTAGTTTAAAGTTAGGACAAATGAAGACTGTCCTTTTCACCATTCCCCAGTTTTGGCCTTCTGTGCATATATCAGAATAAATATTGCTCTTCGCTATGGTTCCCCCTCTCTCTCCCGTTTAGGTGAGCAGAGACGTCAGTTCTCTGGTGATTTTCATGTTTGAATGAATATGTGTTTCAGTGAGTGGATGGGATGAATAAATGTTTTATATAATTAAAGTCCCGCATTGATTTCACCCAGTTAACTGATTTTTCTACCATATATAAGGACTGTTGGGGTCATCCACGCAGAAGAGGAAATATATTCTCTGATGTATAATCTTTTCAGTTTTGCAAAGTTTCCGGTCTTACTATCAGATTGAAAATTGATTGATTGATTCGTTTTTTATTGTTTATAAACCATTTGCAGGTTATTTAAAGCCAGAATTTTTTTTACATTGTAAGAATTTGCTTTTCAAGATAATAATCGTTCAGTGATACACATCTTACTAATTAACCCATAGCTGGGGGAGAAAAGTGGATTTATACCTTTCTCAAGAGAATTTGCGTGTAAGTGTATACAATGAACCCAACGGGAATTAGAACTCGGCTCTCCGATTAACAATTGCGAGCCATTATCCATTACACCACCCGCTCATCCAAGCTTCCAGCACTTGGTATTCTCAAGCTCAGCCTGGAAAAATCAGTGATCATGTTCCAACATTCTCCAGGTTCACCTTACATAGAACAATTCATATTTGTGGATGGTCATAAACTGAAGGTGGGAGACAAATTAATGTAATTTTGGAAGCACCGCACGCTTCTTGTGTGAAGAAAGCAACTGATGCATTTGCAGATCTCAAAATCGAGTTTGGTCTCAGAATGAACTTAACAAAGGAGTTCTCAACCAGTGGAGAATTCCCCTCTGGGTAGAATTTCAGGGTTTCACTGGCTGTGGGGATTAAGGACACAGATTATTTTTGTTCTTATGTGCCATTTCCTTTCAGGAAGTAGGCGATCATGGCTCTCCACCTCCCTCTATCCCTTGCAGTTGTCAACAAGTTCCTTCCTTCTGTTACCTCCCCCAGACCCCGTTCTGTCATCCACTTGCTTAAATCCGCCAGGTATGTCACACGTTGTTTTCCCTTGTCTCTCTTTCCCTGTATTCGACCCGTGAGTATCAAATTCTCTAGGCCCTCCTTCCTCATTATGTGTCCCAGAAACTTCAGCTGCCTCTTCCTGATATTAAGTATAAGCTTCCTCCTTGTTTGCAATCTCATCGTTGCTCACACAAACCTGAAACTAATTTACAACAACAAGCAAGACCCTGTACAGAAAAGTTTGCGTTGTCTGCAATAAGTATTCAAGTAACTTACTGACTTCAGGACCCATTGTCGTACTTACGAGACCTAAATGCCCGAATCAAACTAGTCAGTGATAGTCATGCTAGTTCAACGATTCGAAAACAATCATTGTTTTCGAACTATCGACCATATATATATATATATATATATATATATATATATATATATATATATATATATATATATATAAGTAACGAAAATCTTGGTAATCCGTATGGATAATCCCAAGGAGGATGAAATCCTGAGAGCTCAATGTTAATTCAGAGCGAATAATTTAATTTAAAGAAAAACAGACCACTTTAAGGCTCCATTGTAATAATTTATTTCACCAGAGACTTATATTTTTCCCTGGATCTTCAGACATCATCTTAAAAAAAGTGAAACGAAAATTTACACTTTTGACGGGCAGTATTAAGCTTATATAAGCATGGAAGGTAACGAGGGATGGTATGAGAGACATATTCGAGTTTAGAGAGGTATCATAAATATATATATGTGTGTGTGTGTGTGCATGCGTAATAGAAATTAGGAGAATTTGAGAGCATTACGACTACTATCACCAAGCTGCTCCATCGAGAGCATTAGAAGCCAGTTCAAGCAAAGATATACAAGTAATAGAAATTAGGAGGATTTGAGATAATTATAATTAAGTAATTCGTCGAATCTAGAAGAAACCTCAACAGAAAGGAGAAACCACTGGACGGCCGTTTCGTCCTTTTGGGGACTCATCAGCAATGCGCATCCACTACCGATTGAAACCCGGACACTTACGTTATCAGGCAAACGTCATATCAGCTGTTCCAATGAGCCTCGGTGACGTAGAGGTAGCGAATTAGACTCGATATAGCCCTTTTCCATGGTGGAACTCATAGGATTGTACCCTCACGAGCCACAACCACTATCCTCAAGCCTATATATATATATATATATATATATATATATATATATATATATATATATATATATATATATATATATATATATATAGTGTTAATAAATGCGATAAATAGATATTAGCGACCGTATACGCGCGTGCTGGGGTGCATACGCTGGTAACCAAATAAATAATAACCAAATTTAGCCAAGAGGTGTAGGCATAATAATGCTCAATGTAATTAGGCAGAGCCAAGAAATATATGTTAATAAATACACATATAGCTATATTTGGTGTGTGACTCGAATTTCCTTGGTTACCCAACTCATCAGGCACGATATATAGCTTATACTTTATTTTAAAAAAGTATGCAGATGCTCATGCGATGGACGCTGATTCATAGTTCAAAATCAAAATAGTACAAAAATAGTACTAAAGCAATACTGGGGTTTAAGTGCAAGAAATAAGGTGTCGGTATGAGTCAATTATATATATATATATATATATATATATATATATATTACCGGGTGTGACAGCAAAATTGTTCAAATCGTATAACAGCATGCGATAATTGTTCGCCCCACAAATGTGTAATATATAAAAAAAAAAAACACACTAAACAAACTGTTTCGTTTTTAGAGGTTTTCAGAAAAAGAAATTTAGCCATCTTGATACCATTTGCCGTAAGAATCACTGAAAAACACTTTGAGTTCTTCAGCTAGAAAGATATATATATATATATATATATATATATATATATATATATATGTGTGTGTGTGTGTGTGTGTGTGTGTGTGTGTGTGTGTGTGCCTGTAAAAATTTCACACAGAGTATATCTGTAAAATGACAATATGAATAAATACAAAAGGAAAAATTATCTTAGAACGAAAATTACCCAAAACTATTAATTCTGAATACAAAATAAATTAACGGAAATGTTCCTCTCGATACATTGGGGAAACGAGAAGAACTTTAAGAAAAACATATCTATGAACATAAAAGAGACCTTACACTCAACAATTTATTATATGTATTAATCATACACTGAAATAAATTCAACAACAAATTTGACCTAGCGAATGCTACACTTATTAAAAAAGAAAGTAACTTACTTCGAAGGAAAATTCTCGAAAATGCCGCCATGGAATCGTACAAAAATATAAATCTGATTCCTGGATTCTTCTCGGTATCTCCTTTCCTGAATGAATTACGTCATTTCCAAGTAAAAAAGAAAACTTTTTAATCCATAAACTCATGTTATGCAAAAGATATAACACATAAATCAATCACAGTTCAAAATTATAGAAATACTAATTTTCATATATATATATATATATGTGTGTGTGTGTATGTAGGTATACAAACAAATGTCCTATTCATTTCATTTATTAGGCATTGAACTGTATCACTTCACGCCCATGTAGTCTCCTGATTTTTCCACTAACCCGATGAATACTCGTGAGCACTCCTATACCAAAAATTTTGAAAAACCAATAACATTTTATATAATTACTTGTCACAAAATAAAATCCTCCCGCACACATGTCTTCATAAAGTACCTCGAGAGACGATACCCTTCGGCTAAGATACGTTTAATTGGATCTAAAACTGACCGTATGGTTAAAGAAAGGAAATGGAGTGACAGGGTGTAATCGATTTCTATTTTTTCCTCAGATTAGGTCATTTGCAGTTGTGTGCATTAATATGAATCTATTTTCGGAGTGTATGATGAAATTTGTTTGGCCTTGAAAAATATTCCGTCATCCAAAATTGAATCAGATTTTCATCACGCCCAGACACTATTGTCTCGACTGTCGATTAGTTGTCCTAAGCTCATTGTATGCGATGGGCATTACTCTAAAGTGGCTCAAATTCTAACTCTGCACGAATACACTGGTAAGCCCTACCGGTAAGCAAATCAAAGTACTATCAAATAATGATAGAAAATAGCTGTCACAAGATATTATGGGATTATATATGTTAATATATCCCATAATATTATATACGTTAATTTATTATGGGATTTCTCTGGTTAGAAGGAACCCGTCACTGAAGCAAGATGACCCGACGTTATTATTATAGACGAGAGTTGCAAGTGTTCAATTATTAATTTTGCTGTTCTATATAATAAAATCGTGGAAACGGAAAAGATTGAAAAATACCAAGACTCAGAAGTTGAAAAAGTTATGCAATTGCTGAAGTAACTTCTGTAGTAATAGATGTGCGTGGAACACCACCAAGAAACTGAAAATGGCGATTAGTCACTCAGGTTAGAGGGTTACGCTATGATATTGCATGAACGTAAAAAAACAAAACACAAAAAAAAACAACAAGAAGTGCAGTTTATGAAGTTCTGCAGGGGCTGAAAAAGTCACGGAACTGCTGTAGTAATTTTTGTATTAATAGGTTCGCGTGGGACATCATTAAAGAAACTGGAAATGCCAATGATGGAAAATTGGAATTGCGACCAAAATTGTAGACGTCCAGAAAACTACCAACTTACTGAAAGGTTCCTGATTTTATTTTGTTTTTATTTTTTATGTTTTTGTTTTTCTTGTTTTTTACTCATGTTTACCAAATTAAAAGGCACTGTGGCCAGTCAGGCTAGAGGGTTACGGTATGATATTGCATGAGCGTAAGAAAAGGCAAGAAGCGTAGGAAAAATGTTTTAACTATAAAGGAGAAGTGATTACGATTATAGCTACGTGGAAAGCATCCTCTTGGGAGTCTGTCCTACAAAGTATAATTTATTGGAAAGAAGCTGTCTAAGTGGAACTTCCTTCTAACTTCTAATGGAATACGAAAGGAATGAGGATGATTCACCCATGTGTATACAGCATGACGAGTCTCAGCTGCAAAAGTTAGGATTGATGGAATCAAGGAATGTAGATTATTAGATCCACTATCCATGGAATTTGTGAAGCGTATCAAGTTGCTTGCGACGTTTTGTCTGTGGAAAACGGTTCGTCGGATGGAAATTAACTGAACAAAAAATTTTCTTTGGGCGATACCATTCGTAACACGTATGGGCCTTCGATTGCGGATCACTTTATAAAGAATCCCACTTGTGCGATGGATTTCAGTGTGAACTGGTTTTCCCTTTTGGCCTGTTCGCACTCATTATTCCATCTTAAGGTGTTGGAGACGCTGTACATCAGGTCCAGGTAACCTGCTCTTTGCAAACAAAGAGATTGTTTGCTTGGACTTGCTGTGCTGCGCTTCTAGCATCTTGGTTGGTATAATTTTTTTATATTTTTTTTTCTCCCTGTCCACTCATTCATGTCATCTATGACAGACTTTTTCTTTTTCTTTTACTCATAATTTTAGTTCCCCGTTAACAGTTCTGATGAGAGGGGACGAACCCTGTTGACTGGTGTGTGTTTTGTTTTAAATCTATCATGGCCTACAATATAAAATTTCTTGTTTTTAATGCCTTAATACGCTTTTGTACCGTTCCTAACATATATATACATATATATATACACACACACACACACACACACATATATATATATATATATATATATATATATATATATATATATATATATATATATAGCACGTAAGTTAATATAATGGATTCGACTGGAATTCGAACTCGGCTCTCCGATTCCTCAAACCATGCCGCTATCCATTACTCCAACATGTCTCTCTCTCTCCCTCCTTCCTTCCTTCCTTCCTTCCTTCCTTCCTTTATATATAACCTTTGCATTAGTTTTGTGTGAATAATTCATGTATTTGTAAATTGATTGCACGTTTATTGTAATTTAAATAACTGATCCATGTGCGACTTTTGGTTAATAAGTGCGACATTACTGTAATTATTGAACAATATAGTTCATGCCACTTTGACAGTAAAATTTACCAGTAAAATAATTTGTTCATCACCATATTTGGTATAAACGCAAACACTTTAAAAAATTTAAAATCAAATTCAGCGTTGCTTCGGCGCGTTCAAAAAACCAATAACTCATTTTCAATAGCATTTCGGATACAATACACATAGTTTTTCGATGTCCTCTTATTACTAAGAGAAAAAACAAGAACAACATCTATTATATACCTGAAGATGTCTGCTAAAGGAACAGACGAAAGCTTGTAGTAAAAATAACAACTAATACGGCAGAAATTTATATAAACAAGGATCAATTCATTCATAACGGATCTGGAGGTTTTTTGTGTACTATTTGAATCGTTTGCGAGATGGATGTCTCGCCATTTAAATCATTAACCTTTGCATTAGTTTTGTGTGAATAATTCATGTATATATATATATATATATATATATATATATATAATTATTATTATCGACATTTGCTTCTGTGTGAAATGTCGTATATTAGATATGAAGGGACCTCCACATACACGGCATGTTATGGTTCGATGGCTCAAGTGATGGAGAGCTCTGGTTTTTCTTTGGGCTCTCTTCGTATCTTGCAGTTGTCTTCATGTATTTTCGAGGGAAATTATTTTTTTTCCTGGACTAATATTCTCCAATTTGTTTCTATAGGCGAGAGAAGAAAAGACTTTGAACATAAAAGCTGCGAACTGTTTAACGCAGGCCGTGTGGATCGCCACTCCATGGCACAAAAACTTCAGCTGACACCATCCGCTGCAGGGAAACCAGGTCTTGACAGACAGGTTCATTGATGACAGCTTGCGTCGCGCTGCCGACTTGTTCTCGTACGCAGAACATCGCCTTGACCGCCTACCCACCAGACATCGAATCGTTCTTAGTCTAGTCCCTAAGCACCTTTCCGATTATTAATTCTTGAAACGTATTTTTGGTGGATACCCGTCTTTTAAACGGTGTGTATTACTTTTACCGGTTTGCGCACCCGAGAAAACTTAATAAAGAAAATGTGAGCTTCAGCAGATTTTTGAACCTGCTCCAACCCACTTTGTAAGAGAAAGTACCGATTTATCGGCCTCTTAGATACGGAGAGCGTCACAGCCTGGCTATGAAAATTATTAAATAAGATCTCTAAATAAAAGCTGCTACCCAAAATTAAGGGAATTTCAATAGTTCAATTCTACCTTTGTAAATCACGAGATCAGATAAGTAATCTTATCCATCTTTTGTGAAATTCCTCGAATAATTGTTTGGTATACGGCAATCAATGAGAATAGATAGATAGATAGATAGATAGATAGATAGATAGATAGATAGATAGATAAAGGAAGAGATTGTGATAGATAGATAGATAGATAGATAGATAGATAGATAAGGGAGAGATTGCGATAGATAGATAGATAGATAGATAGATAGATAGATAGATAGATAGATAAGGGAGAGTTTGAGATAGATAGATAGATACATACATAGATAGATAGATAAGGAAGAGATAGATAGATAGATAGATAGATAGATAGATAGATAGATAGATAGATAGATTAATATACGATGATGAGAAACGTTCTTTGTAATATTCTGTCATATATCTTTCCTCCAGTATATATATATATATATATATATATATATATATATATATATATATATAGAGAGAGAGAGAGAGAGAGAGAGAGAGAGAGACAGACAGACAGAGAGTGAAAGATGTAGAGGGTAATGCACATATTTTAAGATAGATAGATAGATAGAGAGAGAGAGAGAGAGAGAGAGAGAGAAAAGTGGACTGTCACGTGTACATGCACACTGATACACATACAATTATCTGCAAAGAGGATAGGGCCAAAGAAACGGAAGCACATGTCAAAGATCAAATGCGTCTCTTGCATAATGTTCAGTTTTCTTTTGCAAAATGACAAAAAAAATCCCCTAACACTTTCAGGGATCGGAAGATAGAATTAATGAATTAATTTCGTGAAATTATGAAGTCTTAAGATAATTAGTCTGCACTTGACAAGCCCAATTTTGCTTGACTTAATTCCTTCTGATTACTGCGACACTTAAATGCATCCATTCTGCCAGCGACGTAACAAGCCCCCCTTCCTCATTGGTAATTATTCATTATTTTTTTTTTAATTCCATTTATTTGTTTATTTTATTTTTTTAATTTTTTAATTTTTCTTTTAATTTAAAGGAAAATACGCCGGGGTTAGGATAGGAAAGATCATATTGTTCATTAGCATCTAAACATGTTGTCAGTGTATGTATCGAATAGAAGATATATCATCAGCACTATCTATCTATCTATCTATCTATCTATCTATCTATCTATCTATCTATCTTAGTCTGTTCATTATCTATCTATCTATCTATCTATCTATCTTAGTCTGTTCATTATCTATCTATCTATCTATCTGTCGAATGTTTTTCATATGTCTTATTCTGTTTCTGTCTAATCTCTCTCTCTTTATACACATCTATCTATCTATCTATCTATTTATCTATCTTAGTCTGTACATTATCTAAGTTTTTTAAAATCTATGTATATATTTACTTCTATACTTTCATATCTATCTCTCACTTTTCCTCTCTCTCTTTCTCTCTCTCTCTCTCTCTCTCTCTCTATATATATATATATATATATATATATATATATATATATATATATGTCCTTATGACTAATAGCTGTCTCCCTAACAGTGTGTATATATATATATATATATATATATATATATATATATATAGATAGATAGATAGATAGATAGATAGATAGATAGATAGATAATATATGCATATATATATAAACTACATAAATATATATACATACATACATGCACATACACATACATATAAAAGATTCCAAGAGGATAGAATCCAGGTAGAACTCAATGTCCAGGACAGAGTAAGAATATAATAAAAAGTCTCAAACACTAATATTCATTGGTTATAATTTATTACATTGGAATCGTAATTATGATCCAATTCATCAGATTTACAAATTCAAAAAGAAATCAGAAAATATAACTCCTGGAATAAAAAATAAAATTTAGTGAGAGTGTATTATGAATGAGAGTGTGGGACGAATGTGAGAGGTAAATAAAAGCTTTAGAGAGGGGGTAAGAGACGAGAGAAGAACAGGAAGACCTATATATATATATATATATATATATATATATATCCTGTCCCATTCTGTTCCTGTATATCTATCTCAGTCCGTTCATACCTATCTATTTCCCCTTTCTCTCCTTCTCTTTTCCTTCCCCTCTCTCTTCACACACACACATATATATATATATATACACACACACACATATATATATATATATATATATATATATATATATATATATATATATATATATATATAAAAAAAAAGAAAAACAGTAAGATATATAATCCGATGTTCTTATAGATATTTTTATTTTTACAAAATAGTGCTCAATGTAAATTTACAGAGCATTAATATTATAAATTGATTTATTTAAAATACGTTTTTTTTTTCGCTAGACAGTTCTAACCATGTTTCAAAAATGGAAGCTAAAAGCCCTGTTTACCTATCTGACACATTCTGTTCATATCTATCTATCTATCTGTCTATCTATCTATCTATCTATCTATCTATCTTGGACGGGGTGATACCAACGCAAGCGTGACATGGAACTGGGCGAATTTTACCCTGATAAATATAAGACTCACAAGATGTAGAATACACCTGATGTAATCTTGGCATTTCTTTGACATCAACGTACGGTGGCGCCAATCACCATTACATTTATATACTTCAACACATGACTTTTGGCACGTCAGTGTATATTAACATCTGGTAGCGTGTGGATTACGCCACGTAACAAGTTCCTGAATCTCTCATTAAATTTCAACATCAAGTGGTAGACATATTAATGATATGCATATATTTTGCGACTAAGTTAAAAACTGGGCATCTAGACTAACAGGGGGAGTGCCAATAACGGAGCGCTACTGTTCCCACTTCAAAAGTTGTCCTTCTTAAAAAAAAAATAATTTCTCCCCAAATAAGGTAATAAAGCCGCTAAGACGTAATGGGTTACAGCGCATGAAAGAATATGAGAGAAAGATAAACAATAAAAAGAAAGAGAACAATAAATGAACCGGATCTGTCTATATATCTGAGATAAGATATTATGTACATTATTTACATTATCCAGACTATTGTCCTCATCTTTGTCGCCATATCTATTACAACGTTTCGGCCTTCTTCAGGTAGTTGGAATGTCGAACTGAACCCTTTATTTCGCTCACTGGGGTAGATTGTTTTAGTTCCACGTGACATGTTTAATGGATATCAGTTACCAGTTATCTCCTGTTAATTCATCTCAATGACACATGGCACAGTGGATAAAGGCGTTAGATCCAGTGACAGGACACAAAGAGTGTGAGTTCAATACCCGGTTAAGGCAGTGGAGAACATTCAGAGGGAAATTAACAGGAGATAATTGATAACTGACATCCATGAAACATGGCACGTGGAACTAGAACAGTCTACCCCAGTGAGCAAAATAAAGGGTTCAGTTCGACATTCCAACCACCTGAAGAAGGCCGGAGCGTACAACGGCCGAAATGTTGTAATAAATATGGCGACACAGATGAGGATAAAAAACTGGAATCCTGAAGGCTGACAATAGCGATTGACATTGTATTGAATTTTTTTTCAAGATGAAAGTTGATTGGAAAACAAAAGTCCGGATGAGTGTGTCAAAAGCGCTAATATGCAAGAAAAGAAACAGTTAGCATACAACTTACGGTTACATCTCGTCATTTTAACATTAAAATGATGAAACCTAGCTGCCAATCTAGTGCTTAAATTAATAAAGTCTTAGTACGAAAGTTTAAAAGATGCTCATCAGAACAATTACCATGAAATATTTATAGAATACTCAAGTTTAGTTTGGTTAAAATCATTTTCAAGAAAAGACATCTCAAGTGGCTTCATCTTCTCAAAAGGCAGATCCTGTGAAAGAGGTTGGGCCCAATTATCTGAGTGATTTACATTGGGGTTTATTTTTTCTTAATGCTTGTATGAAGAAACTAGCAGCGTAGATAACCTGGAAGGAAAAACTCAAGAGATTTTCTTTGATCTTCCCGGAAGAAGATGTTTTAGATATTAGACTTGAATAGACTAACATAGACCGACAGAATAAAAACTTGAACAAAATTAGATAGAAAGAAAGAAAAGAAGAAAAAGAAAGAAAGAAAAGAAAGCAGAAAAAAGACATTTAATCACAATGAGAAACAGAATAAGATATGAACAAAATTAGCCATATATATTATATATACACTTAAACACACACACACACACACATATACCACACACACACACACACACACATATATATATATATATATATATATATATATATATATATATATATATATATATATGTAGAGAGTGAGAGAGTTTAGATAGAAACATAAGACATATGAACAAAATTCGATAGATAGATAGATAGATAATAGATAGATAGATAGATAGATAGATAGATAGATATTAACAGACTGGGGTAGATAGAAAGAAAGAAAGAAAGAAGCAGAATAAGACATTTAATCACAATGAGATAGAAAGAATTGAATAAACATAGAGTTAGAAACAGAATAAGACATGAACAAAATTAGCCATATATATTATATATACACTTTAAACACACACACACACACACACACACACACACACACACACACACACACACACACACACACACACACACACACACACACACACACACACATGAAGAAAATTATGGGGAAAACAAAAGATCCGAATATGCAATTATGTTGTTTTCGGTCAGTAAACCTTCTTCAGGACATAGTTATTAAAACATAATTCAAATTGGACCGAAACGTCTGACGTTGACATTGAAACAACATTAAAACAGCATACTTGCATATTCGTATTTTTGTTTTTACATATTTTTCTTCATACTGTCGGATCTATATCCACAGATTTGCTTGCATATATATATATATATATATATATATATATATTGCATATATATATATATATATATATGTGTGTGTGTGTGTGTGTGTAGAGAGAGAGAGAGTTTAGATAGAAACATAATAAGACATGAACAAAATTAGATAAATAGATAGATAGATAGATAAGGAAGAGATTGAGATAGATAGATAGATAGATAGATAGATAGATAGATAGATAGATATAATTAGACTTTACTATTTACGAAATTTACATTTTTGAAGAACGCGGTTTTACTGATGCTGCATTCATCAAGTATAAAGTTTTTACGGAAATTGTTTCTCGCCGAAGATCAAAATTGTGTTTGTCAAAGACAGAATACAATTCATCGGTAGAAGTTTGAACAACAACAGTCTAACCAAGATAACACTCGCTTCATTGAGCTAGTGTTAGACAGATATTTTTTAAAATGTCATGTCTCTTCAGGAAGTAGATGGTCATGGCTCTCCATATATCTCCTTTATTTTATTATCTATGAATTGTCTTGGATTATTGGTAAAGATACTGGTGGGAATTCTCCACAGTTGTGCGTTGTTCTCGTAGAGCTTTGGGTTGTAGAAAGTTGAAGTGGGTGCGATGAGAAAAAGTGGGTAGCGAGGGATTGTCGTAGCACATTTCAACCATAACATACACCAGAAACATACATTGTACCTGAAGTGTATCTTGCCTTCACTTTATAGTGTATCCCATTTATATAGGCACCTCAAATAATTCGCTGAAAAGATAGCATAACATGATGAGATAAAGGCCCCAAACTTAAGAAAAAGAAAGTTTTATCGTCAAAATGTTTATGTTATTATTAAGAGGAAAGACCAAAGTATTCTTAATTATTTTTTAATCCGTTCTAGCACGTTGGAAATTTTATTAAAATCTTTATTTTTTTACTTCAGCAGTCGACTTTGCGCTTTTTTTCCTGTAAAAAAAAACACATTGATTTTGAAATTGTTGTAAAAATCAAATAATTGTCGGATTTTAATGGAACATTCAGGACTTATTCATGAATGAAATCCCAAAATTTGTTTTATTACTTAAAAGTAAGGCTCTTTGGAGAATGTAAATCATCAATTTTTTTTCAAATTACTAATCATTTTCCGAAAATCTGCTCCGAATCGTAAAATAAAAAACGCAATAAAACTACGGCTTTATTTAATTAGAGAAGCTTTTAATTGCTTTTATAAATAAGATTTTAATAAAGACACTATTGTTTTAAGAAAAAAAAATGGTTAAAAATCTGTTTGTTTTGAGATTTTTTCAGTAAAATCGGCAAAATCATCCATTTTCCTGACATTTGTAAACAAGTTAGTTCTCAGTTTTAAAAATCTTGCAAAAATAAAATATATATTTCTGAAAAGTTATTTGAGGAAAATTAGAAAATTTAATGTTCAATCAATCTGATTTGAAAAAATATTACGAGTTGGGTGTTAGAGTTGTGTCTTTCAACGAATGGGGGCGACAACTCAAAAACATTTTGAGAATCACTGTTCTAGAGCGAGGCTCGGCAACTTTTTGCTAACTTATGTCCCGACTTAGGGTTTTAAAATCATTCAGTGTACCAACAGCATACGTATTTTTGTACAAGCCAAGGTCAATATACCGGTTTTACAATATATTTTATATAGTAATATATAGTATATATACTTTAGTGTATATTAAAATTAAAACTGTTAAATATATTGTTTGCGTTGTAGTAGTTATTGGTTCAAACAGCATATGTATTTTTATACAAGTCAAGATCAATATACATGTTCTGCAATAGACAGGGGTTGGACAAAATAATTGGAACAGTTGCAAAATCCACTCATATATTTCAAAGACCTATTATATTAAGAACTTTAACTAAAACTTCATAATTGCAGGTTATATCTATTGTAAATGAAGTTTATTTATCTAATTTACTGTCTTTGTCTCTGCTCCCTTCCTATAGTGTCTTTTTACGTCATCCGGTTTATTCCTAACTCAGTAAGCTGGTCTCTTCAAAGGGAATCTTACTTTTACCGTTGGAACGACTTCTTAATTAACTCACTTCAAATTTACTCCAGCAATTTTACAAAACAACGTTTTAATCGACTCAGGGGTCGGCAACCTTTTGCTAACTATGAGACGACTTAGGGTTTTAAAATCATTCAGTGTGCCAACAGCATACGTATTTTTATACAAGCCAAGGTCAATATACCTGTTCTACAATAGATTTTATATAGTAATATATAGAATATATACTTTAGTATATATTAAAATTAAAATAGCTAAATATCTTCTTTGTGTTATAGTAGTTATTGGTTTTTGAACAACATATGTATTTTTATACAAGTCGTTAGTATAAAAGGTCAATATACCTGTTCTACAATATTTCCATTTTATATAGTAATATATAAAATATAAAATTATCCGGTTAGAAATAAACCTTTAAATTTTTTAGCGAAATAAGCCTTTTTATTATTAACTTTACTAATAGTATGAATTTTCATTGTAAAGTAATATATAGTATATATATTTAAATGTAAACTTTAGTATATATAGTTAAGTAATTGAAACAGGTAAATATCTTCTTTGCGTTGTAGTAGTTACTGGTTTGAACAGCATATGTATTTTTATACAAGTCAAGGTCAATATACCTGTTCTACAATATATTTTATATAATAATCTATATAATAATATGTAAACTGCATTAATAGAAATAAACTATTTTTAAAGGTATGTTAAGCTTTTATTATTAATGGGAATCCAACGAGTGAGCAGTTTTGAAACAACTAAATATCCTCTTTCCGTTGAAGTAGTTATTGGTTCGGACTTTGTGATGTCATTTGCGGTGGCGTGCCATTAGAAATTGCTTGGCGTGCCACGTTTCTGTAGGTTAGCGAAGCCTGTTCTAGAGTGTCTGCCAGGAAGAGAGAGAGAGAAGTCTGGCCTGTTTTTTAACCTACTTCTGCGGTTAGAAGAAATGGATTCATTCCATTCCCAAGGGTATCAGTGCGGAAGTGAACGCAGCAGACGAAGCCTGAATTTGAACTCTACTAGCCATTCCGTCTTTCTGCGTGGATAACTATATATATATATATATATATATATATTCACCTTGTGCAAATTATGTGAAACAACCGCTTTAGTTTACTTTCTGTTATACTGGAACACACCTATTCTATAGTTAATAGATCCCCCACCTATAATAAATAGTAGTAGTAGCAGTCGCGAAGTCGCTGAGTGAGTTGGTCAGTCAGTCGATGTCGGACATTAAAGTATCAGCCACCACAACTAGATTGCTGCGTCATTAACTATTATATCAAGTTCCTAACGTTTTGTACATCAAACCTATTTTAGGACCGACTTAGTGAAATACAAGCCTCCACGGTGAAACTACTCTATAACACTTTCTTTCACCATACGGTCAGTTTTAGATCCACTGGAGTGACAGGGTGTAATCGATTTTTTTTTTTTTACTCAGATTAAGTCATTTGCAGTAATATGAATCTATTTTCGGGGTGCATGATGAAATTTGTTTGGCCTCGAAAATTATGCATCAGATTTTTATCACGCCTAGACACTACTGTCTCGACTGAGGATTAGTTGTCCTACGGTCATTTTCTGCGATGGTCGTTACTCCAAGAAAGAGTATGAAGATTTTAATGTTACACGAACACAATGGCAAGCGTTACCAGTGAGCAAATCAAAGTACTATAGACTGGACCGGAAACTCTCCTAATTTAAATCCAATCGAGGATCTGCGGCTAGTCTGCAAGGAAAGACTTCGTGGAATGGACATACGAAGTACTAACAAGTGCACTGGGTTATGTTTCATTTAAAAAGTAAATAATAACGAAATTATTCGTTTTGTTTCAATTAATTTGCACAGAGATGTATATAAGAAATATAAAAAGACTGAAAAGATAAATAGCAGTAAGTGGAATAGGCCAGCCAAGTCACACTAATGACCTTGGGCAAGGTAGGAATCCATTTGTCTCGCCCAGCTTTACGTTAAATCATAAGATTGTATAGAGTCTATCATTTGTGTGGTAACAAGTCCGTGTGAATTCAAAATCGTGAGGACGTCAATGTGAAACCTCATCATTATCTTTTCGCCAAGGTGTCATGGAAGTCCGCAAACACTAAAAGAATTTTCAGAAAATTTTGTCCACCTTTCAATAAGTCATTCATCTGAGTTAGCTATCTTGAATATAAAATAAATACCGTAGACAAATACACGAGCTTCATATCCGTGCATACTGCATCCGCGAATTCGACCAAACGCTGGGGAGAATATTCGAAGGATAACTCTAGAAAAAGTTCCAAAAAGCAAAATAGATGAAGATGGATTTGATGCGATACAACAAAGATTTATTTGAACTGCTAGGGAAACTCTCTTTATGTGAGTACGATTTGAGAATACTCCAGAACTGAGAGCAAAATACAAATAGAAGATGGACTGATTAAATACACAAAAAAACGAAGCGGCGTAGGATGTGTCTACTCACAAGATATATTAAAGCTTTACATCGAGTCAGTATTATGAGAATTAGAAGTCCTACAAATATTATTAGTGGTCAAAAACTTAACAACATATCACACCCTAATAATACCGTTTTCATGGTACACACAGAAAAAAACCTTCAAGAGAAGGTCGTAATCAGAAAAAGTTGACATTTCTAGGACATCTGGTCTGTTGCTTCTACTATGCAGAGATTCTTGAAAATACAAAGAAGAACTTTCCATGTTATAGGTCCTGACCTGGCATCTCGGATTCAGTCATTTTTCCACCGCCGTTTCGCAGCTTCTCTGTGCCTTTTCTATAAATATTTTCATGGCAATTGTTCTGAGGAACTTTCGCCTTTAGGACCTAGACTTGACAAATTTAAGCGCAGTACTAGATTGAAATAGCTAGATGTAACCATAAGTTCTATGCTAACAGTTTCTTCTCTCGCACTTGGCGCGTGTGGAACTCTCTTCCGGCTTCTTGTTTTCTCGTCAACATGGATCAGCAAGAAATTAATGTCAATCGTTATCATCAACTTTCTTAAATCCTGATCATTAATTATTCTCTCTCTAAATAATATTTTTTTTTCTCATATTCTTTCACAATCGGTAGCCCTTGGCGTCTTAGTGGCTTTATGGCCTTGGTTGGGATGAAATGATTTTAAACAACTTAAAAGAAACTGAGAAATGGAGATTAACCCTCAATAGAAGACAGCATGGTTGTCAGGAACAGGGAAAAGCACAAGATGCTTGTTATAAATTGGAGATGTTAAAATGAAAAAAAAAAACACAATGTTAAATGACTGAGAAGTATTTTAAAAAATGGGAATACGGGAGTAGAGGAAACAGAGATTAGGTTCTACAGGAGGATGTTGAGAAAACAATAACCTGAAAACGTTAGCCAAAAGATTGATAAGGAACATGGAAACAAAATAAATACTTTTAATTCGGAAGAGAAAAGAGTTGATATTTATTGTTAAATAACGAGTAAAGAGGGCTTGGAACATTGTAAATGAATGGCAGAATAGGGACTGGGATTGATAATAAAGGGCGTGGAGAATTTAACACTCACAGGACATATTGAAGGCAAGAGGAGTAGAGGGAAACAGTGAGTAACCTACCTAACAAGCTTGTATAAATGTATGGCAGAACAGGGACTGGGATTGATAATAAAGGGCTTGGAGAATTTGACACTCACAAGACATATTGAAGGCAAGAGGAGTAGAGGGAAACAGTAAGTAACCTACCTGAAAAGCTTGTGTAAATGGATGGCAGAATATGGACTGGGATTGATAATAAAGGGCTTGGAGAATTTGACACTGACAGGACATATTGAAGGCATGAGGAGTAGAGGGAAACAGTGAGTAACCTACCTAAAAAGCTTGTGTAAATGAATAGCAGAATAGGGACTGGGATTGATAATATAGGGCTTGGAGAATTTGACACACACAGGACATATTGAAGGCAAGAAGAGTAGAGGTAAACAGTGAGTAACCTACCTAACAAGCTTGTGTAAATGGATGGCAGAATAGGGACTGGGATTGATAATATAGGGCTTGGAGAATTTGACACACACAGGACATATTGAAGGCAAGAGGAGTAGAGGGAAACAGTGAGTAACCTACCTAACAAGCTTGTGTAAATGGATGGCAGAATAGGGACTGGGATTGATAATATAGGGCTTGGAGAATTTGACACACACAGGACATATTGAAGGCATGAGGAGTAGAGGGAAACAGTGAGTAACCTACCTAAAAAGCTTGTGTAAATGAATGGCAGAATAGGGACTGGGATTGATAATATAGGGCTTGGAGAATTTGACACACACAGGACATATTGAAGGCAAGAGGAGTAGAGGGAAACAGTGAGTAACCTACCTAACAAGCTTCTGTAAATGGATGGCAGAAGGGAGACTGGGATTGATAATATAGGGCTTGGAGAATTTGACACTCACAGGACATATTGAAGGCAAGAGGAGTAGAGGGAAACAGTGAGTAACCTACATAATAAGCTTGTGTAAATGGATGGCAGAACAGGGACTGGGACTGATAATAAAGGGCTTGGAGAATTTGACACTCCACAGGACATATTGAAGGCAAGAGGAGTAGAGGGAAACAGTGAGTAACCCACCTAATGCTTTTGTGTAAATGGATGGCAGAATAGGGACTGGGATTGATAATATAGGGCTTGGAGAATTTGACACACACAGGACATATTGAAGGCAAGAGGAGTAGAGGGAAACAGAGAGTAACCTACATAATAAGCTTGTGTAAATGGATGGCAGAATAGGGACTGGGATTGATAATATAGGGCTTGGAGAATTTGACACACACCGGACGTATTGAAGGCAAGAGGAGTAGAGGGAAACAGTGAGTAACCTACCTAACAAGCTTCTGTAAATGGATGGCAGAAGGGGGACTGGGATTGATAATAAAGAGTTTGGAGAATTTAACACTCACAGGACATATTGAAAGCAAGAGGAGTAGAAGGAAATAGTGAGTAACCTGCCTAATAAGCTTGTGTAAATGGATGGCAGAACAAAGACTGGAATTGATAATGAAGGGCTTGGAGAATTTGACATTCACAGGATATATTGAATGCAAGAGGAATAGAGGGAAACAGTGAGTAACCCACCTAACAAGCTTTTGTAAATGGATGGCAGAACAGGGACGATGATTGATAATAAAGTGCTTGGAAAATTTGATACTCACAGGAAATATTGAAGGCAAGAGGAGTAGAGGGAAACAGTGAGTAACCTACGTAACAAGCTTGTGTAAATGGATGGCAGAATAGGACTATGATTGATAATAAAGTGCTTGGAGAATTTGACACTCACAGGACATATTGAAGGCAAGAGGTGTAGAGGGAAACAGAGAGTAACCTACCTAACTAGCTTGTGTAAATGGATGGCAGAATAGGGAATGGGATTGATAATAAAGGGCTTGGAGAATTTGACACTCACAGGACATATTGAAGGCAAGAGGATTAGAGGGAAACAGAGAGTAACCTACCTAACAAGCTTGTGTAAATGGATGGCAGAATAGGGAATGGGATTGATAATAAAGGGCTTGGAAAATTTGATACTCACAGGAAATATTGAAGGCAAGAGGAGTAGAGGGAAACAGTGAGTAACCTACCTAAAAAGCTTGTGTAAATGGATGGCAGAACAGGGATTGGGATTGATAAAAAAGGCTTGGAAAATTTGACACTCACAGGACATATTGAAGGCAAGAGGAGTAGAGGGAAACAGTGAGTAACCTACCTAAAAAGCTTGTGTAAATGGATGGCAGAATAGGGACTGGGATTGATAATATAGGGCTTGGAGAATTTGACACACACAGGATATATTAAAGGCAAGAGGAGTAGAGGGAAACAGTGAGTAACCTACCTAACAAGCTTCTGTAAATGGATGGCAGAAGGGGACTGGGATTGATAATAAAGAGTTTGGAGAATTTGACACTCACAGGACATATTGAAAGCAAGAAGAGTAGAGGGAAATAGTGAGTAACCTGCCTAATAAGTTTGTGTAAATGGATGGCAGAACAAAGACTGGAATTGATAATAAAGGGCTTGGAGAATTTGACACTTACAGGATATATTGAAGGCAAGAGGGTAGGGGAAACAGTGAGTAACCCACCCTAACAAGCTTGGGTAAATGGATGGCAGAATAGGGACTGGGATTGATAATATAGGGCTTGGAGAATTTGACACACACAGGACATATTGAAGGCAAGGGAGTAGAGGGAAACAGTGAGTAACCTACCTAAAAGCTTGTGTAAATGGATGGCAGAATAGGGACTGGGATTGATAATATAGGGCTTGGAGAATTTGACACACACAGGACATATTGAAGGCAAGAGGATTAGAGGAAACAGTGAGTAACCTACCAAAAAAGCTTTTGTAAATGGATGGCAGAATAGGGACTGGGATTGATAATATAGGGCTTGGAGAATTTGACACACACAGGATATATTAAAGGCAAGAGGAGAGGGAAACAGTGAGTAACCTACCTAAAAAGCTTGTGTAAATGGATGGCAGAATAGGGACTGGGATTGATAATATAGGGCTTGGAGAATTTGACACTCACAGGACATATTGAAAGCAAGAAGAGTAGAGGGAAATAGTGAGTAACCTGCCTAATAAGCTTGTGTAAATGGATGGCAGAACATAGACTGGAATTGATAATAAAGGGCTTGGAGAATTTGACACTCAGAGGATATATTGAATGCAAGAGGAATAGAGGGAAACAGTGAGTAACCCACCTAACAAGCTTGTGTAAATGGATGGCAGAACAGGGACTGGGACTGATAATAAAGGGCTTGGAGAATTTGACACTCACAGGACATATTGAAGGCAAGCGGAGTAGAGGGAAACAGTGAGTAACCTACCTAACAAGCTTGTGTAAATGGATGGCAGAATAGGGAATGGGATTGATAATAAAGGGCTTGGAGAATTTGATACTCACAGGAAATATTGAAGGCAAGAGGAGTAGAGGGAAACAGTGAGTAACCTACCTAAAAAGCTTGTGTAAATGGATGGCAGAATAGGGACTGGGATTGATAATATAGGGCTTGGAGAATTTGACACACACAGGATATATTAAAGGCAAGAGGAGTAGAGGGAAACAGTGAGTAACCTACCTAACAAGCTTCTGTAAATGGATGGCAGAAGGGGGACTGGGATTGATAATAAAGAGTTTGGAGAATTTGACACTCACAGGACATATTGAAAGCAAGAAGAGTAGAGGGAAATAGTGAGTAACCTGCCTAATAAGTTTGTGTAAATGGATGGCAGAACAAAGACTGGAATTGATAATAAAGGGCTTGGAGAATTTGACACTTACAGGATATATTGAAGGCAAGAGGAGTAGAGGGAAACAGTGAGTAACCCACCTAACAAGCTTGGGTAAATGGATGGCAGAATAGGGACTGGGATTGATAATATAAGGCTTGGAGAATTTGACACTCAGGGGATATATTGAAAGCAAGAGGAGTAGAAGGAAATAGTGAGTAACCTGCCTAACAAGCTTGTGTAAATGGATGGCAGAATAGGGAATGGGATTGATAATAAAGGGCTTCAAGAATTTGACACTCACAGGACATATTGAAGGAAAGAGGTGTAGAGGGAAACAGTAGGTAACCTACCTAACAAGCTTTTGTAAATGGATGGCAGAATAGGACTGGGATTGATAATAAAGGGCTTAAAGAATTTGACACTCACAGGTCGTATTGAAGGCAAGAGGAGTAGAGGGAAACAGTGAGTAATCTAACTGGTTTACTGTTGTTTTAACCTAGTAAAGTGTGCTGAATGAGCAATGACAAAAACAGAGGTTGGAAATGAAATAATAAATTTTATAACCTCCACAAATTACAATACTCGCCAGCAGTGTGAAGTCGGTAAACCACACAGTATATTATCCCCACTTAAATAGTGTCCAACGTATTTTTCAGTATTGTGACATATCTATTAGTGTTCATAGGTACGATATATCACATCTGTTTAGGATTGTTTTTCTGATTCGTTATTTATAATTTTCATTCATAGTAGTCCTTTACGTCTTAGTGGCATTATTGCCTTGCTTGGGGCGAATTAATTAAAAAAATGTATTTGTGCACTTTTTGCGTGTGTTCTCACACGCGTGCGTGAGTTTGCTCCTTTTTTTAAATAAATGCCGTTTTCCACAGGTAAATATCAGTTGAATATTAAGATAAGCCGACTATTTAATTGGCTACTTTAAAGTTCTTATGTCTTTTTCATGGCGGCGCTGTCATCGTTTCTTATCTCAGTAAAAAACTAAATGAAAAGAAAACAATTACTCCCCCCCACACACACACACACACTTACCATAAATAAACGCAAGCCATTTTTTGTAAATAATGTCTCGGTAGAAACTATGTAAAATCGACTCCCTCACTTCTCCTTCATATCTTCCTCCTCTTTCACTTTCGTCTCTTCAACTTATCTTCTAACGCTTCCAATTTCGGCTTCTTTTTTCTTTTTTTCTTTTTTTTTTCTTTTTTTTCGTCCTCCTCTTCTACTTTCTCATGTTTCTTGTTCGCTCCCACCACGTTCTTCGTATTATTCTTTTTCGCCACCTTCTTCACTATCACACTTTCTCCTCCTCCTCTTCCTCCTCCTTCTAGTTTTCTTCGTCCTCCTCTTACAGCTTCTACTTATTTTCCTGTATTCTTATCATCATCATCATCATCTAACCGTTCTTCATCATCATCATCATTATCATCATCATCCAGTCGTTCAGCATCATCATCATTATCATCATCCGAACTTGTTTTATCTCCTGTTTTCTCTCTTTTTTTTTCTTTTTTTTTTTGTTTTCATCCTTTTCTACTTCCTCATGTTTCTTGTTCGTTACGACCACTTTCTTCGTATTATTCTTTTTCGCCTCCTTCTTCACTATCACACTTTCTCCTTCTTCTCCTCCTCCTCCTCCTCCTCCTTCTAGTTGTCTTCGTCCTCCTCTTCCAGTTTCTACTTATTTTCTTGTATCATCATCATCATCATCATCATCCAACCTTTTGTCCATCATCATCATCATCATCATCATCATCATCATCATCATCATCCAACCTTTTGTTCATCATCATCATCATCATCATCATCATCATCATCATCATCATCATCATCCAACCATTTTGATCATCATCATCATCATCATCATCATCATCATCATCATCATCATCATCATCCAACCTTTGTTCATCATTCATCATCATCATCATCATCATCATCATCATCATCATCATCATCATCTTCCAACCTTTTGTTTCATCATCATCATCATCATCATCATCATCATCATCATCATCATCATCATCCGATCTTTTTAGCTCCTATTTTCTCTTTGTTTTTTGTTTTCATCCTATTCTACTTCCTTCTTCTTCTTCTTCTTCTTCTTCTTCTTTCTTCTTCTTCTTCTTCTTCTTCTTCTAAGTTGAATAGTTTCTTTCATTCTGACATTCTGTTCCGGTGTTTTACCATATGTTTTCAAGTCAGTTATTCGAAATTCCACTGTATGTTTATCTAAACAAAATATCAACCACGTGGTTACAGATTTTTTTAAATGAAGAATTTTGGAAACACTCATGTAAATTATTATTATTATTATTATTATTATTATTATTATTATTTGCATTGAAATTACCTGTATCAATAAAATTAATAAGTAATTCATTCACCCAAGCTGGACAGAGATATTAGAACAAAAACACACCAATTCAGGCCACCCTCTAAGAATAGTTTTTGAAATCTTTACCTGCTTAAATAACAACTGCACAGACACATTTACTGAGAGATTATTTGGTTAATATCTGGAAAGGGGGGATAACTCATATCCTGAAAGCGAAATGTATTTCTAAATAAAAATGAAGTACACGATCATAAAACAGCCCAGGAAAAGTCGTTCCTGTTAACATTGAAGAATAGTTTAATACTTGAAACATAAGGGACACCAGTTGACCTCGGAGAACAGAATTTGAAATTATTTTTTTTTAAATTCGTGAGTAATCATAACACAAGAAATTTGTAAGAATATGCATTATTTTTTTTAGCATTTTATATTAAAATGTTATAGTGATATGAATATGATTTCTTTTCTTCATCTCCCCACGAAAAGAGGCTTTTAAAATACAAATTTTGCGAAGTGGGTCAGTCGAGAAATTTACGAAACAACAATATAAATATGTATACTGGCTGTAACAGTAAAATTGTCCAAATCAAGCAAATTTGTCCAATTATTACGTTAAGCTCTGAGCCGTTGTATCTTAGAAATGATTAAAGATATCTCACTGGAATTCTCCGAGATTTTTATAACACTACTGGATTCTACTTTTAACAAAAAGGATGTATAATTGCTGCCCAAGCGTAACAGAATTATCGTGATGACAGCGATCATAAACGAAAATGACATGTACGTCAGAGCTAAGAATCGAAAGCTCAGGAACGATTGAAATAAAGTTCAAATATATATATATATATATATATATATATATATATATATATATGTGTGTGTGTGTGTGTGTGTGTGTGTGTGTGTGTGTGTGTGTGTATTATTCCATGATCCTTTTCCAACTTATTCAACTTAATCTTCACCTCTCTGACCTAACTTTCTGCCCTGGAGTAACAAGGTGCCTCACAGATTTCACGTACGATTTCATTTTCAACCTTTTTTTCACTGCTCCCTGAACTGTCATTGCTGAAACTCCTCTCTCACGTGCGAAATATATTATGGATTGAGTTGGATCTTTTCTAATCGATCTCAACTTGACATGATGATCCCTCTTCATGTTGTGACTTTATGATCTAGTTCTGCCCTCTACTGTACCCCCACTTTTTTAAAGTTATTCACTGTTCTCAATGGTTCTTGAATGGACTTCTTTGATGGCAGCGAGAGTATGAATGTTGCTACCATTACTGAAGGTCGGAATGATCTTTGTACTCTCACATTTCTCAACTGTGAAGACAGTGGGGTTGACACAAAACAATTTTAAGCTGTTTTATTTGTAGCTGAATAACTCAATTTTTTTTCCGTTATTCTCATGAAAAATGGCGTCAAGATGGCTAAATCTGGAAAAAAAAGAAACTCAATTATTTTAGTGTTTATTTTGAGGAAAAACTTTTTTGGTAGGATGGACAATTATGTTGTTACACGATTTGTACAATTTTGCTGTTACACGCGGTAGATTTTATATATATATATATATATATATATATATATATATATATATATATATTATATATATATATATATATCACATAGAATATAGCGCTTTTTCCCACTCAACCTCTTCCATTTTATTATAATCATTCCTTAAAACTTTTATTGATATATACAAATTAATAAAGCGTCTTTACACACACACACACACACACACACATATATCATATATATATATATATATATATATATATATATATATATATATATATATATATATATATTGTGTATTTGGATAGCAATTCCTCTTTAAGAAACCGTGTTAATGATGAAGCCAAGCTCATAAATAATTATTTTGGTCATACAACTACACGTCTATTTAGATCACTCACATTAAACCTCTCTGACAGTAGCTCAATTAGAAGTCATTTAAACACACACGGAAACCCACAAAAATCACTTCGCAACATACTAGTAGAAAATTCAAGAATAATAGCCTCATCCACATAGATCGAAAGCACTAATCATAAAAACAAAACGCTAACACTCAATAACATCAAACCGTGCTGACCGTGTTTGAAAAATAAAAGATATATACATAAAGATATATACATAAAAGAAACCACGCTTTCACTTAAAAATTAAAAAAAATAAAAATCCTCCTTGATAATGGATAAAAGAATAGACGAATGCTCGCGAATATGTAGAACTTTTGGTCTTTTTTTTTTTACTCATTTTGTGTCCACATAAGAAAGCACATAAAAAAGCTTAATTCTAGTTCCTTGTCAGTTGTCTTTGAAATATATATATATATATATATATATATATATATATATATATATATATATATATATATATATAATATGACTTTATGCAATTTGACTGATAGTCAATTTTTTTAAATAAAAAGGAGGGCGGATAAAACGGATGAGACTTTGAGATAATAAGAACAGGTATGTATTTATCCATCATTCAATTTCCCCTCTACCTGTATAAGCAGGAAACCTTAATTTTTTTCTAATTATTTTCAATGTCTAACTCATCGGTTTGTGTGAGAAGTTTTTCAACACAAATCATATGATCTTCGCTAATGACACCTGCAAGATACCACGCCTAACGGGAAAAAAATAGTGAATTGCAATGCCATTTTTGCGGTGATACAACCAACAGCTGTTGATTTGAGATTTAGATAAGCATATAGTTTTCAAAGTAGACGGAGAAATGGTGGTCTTGTGATTAAATTTAACGGAGCCGTTTTTTGACAAGCGTACACAAAAATAAAGTTTCTCTGATAATGACTGACCACAATTCGATAAATTATGAAATAAACCCTGGTCTTCAACTACTGCTACTAACACAACTTCTGTAAATTAAGGCAACAAAGCAACAACAGTACGTATTATGGCATCGAGGGGCACCGCAGGAAACTAATGCGTGGTCCATAACGCTACATGGTCCAGATCACTGTATGATCCAGATCACTGCATGGTTCATATGTCTGTATGGCCCATATCACTGCTGGTTCCATATCACCGCATTGTTGATATTTCTGTATGTTCCATATGTCTGTATGATTCATATCTCTGTATGGTCCATATCTCTGCATGGTCCATATATCAGCATGGTCCATATCTCTGCTTTTTCCAGATTCTGCATGGTCCAGATCATTGCTTTGTCGATATTTCTTTATGTTCCATATCTCTACATGGTCCAGATCTCTGCATGGTTCATATCTCTGCACTGTCCATATGTCTGAAGGATCCATATCGCTGTATGGTCCATATCCTTGCTTGTTCTATATTCTGCATGTTCCAGATCATTGCTTTGTCGATATTTCTTTGTTTCATATCTCCACATGGTCCAGATCTCTGCTTGTTCCATATTCTGCATGGTCCAGATCATTGTTTTGTCGATACCTCTTTATGTTCCATATCTCTACATGGTCCAAATCTCTGCATGGTTCATATCTCTGCATTGGCTATATTTCTGCATAGTCCATATCTCTGCATGGTCCATATATCTGCATGCCCCATATCTCTGCTTTTTCCATATTCTGCATGGTCCAGATCATTGCTTTGTCGATATTTCTGTATGTTCCACATCTCTGCATGGCCCAGATCTCTGCATCATTCATATCTTTGCATGGTCCAAATCTCTGCATGGCCCAGTTCCCAGATTTTGGAAAAAATATATATACTGCAATTATTCTGAGCCTTACTGGGAGAGAAAGACAGATAGATAGTACATCATTTGGCATGATTAATTGAACTCGGTCAAGATGACTTGTAACTTCATGCTAGGATTCGCCTAACACAACTTTCATTCACAAGTCAATACCACATAATCCGGCCGATAACATCACCTTCCTGAAAAATCGCTGATGGTCATATTCGAACCCAGGTTCCGCGGTCGGAACGCAAGTGTCTAGTTAGAAACAACCTTAAGAATGACGTACGAATATCCTTTCGCAAATGTGAATATTTTATGTGGATATATTGTCCAGAATTCGGTCTTTCGAGCCACACAGGTCATCATCAGTGGTTGTGAGTACGAAGAGTAAATTATGACACATTATGACATGTTGTTGTCATATTATTGTTATCTTTAACTGCATTGGATTTAGTTGTTCAAAACATAAGGGAATTTTCATGAATTACGCCAAAATATAAGACACACTTAATTTTCTTGTCTCGATCACATCTGATGATGTCTCATATGAGTCGAAAGGTTGGACTAGAGAAGTATTTTGGGTTAATTTATCCACTCATAAAAATCACCCTTGTGAAAGAATATTCATATATATATATATATATATATATATATATATATATATATATATATATATATATATATATATGTGTGTGTGTGTGTGTGTGTGTGTGTGTGTGTGTGTGTGTGAATAAATGCAAAAGGAAATCTTATGTTATTGAGCCTTTCGTCTTCTGACAGACTTCAAGATAAATATCATTTACCTTGATAAACTCCGTCAGAAGACGAAACGCCTTGGCTAAGATAAGTTTTCCATTTGTCTTTATTCGTATAATCCTTTTACAGATTTTATTTATATCTGAAATGTTTACCTATATACACGATGCGATGGGTAAATTGTCGCCATGTAATATTTTTTATGTCCGCGCTTTTGCGTTGTTTGTTCTTGATTTTGTCGGCTGCACACGATAGTAGAGTCAATTAGACACCGTCTGCGATAAAAAAAAACAAAAAAAAAAACAAAAACACCACGAAGTAATCAAGTTCCAATTCCAGTTGGGATCTTTATATTCACTTCTGCAAAAATACATTTCTTCTCTCCTAACCAAATTTGGGTTAAATAGTCTGGCTTTTATTAGTAAATGCATTATTATTATCTCACCAAAATTCTTACAATCTAAAAATATTTTCTGGCTTTAAGTAATCTGAAAAAGTTTGATAAATCGTAAAAAAACAAATCAATCATATCAATAGAAATTGATGGGTTGCTGCTAGTTGCATTTAAAGTTTTCTTTGAACTGTCAGATGCAAGTTTACCTGGAAAGACACGACGCAGTTATTAATAAGAAGAGTTGAAATTAATGAATGCTCTAGCATTATTCCTTCATAATCATCCAATTAACTTTTCAGTCCACTCTTGTGGTATAAAATTAACTTTTCAGCCCACTTTTGTGGTATGCAATTAACTTTACAGTCCACCCTTGTGGCATGCAATTAACTTTTCAGCCCACCCTTGTGGTATGCAATTAACTTTTCAGCCCACCCTTGTGACATGCAATTAACTTTTCAGCCCACCCTTGTGGTATGCAATAAACTTTTCATCCCTTTCTTGTGGTATGCAATTAACTTTTCAGACCACCCTTGTGGTATGCAATTAACTCTTCAGCCCGTTCTTGTGGTATGCAATTAACTTTTCAGCCCACCCTTGTGGTATGCAATTAACTTTTCAGCCCACTCCTGTGGTATGCAATTAACTTTTCAGCCCACTCTTGCTGTATACAATTAACTTTTTAGCTCACCCTTGTGATATGCAATTAACTTTTCATCCCACCTTTGTGGTATTGTCTTTTTCATGACTTTGGGAATACATTCCCTTGAAGCCATATTTAACCATGTATATGAGAATGCGGTTGGAAACAGCTGATCTTTGAGATATTTCTGAACACGTTTGATGCCATTCATGACATCCTTATGAAGATACTTACCTGACGAGACTATTTAAGAATATAACTCGAGTTTTTTCTGGTTTTATAGCATTTTGAGGTGTTGAACAAGCGCGGCTTTTTTATATTTACTTTCATCAGCTCCAATACTAAATATATATAATATATATGCGTTGAATTTGGAATAAGTACTTAAATATGTACCTTACCTTTGGCAATAACATAAGTAAATATATACTTGTTTCTAGGAACTGAAATAATGCAAACACACACACACACACACATATATATATATATATATATATGTTGTAACCTTGGGAAGGTTACTGAATAGAATAATCACACAAAGATTGGTAATGAACGATAATACTTAAGACAAGAACAAAACATATAAGATTCGCCAGCGGCGCGTAGAAGAAGTAGTCAACTCCTAGAAGTGAGTCAAGTGAATTCCACAAAGAATCTTAAACTGCAGGATATCTACCAACCGCCCCACGAGTTCAAATGTGGCACAAGGCCGAATTTAATGTCGGGTATCCGAATCTGTAGTCTCGGACAAAAATTCCCCATAAATCCCGTATAAAACGTGGTCGAGTAGCTGTTTCCCAAGACGAGACTTTGCCCTTTGACATAGCCTCGTCTGGGGATTCTCTCTTACCGGAAACAGAGAGCCTGAACATCACATCCAGAGACGAATCTCCAACTTCAGGATATCTACTAATTGCCGCACGCGGTCAGATGTGGCACGAGGCCGAATTTAATGTAGGTTATCCAAGCGCGTAGGCTCAGCCAAAAATTCCCTGTAGACCCCGTATAAAATCGGGTACCTATTTCCCGAGACTTGACTCTGCCCTTCGAAATAGCCACGTCTGGGGAGCCTCTCTGCCTGGAGGCAGTGAGTTTGACCCGCACAGCTGGAGACGAATCTCCGACTGCAGACCAACATACAGTATTTACTACTGTACTTATGTGAATGGGGACATACCCATTATCGACCGTAGGTATGCTACAACAATATATAATAATGAAAGTGGAGTCCTTAGAAATTTATAGATAATATTTTATTTTATGGGATCAGGCACCCATCTCTTCAGACAAAAAATATTTAGAACAATAAATGTATTTTAAATTCATTCAGACACAAGCAAAAAAAAAAGAAAATTATTATATTTGCTCTGTTCTTACATTGAGTTCTCTTTGGATTTATATCCTCTTTGGAATTACCAATACTAATTATCAAGTAATATCATTATTGGAATTATCAAGTAATATTATATATATATATATATTATACAAACATATATATATATATATATATATATATATATATATATATATATATATATATTCATGAATTATTCATACAAAAACAAATACAAAGGTTAATGATTTAATTGGCGAGAAATCCATCGTCGCGAACAATTCAAATAATATACAAAAACCCTGAACTTGTTATGAATGAAAAGATCCTTGTTTTTATAAATTTCTGTTGCATTAGTTCTTATTTTTACTACAAGCTTTTGTCTGTTCCTACAGACATCTTCAGGTATGGAATAGATGTTGTTCTTGTTTTTACTCTCAGTAATAAGAGGACAACGAAAATATATGTATTGTTGTAATCCGAAAAATGCTATTAGAAATGAGTTATTGTTTTTGGAGCGTGCAATAGCAACGCTGAGTTTCATTTTATATTTTACAATTGTGCGTTCTTGTACAAATATGGTGATAAGCGAATTCTTTTTTACTGGTAAATTTTCTGTCAAAGTGGCATGAACTATATTATTCAATAATTACAGTAATGTCGCACTTATTATCCAAAAGTTGCACTTGGATCAGTTATTTTAATTTCAATAAAGATGCAATCAATTTACAAATTCATGAATTATTCATACAAAAACAAATACAAAGGTTAATATATATATATATATATATGAGGATTCATATCTTTCCCAAGAGTATTAGCACGTAAATGGATGTAATGGAATCGACTGGATTTCGAACTCAGCTCTCTGATTTCTCAAGCCGAGCGACTATCCTTTACTCCTCCTGCATATATATATATATATATATATATATATATATATATATATATATATATATATTAATAATTCTTATTACTCTCAGCGTTAATTTAATGGCTACACGATAGTTGATTTCCTACTGTTTTTTTTTTTGTTTTATTAGTTTCTGAAATAGTGAAATTAAAATAACGTTTATAGAAATAATAAGGAATAATGAGATATTTAAAAACAGGAATTCAAATAATATATTAATATATATATATACACGTGTGCGTGTACGTGCGTGTACGTGCGTGTACGTACGTGTATGTGTGTGATGTGTCGTACATCTTTAAGTGCTGAACTCTTTTTATTAGGTCGTAAATCTTTCAGGCTTCTTATCTCGTTGAGTAATTCTGACGAAGCCAATATGACTTCTTCATTTCTAAGAAAATCTGTAAACCATCAAATTTGATGAATATTACTCGTTCTGATGAAAGACGCGCTCCGAAAATTTTAATAAATTACTCTCTCTCTCTCTCTCACTCTCTCTCTCCACTTTTCTCTCCCTCTGCCCTCTCTCCTCTCCTCTCTCTTCTAGAATTCTGGATTCCACACAAACTAATTCTTTAAATGTTTCTTCATTTATTTTGGTTTACAGCTAATACAAAATACGAAAGCATATCGGGATAGAGAAGATTAATTTTTAGTTTCTGAATAAGGTAGCAAGAATTCCGGATGCACATGTGAATCTTCTTCTATGTGCTGTATTCCTTCAGCACGTGGCCGGTCACGGTTCTCCACAACTTCCCGTCCCTGATAGACTTGTTTTTTTTTTTGCTATATCTCTTAATCCGTTCCACAAACCATTTACACAAGCTCTTCAGGTAAGTTATTCGGTGTTTTTTTCTGTGCCTTTCTTTCCTTTAAATATCCCCTGTGGGTGTCCGAATTTCCAAGCCCTCTTTCCTCATTATAGGCCCGAGAAACGTCAGCGGTCTCTTTCTGATTCTAAGTATACGTGTCCTTTTAGTTTCTGTTTTCTCTAAAACTTCGTTGTTGCTCATATATATTCAGTCCATCGTATTCTCAGCATCCTTCTGTAGAAGCAGATTTCTGTTGCTTCAAGTTTGTTCTTTATCTTTAAAATTGTCCAGCACTCACTGCTATATACGAGAATTGATAATATTCAGTACATTTTCCTTTTTTTTTATTTCTAACGGAATTTTTCTCTTTCTTAATACTTTGTTTAGCTTTTGGAAGGCATCTTTTGCTACTTCAATACACCTTCGGATCTGTGTCGCATTTTTCCTTTTTTTCTGTTAATTATAAAGTATGTTATTTTCAGAAACTGAATAATGTAGCAAAACATCAAAATTTCCTTTTTTTTAAATTTTTTAAATATTCCGTTTGTTCTGTATTTGAAATAAATCATTTTGTTAAAATAAATCAACCATCCGTCCTATTGCTGTCATATATGGTCTACTGCTTCCGCTGTACATCACGAGGTCCTTGACAAAATCCAGAGACGAATATGCAAGATGATAGGTTCTGATCTGGCATCTAGTCTACAATCGCTATCCCGCAAACGTGCCGTGACTTCTCACTGTCTCCAGTACAAATATTTTCACGGCAACTGTTCCGACGAGCTACTTTCGCTGGTTCCCGGAATACATGAATTTAAACGAGCTACCAGGCTGGCATATAGGTGCTACCATTTCACTATCAAAACGGTTAAATGTAACCGTCTCTTCTACTCAAGCAGCTTCTTGTCCTGCGCTTCCCGTCTGTGGAACTCCCTTCCCCTTACTTGCTTCCCCAATGACTATAATCTTTAAATATTCAAGTGTAATGTCAATCGATATCTGACACCCTGATTTTATCCCCCATCCTTGTCTGTATCCTTTCTCCAAACATCTCTCTTTACTCAATCCTCTGGAACCTTTGCGTACTAGTGGCACTCCCACCTTGCTTGGGGTGAATTGCCTTAATATATATATATATATATATATATATATATATATATATATATATATATATTTGAAGATCCGAATACAGAGACCTGATGCATAAGCCTCCCCAAACGACCCTCTGCAGGTTTTGAATTTAGAGTTTTCCTTTTCCTAGACTAGTAGCCATACAAGACTATAGAACTCTAAAGAAAAGGATTAATACCTTTCACAAAGGGTGTAGTACGTAAGTGAATAGAATGGATTCGACTGGAATTCGAACTCAGCTCTCCGATTCTTCAATCCGAGCCACTATCCATTTACTACTATATATATATATATATATATATATATATATATAAATATATATATAGTAAAAATCTAGTATACACACACACACACACACACACATATATATATATATATATATATATATATATATATATATAGTAAATATAGTAGTATATATATATATATATATATATATATATATATATATATATATATATATATGTATTACGGGCCGTCTTCGCACGAGTTGCCGAGGGAAAGGACCGTGGAATCTGCTGACAAACTACAAAGAGAACCGTTCCCTACGGAAAACTAAATTGCATCAAATTCTAACACTGAATTTTGATATTTAACCCGGTCAGAAGGATGGACAGCTTTACGTTGCTCCTAGTAGGACGAAAAATACGCATTCTTTGAAATTACAGATTGAATTCGGACTTTCCAAAGCTTACACCAAAAATATTGGGCTTTGGGAACTTTTGCAGTAAAAAAAAAAAATGTTTATAAATATGTAACATTTATAAAATACATTTATCTTTCCTGAGGTGTTTATAAATTGTACATTGTTCAATTATTAATATTAACAACAAACTATTTTAAATTACAAAATTGGACTTGGATTAAACTAAAATTGCTTAACAATACATATTACTTATAACACATTCCTTCTTGCTGTTAATTTTGACGGCACGGTTACACTAGGATTTGAATAATCCAGAACCAAAACTCGCAGCAAAATGCATGCATACGGATAGGAAGTGTGTTCAGCAAATGCCGTGGAGTTATTTCGCAGTGGAGGCTTGTATTTGTACTATTAGGTTGGTGCAAAAATAATGACGTAATAATGTCGTTTTTCGACGTTAAACATACGTCAAAAAACGACATTATCACGTTATTATTTTTACACCAACCTAATAAATCGGTCCTAAATAGGTTCGACGTACAAAACGTTAGGAACTTGATATAATAGGTATTACGCAGAGTAATCATGTTGTGGTCTCTGACTACTTTCGTATTCGACTAACTGTCGACTACTGTCGTCCGACATCGACTAGTATTTAGTCACCCCCCACGAGGTTATCATGTGGCACAAGACCTGTTTAACGTGTGATCTTCGAGCCCGTGGGCTCGGCCAAAAATATACCCTTTGAACCCGTATAAACGGGTTCAGGGTCGGTTTGCCACGCCGAACGAGACTCTGCTCTTCGGCGTAGCCTCGTTCGGGTTCCTCCCCGCCCAAAAGCAGAGAGTTCAACCGTTCAGCCGGTCGTCCGACATCGACTGGATATTCAGTAACCCCCCCTCCACTGGGGCATCATGTGACACATGGTCGGTTATTTATTGTGGGCTCGGCCCCAAAGTATGCCCATTAAACCCGTATAAACGGGCTCAGGGCCGGTTTACCTCCCCGAACGAGACTCTGCCCTTCGGCATAGCCTAGTTCGGGTTCCTCCCCGCTCGAAAGCAGACAGTTCAACCGTTCAGCCAGTCGCCCGACATCGACTGACCCTCGTTTCTCTTACTACTCCTACTTATATTAGGTGGGAGAGTCTATTAAGTATAGAATAGGTGTGTTTCACCATAACAATAAATATACAAAAAAAGGGGATGAAAGAGAAGGATGTGTATCCTCACCTAACTCATTCAATCAATACAACGAGGCCATTCTGAGAGAATTAGTTGTCCTACCAGGATTCATTATTGGCGGCCACAATCTTAACAAGATATGCAAATGATATAGTGTTGATAGAAGACGTGGAATAAAACTACAGTTTTCCTTGTGGAAGGAGGTGAATGAAAGCAAGAAGAGAGGATTAAAATCAATTTCAAGAAGACAGACTACGTCGTCGTTAGCAAACGGAACAGCCCAACAGGAAATTTACAGTTTGGAGATACCAAAATAAAAAAAAAACGCAACAATTTAGATACCCGAGAAGCGTATAAACTGAGGACGGAAAGTGCGACATGGAGCATTGGGATAGCGAAAGATGCCTTTCAAAAGCTCAGTGAAATAAAGGGTTTTTCATTAAAATGGATCAAAAGTCAGCAGTAAATAAATCAGTTTTATTTGTGAAATTTTATTTATTCCTCTATTGGATCATGTTATCTAATTCATGGCAATTATGTGTAAAAAATAATATCACCCAAATGTCTGCCAAGGCTTCGGCGGCACACCTCCACTCGATAATCAAAATTTTTGATGACGTCTCTGTATAGTAGCTCCTCGATCTCACCAATATGCCTTATTATCTCATCCTTCAGCTGTTTAATTGTTGTTAACTTGTTGGCATTGAATTTACTTTTGAGATGACCCCAAAGGAAGAAATCTAAAGGCGTCAAGTCGTACGATCGTAGTGTCCAATTGACTTCATTGTTTCGAGTGATGATGCGACCTGGGAATTTTTCTTTCAAATTCTGTTTGAACGTCCATATTCGTAATAGGCTGCTTCGATAACTTTAACACGTTGTTTGATTGTTGATCTTTCCATGGTTGAAATTGCCAAAATATATATATATATATATATATATATATATATATATATATATATATCAGGCTATAAAGAGACAATGGCAATAAAAAGCACTAGCATCAGGAAAAGACAGTCAAAATTTCTAGGGTACACAATGAGGAAAACGGCTTGGAAAAGCTGATACTCACGGGACAGATTGGAGGGAAGAGAACCAGAGGAAAGCAACGGACAACACCCCGAACTTGAAATTGAGCGAATAAATGACAGAGCAGGGTTTTGGGAGATGACAAAGAGACAAAAGTGCTTAAGAGCTACAAACAACAGGAAAACGTTGAGAGTCATGACCACCAACGCCCTGAAGTGACATTGCACATAGAAGAAGGACATATTGAAAGCAAGAATAACATCGACTACACTACCTAACAACCACGTGTAAATGTATGGAGGAACGGGTTATTTGTAGGATAGTAAAAATATAATATTGCTAAGATTCACAAAGGATAGGAAGTTGTGGAGAGCCAATATCGCTCACATCATGGACAGACATGGAACAAAAGAGACGGAAAGAAGGTAAGCACATCTTAGTTACAATTTTGGGGAGAACGTGCAAAAGTTAGTTTTATCAATGAATATGGCAAACATGGCCGATTTCCGGACATTTTTTCTTGTGAGTTGGATAGATGTTGTGATCTATTCAAAAGGTTTAGATCAACTCGTGATATCGACTTTGGACTGTTTATAAACAGCGCTGCAGTGCTCTAAAACACAAAGCCGTTATTTGAAAAAATCCAGAATGGTGGAATTCGAATTCACTTTCTAAAAACTATCATGCATCCCTATATATATATATATATATATATATATATATATATATAGTTATGGGATCGTACCCATAATAATAATAATAATGGACTATTCCATACTTAATAAATACTGCGCCTCAGGAGCAGGCAGGGAGTCGGTCGCTCACTTTCTGAGCGACTGTTCGGTTCAACTCTTCCTACGGGCGAGAGAGGAACCCGAAGGAGGCTACGCCGAAGGGCGGAGTCTCCTTCGGGGAGGTAAAATTGGCCCTGAACCTGTTTATACGGGTTCAAATGGGCTATTTTTTTGGCTGAGCTTAATGGCTCGGGAATGCCCACGTTAAAAAGGCCTTGTGCCACATGACACCCTCGTGGGGGTGACTGAATATCGTCAGTCGTTCACTTTTGAACTGACTGCACGGTTAAACTCTCTTCCTACGGGCGGGAGGAACCCGAAGGAGGCTACGCCGAAGGGCGGAGTCTCCTTCGGGGAAGTAAAACCGGCCCTGAACCCGTTCATACGGGTTCAAATGGCTATATTTTGCCGAGCCTAATGGCTCGGGAATGCCCACGTTAAAAGGCCTTGTGCCACATGACACCCTCGTGGGGGGTGACTGAATATTGTCAGTCGTTCACCTCTGAACTGACTGTTCGGTTCAACTCTCTTCCTACGGGCGAGAGGGAACCGAAGGAGGCTACGCCGAAGGGCGGAGTCTCCTTTCGGGAGGTAAAACCGGCCCTGGACCCGTTCCTTACGGGTTCAAATGGGCTATTTTTTTGGCCGAGCCTAATGGCTCGGGAATGCCCACGTTAAAAAAGGCCTTTGTGCCAGCGACACCCCTCGTGGGGGTGACTGAATATCGTCAGTCGTTCACCCTGAACTGACTGTTCGGTTCAACTCTCTTCCTATGGGCGAGAGGAACCCGAAGGAGGCTACGCCGAAGGGCGGAGTCTCCTTCGGGAGGTAAATGGCCCTGAACCCGTTTATACGGGTTAAAACGGGCTATTTTTTGGCCGGCCTAATGGCTCGGGAATGCCCACGTTAAAAAGGCCTTGTGCCACATGACACCCTCGTGGGGGTGACTGAATATTGTCAGTCGTTCAAGTTTTGAACCGACTACACGGTTGTACTCTCTTCCTACGGGCGGGAGGAACCTGAAGGAGGCTACGCCGAAGGGCGGAGTCTCCTTCGGGAGGTTAAACCGGCCCAGAACCCGTTTATGCGGGTTCAAATGGGCTATTTTTGGCCTGGCCTAATGGCTCGGGAATGCCCACGTTAAAAAGGCCTTGTGCCATGACACCCTCGTGGGGGTGACTGAATATTGTCAGTCGTTCTGTTTTTGAACCGACTACACGGTTGTACTCTCTTCCTACGGGCGGGAGGAACCTGAAGGAGGCTACGCCGAAGGGCGGAGTCTCCTTCGGGAGGCAACTCGGCCCTGAACCCGTTTATACGGGGTTCAAATATTTTTTGGCCGAGCCTAATGGTCGGGAATGCCCACGTTAAAAGGCCTTGTGCCACATGACACCCTCGTGGGGGGTGACTGAATATCGTCAGTAGTTCAAGTTTTGAACCGACTGCACGGTTAAACTCTTCCTACGGGCGGGAGGAGTCCGAAGGAGGCTACGCCGAAGGGCGGAGTCTCCTTCGGGGATGGCCCTGAACCCGTTTATACGGGTTCAAATGGGCTATTTTTTTGGCCGAGCCTAATGGCTCGGGAATGCCCACGTTAAAAGGCCTTTGTGCCACATGACACCCTCGTGGGGGTGACTGAATATCGTCAGTAGTTCAAGTTTTGAACCAACTGCTCGGTTTGAACTCTTCCTACGGGCGGGAGGAACCCGAAGGAGGCTACGCCGAAGGGCGGAGTCTCCTTTCGGCCCAGAACCCGTTTATACGGGTTCAAATGGGTTATTTTTTTGGCCGAGCCTAATGGCTCGGGAATGCCCACGTTAAAAAGGCCTTGTGCCACATGACACCCTCGTGGGGGGTGACTGAATATTGTCAGTAGCGTTCAAGTTTTGAACCAACTGCACGGTTGTACTCTCTTCCTACGGGGGGGGGGAACCCGAAGGAGGCTACGCCGAAGGGCGGAGTCTCCTTCAGGGAGGTTAAACCGGCCCAGAACCCGTTCATACGGGTTCAAATGGGCTATTTTTGGCCGAGCTTAATGGCTCGGGAATGCCCACGTTAAAAAGGCCTTGTGCCACATGACACCCTCGTGGGGGGGTGACTGAATATTGTCAGTAGTTCAAGTTTTGAACCAACTGCACGGTTGTACTCTCTTCCTACGGGCGGGGGGAACCTGAAGGAGGCTACGCCGAAGGGCGGAGTCTCCTTCGGGGAGGTTAAATTGGCCCTTGTTTATACGGGTTCATATGGGCTATTTTTAGCCGAGCCCTAATGGCTCGGGAATGCCCACGTTAAAAAGGCCTTTGTGCCACATGACACCCTCGGAGGGGGGGTGACTGAATATTGTCAGTAGTTCAAGTTTTGAACCGACTGCTCGGTTTGAACTCTCTTCCTACGGGTGGGGAGGAACCCGAAGGAGGCTACGCCGAAGGGCGGAGTCTCCTTCGGGGAGGCAGGCTGGCCCAGAACCCGTTTATACGGGTTCAAATGGGTTTTTTTTGGCCGAGCCTAATGGCTCGGGAATGCCCACGTTAAAAAGGCCCCATGACACCCCGTGGGGGGTGACTGAATATCGTCAGTAGTTCAAGTTTTGATCCGACTGCACGGTTAAACTCTCTTCCACGGGCGGGAGGAGTCCGAAGGAGGCTACGCCGAAGGGCGGAGTCTCCTTCGGGAGGCAAATGAACCCGTTTATACGGGTTCAAATGGGTATATTTTTGGCCGAGCCTAACGGCTCGGGAATGCCCACGTTAAAAAAGGCCTTGTGCCACATGACACCCTCGTGGGGGTGACTGAATATCGTCAGTAGTTCAAGTTTTGAACCAACTGCTCGGTTTGAACTCTCTTCCTACGGGCGGGAGGAACCCGAAGGAGGCTACGCCGAAGGGCGGAGTCTCCTTCGGGGAGGTAAACCGGCCCAGAACCCGTTTATACGGGTTCAAATGGGCTATTTTTGGCCGAGCCTAATGGCTCGGGAATGCCCACGTTAAAAAGGCCTTGTGCCACATGACACCCTCGTGGGGGGTGACTGAATATTGTCAGTAGTTCAAGTTTTGAACCAACTGCACGGTTGTACTCTCTTCCTACGGAGGGGGGAACCCGAAGGAGGCTACGCCGAAGGGCGGAGTCTCCTTCAGGGAGGTTAAACCGGCCCAGAACCCGTTCATACGGGTTCAAATGGGCTATTTTTGGCCGAGCTTAATGGCTGGGGAATGCCCACGTTAAAAGGCCTTGTGCCACATGACACCCTCGTGGGGGGTGACTGAATATTGTCAGTAGTTCAAGTTTTGAACCAACTGCACGGTTGTACTCTCTTCCTACGGGCGGGGGAACCCGAAGGAGGCTACGCCGAAGGGCGGAGTCTCCTTCGGGGGAGGTTAACCGGCCCTGAACCCGTTTATACGGGTTCATATGGGCTATTTTTTAGCCGAGCCCAATGGCTCGGGAATGCCCACGTTAAAAAGGCCTTGTGCCACATGACACCCTCGGGGGGGGGTGACTGAATATTGTCAGTAGTTCAAGTTTTGAACCGACTGCTCGGTTTGAACTCTTCCTACGGGCGGGAGGAACCTGAAGGAGGCTACGCTGAAGGGCGGAGTCTCCTTCGGGAGGCAAATGGCCCAGAACCCGTTTATACGGGTTCAAATGGGCTGTTTTTTTCGAGCCCTAACGGCTCGGGAATGCCCACGTTAAAAAGGCCTTGTGCCACATGACACCCTCGTGGGGGTGACTGAATATCGTCAGTAGTTCAAGTTTTGAACCGACTGCACGGTTAAACTCCTCTTCCTACGGGCGGGGAGGAGTCCGAAGAGGCTACGCCGAAGGGCGGAGTCTCCTTCGGGAGGTAAAACCGGCCCTGAACCCGTTTATACGGGTTCAAATAGTTTTTTGGCCGAGCCTAATGGCTCGGGAATGCCCACGTTAAAAAAGGCCTTGTGCCACATGACACCCTCGTGGGGGGTGATGAATATCGTCAGTAGTTCAAGTTTTGAACCAACTGCTCGGTTTGAACTCTTCCTACGGGCG
>CAHIKZ030005438.1:787500-807500 GCA_903632075.3 Acanthosepion pharaonis
CAAGGTCGATTTTACTGTTATTAAACTACAATTCCCAATTAGAACTCCGCTCTGTGATTAACAATTTCCAGCCATTATCCATTACACCACCCGCACACCAAAGCTTACAATATGTGGTATTTAAAAGCGGCCACCCATCTAAGTGCTGACCAGGTACGATATTGTTTAATTCAATGGTACGTGAGTGAGTGTTTCAATATGATAGAGACGTGGAGGTTAGACCTGGTGGAAACAGGAGATGCAGTTCGTCCGAGTACTTTTCATAGTAGTAGCGACAGAGCAGTGAGAGACTCGCTACATCTCACCTTTAAGAGAGAGGTTGGATGGTGGGAAATAATTCTTCTCCAACAAGTACTAGGAGACGCTTTTGAACTCTTTCAAGACTGGAAAGTGAGGTCTGACCAACTCCCTCTCAAATATGGCAACAGTATTCCATTTTTGTCCTGATCTGACTCTTATAAAGTTAGAGGATAGCATGAGGAGTCAGGTGCTTACTGGAGCGGTACAAGGAATCGATCATTTTACCTGTATCTTTAGTGATGGATCGTATATAGGAGTTCCACTTAAGGTCAGGTGAGTTTAAGACCCAATATCCTCTCAAGGCCTCCTGGAGAGGACATCTGTTTATTGTGACTGGCTATAGTCCGGGGTTTGATCACTGATCAGCAGTGATGGAATGTAACCAGTTTGAGTGGAGCTTATTTCTTGCCGATGGAATACGGGGGGAATGCAGGTGGTTTGCTACTATGTAAGCGTCATGGAGGGTTCTAACCTTGAAGGTCAGACCTGGTGTTGCCAGGAGATGCAGTTCGTCCGAGCACTTTCCATGGTAGTAGCGATGGAGCAGTGAGAGACTCACCACATCTCACCTGTGAGAGAGAGGTTGGTGGGTGGGATATAATTCTTCTTCAAAAAGGACTCGGAGACGGTTTTGAACTTTGTCAAGACTGGAAAGTGAGGACGATCTACGTATGGAGAACGGACAAAATGAAGCAGGTACAGAAATTTAAGTATCCGGGTAATATATAACAAACGCTGATAATGTGACATCGAAATCCGAAGGCGGATTGGAACGATGCCTCCATAAAGCTAAGCAATGTACTAAGAAACAGGAAAAGCTAAGCAATGTACTATGAAACAGGAAAATTTACTTAGAAAGAGAGCTGAATTGCTATGTAATATAAATCCTTATATATAACAGTGAATGCTAGACAATTTTCTCACAGAAGGCTCGAGAAAACACAAATTTGGTTCTACAGTAGGATGCTGAGAATACCATGGACGGAGCGTGTAAGCAACGAAGGAGTCCTAAAGAAAAATGGAAGAAAAACAGACACTGATGCTCAAGGCTTATCAACCATTTGTTGGTTATTTAAAGTCGAGATATATTTCGGGTCTTACGAGTTCGCTTACAGTACCCCGTCTCCCACAGTGGTCATCCATCGAAGTACCGACCGAACTCGATGTTGCTTAACTAAAGCCACCGAACAGGAGCTGGTATTTTCAGCGTGGTTTAGCCGTAGGCATATTAAAAGATAGGAAAATTTTCGTTAGTTACAAAGAAAAGCGTGCTAAACGTCATGTCTCCTCTTCTCCATAGTGAATACTCGACGATTTCTTTACTGATGAAGAAGACTCGAAACCACACAGATATGGTTCTACAGAAGGATACTGAGAATACTATGAACAGGCAGAATGTTTTAAAGAAAAGGCAGATTAAAAATACGAAAACTTAAAATTAGTAAAAGACAATTGAAACCTCTGGATATAGTATGAGGAAAGTGTGTTTAGCAAACATGACACTCTCAGAGCATCTACTAATAATCTTATGTATAAAGGGAAAAGACAGTAGGAAAACTGTAGTTTTAGCCGACACGTTTCGTCCAATTTGGACTTTTTCAAGGCAAAAAAATGAAATGATTTTATCCAAACGTTATTGTATATTGTATATTATATTGTATATTATATATTGCGTGTTGTATATTATATATATGAAATTACGTCAATTACTTTATATTTGAAGAAAATATTTTCACGTGTAGAAATATTGTTTGTATTGTGTTCAGGGATTCAACAGTTTTCTTTTCATTTCTTGATATATTTATTGTGTATGTTGGCTTGGGAGAGTAGTGATTCTGTTAGGAAAAATGATATTGGGAAAAAACCTGGACGTAGATTAATAAATCTACGCCCAGGTTTTTTTTTCCCAAGCCAACGTACACAACAAATATATCAAGAAATAGAAAAACGTTTGAATTCGTCAGCACGACAATACATACGATATTTCTACACGTGAAAAGATTCTCTTCAAACAAAAAGTAATTGACCTAATTTTTCGGTTGACCATACGAATATACAATAGCGTTTCTAAATTCTTCCAGTTGCTAACGACATAATAATAATTAGTTGCTAATGTTTGCTGTTTATGAATACTTTATTTCGTTTTTTTTTTTTTTTTTGGCCTTGAAGAAGTCCGCATTGGACGAAACACGTTGGCTAAAACTACAGTTTTCCCATTGTCTTTTTCCTTTATACATACTGTCCTTTTCTACGGGTTAATTCTGAAAAATGTTTACATAACAATCTTATGTGAATGGATGTGAGCGACGGTGACAAGGAAGGGTTTTAAAACCTACAAGTGACAGGAAATTGTGAAGAACTATGACTTCCCACGCCCTTAAGGTATACAAACCATAAAAAAAAAGAAGAGGAAGAAAAAGACAGAATGTTTAGTACAGGAATTTAAAAGAGCATAGAGAGAGCGGGATATACGTTCTAGAAACCGAAGCAAGGTATTAAACGATTGACAAATAGTGTTAGAAACGACATAAACATTGCCAGATGTTTATGCCATGTATTTTATGGCAGCCAAATATAAACAGTTTCCTCGTATAAATACTTTTTGAAAACCGATTTGAAGCTGCCAACATGGGGTTCATTCGAGGAATGGAAAAAACAGTTGGTCAGTGAGGCGAGTTAAATAGAGCAACGACAAGGAAACTGTTGGTAACAATCAGAAATATAAATCTTTTGGGACACATCAGGAGAAAAGAATGCTTGGAGAATCTAACACTCACAAAAAACATCGACGTATCACAAAGGAAAAGAGAAGTGTAAAAGGAGAATGTATTGCTGAGAGCAACAAAATACATGAAACTGTGGAGAGCCATGATCACTAACCTCTTGAAGTCACATGACAATTAGAACGAGAGAGAGAGAAAGAACCTACTCGAAAAATTTGAGCAAATGGGTGGAAGAACAACTACCACTAGAACAGTGTAACAAAAATAAGGAAGTTGTGGAGAGCCATGATCACCAACGCCCTGAAGTGACCTGGCAAATCGAAAGAACGAGAAAGAACCTACTTGACAAATTTGGGCAAATGAATGGAAAAACAAGTATCCCGAATACAAGAAGTAGAGCAACAAGGGACAGGACGTTGTGGAGATCCGTGATCGCCAACGTCCTGAAATGTCATGACAAATAGAAAGAGAGAGAAATCTACTCGGAAAGTTGTATCAAATGGATGGTGGAAAACTACCACAATAAACAGTTCAACAAAAGAGGAAATTGTGGAGAGCCATGATCTCCGACGTGTTGAAGTGACCTAACAAATTGAAAGAAAGAGAAATAACTTACTTGACAGGTCTGAGGAACTAAATGAAGGAATCATTATCATAAAAGTCATAGACGAATGCTAAAGGAGTAGGAATTTCTGAGAGCAGTAAAAGACAGGATGCTGTGAAGAGTTGCAATCGTTTACACCCTGAATGTCATGGCACATAGCGAAGAGGAAAGATAGAGAGAGAAAGTGTGAATAAAGCTAAGTTCAAGACTAAAATTTGATAGAAATTAGTGAAAACTGAACTCGTTCCAAGAATAGAGATCTTTGAGACAATCTCGTTAATCAATGACTACGTTGAGATTAACTCCGTACAGAGTTAAATGACAGGAATAATTAGTTGAAGATAAGATTCTGCTTCACTGAGCCTCTTCGAGGATGTCTACCTTAAGACTGATTATGTTTACCAGGATTCCAACACCTGGTCATGGCAAGTACGTGAAGAAGTCAAAAACTAATCGCGCTTTCGCCATAACATATCTTTAGGTTTGTCATACTGCCTTCTGCACATGCGTACTTCTGGGTGATACTATTACAGTCACGTGATCGAAGTTTGAGCTTGATCGCGCCAATTTTCTTATGAAAAAGAATCAAGTTGTTGATGTCCCATACTACTTCAGACAAAAACTTATGAAGGTAGTTGCCAATATCAGATAGAACAATGGACTGGAAAAACGTATTTCACTTTTTAGTCCACTAATTGTTAATGTTCTTTCTACCATTGGATGTTTCCTTCCTATCTTTTTTGTTTGAAGCACTATCGAACATCAACAACTTCATTTTTATTTTTCGAGTTATGTGTGCTATCCTTTTTAGTTGTTGCTGCTTTTGAAAGTCATCTAGAGACACGGTTTCTATTATTTGACACATCATTGTGTATCCACGTGTTTCGAAGAAGTATGATTCTCTCAGAGACCTACAGACGTCATTCACTGGAATCAATTTTTAACCATTAATCTGAGAAAACTGTTGTATGCAGCTGTCAGCTGAGATATTTCTGAACGGGTTTGTTATACTGCATGACACCCGCATGAAAGCGTAGATCGGACGTGAGTTTATAGGTTTGGGAGGAAAAACAACTTTGTTTTAGGAAGATTTTTATAAATTTCAATCAAATGTAGCACATGTTGCTTGTCAATGAATCCCCAATGCTTCCTTATAATATATTGTAACTTTGGGAAGGTTACTGAATAGAATAATCAAACGAAGGTTGGTAATGAACGATAATACTTAGGACAAGAACAACACATATAAGATTCGCCAGTGGCACGTAGAAGTAGTAGTCAAATGCTACAAGTGAATCAAGTGAATTCCACAATGAATCTCCACATGCAGGATATCTATCAATCGCCCACGCGGTCAGATGTGGCACAAGGCCGAATTTAATGTGGAGTAACCGAGCCCGTAGGCTCGGACAAAAATTCCCTGTAGATCCCGTATAAAACGGGGTCGAGGAGGTGTCTCTCGAGACAAGTCTCTGCCCTTCGACATAGCCTCGTCTGGGGATCCTCTCTACCCGGAGCCAGAGAGTTTGACCAGCACAGCTTGAGACGAATCTCCAACTGCAGACCAACATACAGTATTTACTACTGTATTTGATGAATGGGGACATATCCATTGTCGCCCGTAGGTATGGTACAACATAAGGAAACTGCTAATATTTTTCAAAAGTAAGTGAAAAAATATGCACACTGTCACCATAACATATCTCTAGTTTTGTCATACTGCGTTCTGCGCATGCTTGCTTACAGTCGGTAATATTGTGGTCACGTGATCGGGGTTTGAACTTGATCGCACCAGCTTTCCTACTGCTGTTACAGTCTAAACAGTGGCTCCGCTAGCAGTTCAGCAGAAAGGAAGAAAAAAGAGCAGTAATCCGATTTCTCCGGTTGGAAGGTGTGTCGGGGGCTAACATTTATTGGAGGCTTTTAACATAATACGGTGACAGCGCGCTATCGCATCGAAGTGTTTATGAGGGGATCGAGTTTAAAAGTGATCGGACAAGCGTGACGGACGAAGTAGGAACAGGATGACAGTCAACCTCAACCAAGGACGAGAAGATTGAGAAAGCTCGAGAGATTGTAATGGAAAACCGGGGAGTTATCATCGCTGAGGTAGCATGTTTTCTGCAGATTCGGATCACTGCTCTTTGTTCTTCCTTGGTGCACACTGCTAGCGGAGCGGCAATGTTTACACTGTAACAGCAACAAGAAAACTAGTGCGATCAAGCTCAAACTACAATCATGTAACCACAATAGTACCGCCTATGAGCTCGCATAACAAACCAAAGGATACGTTATGGCGAAAGTGCGGAGAATGTTTTACTTACCGTTGTAAACTAATAATAGTTTCCTTATAAGGAAGCCCTCGGGATCCATTGACGAGCAATCGGCGCTACTTTCGATTGAAATTTATAAAATCTTCTTTTAGTAAAAAGTTTCCCCATCCACTAACTGTTATTGTTCTTTCTAGTAGTGGATGTTTCCTTGCTAACCTTTTGTTTGAAATAGTATGGAAAATCAACATTTTTTTTCATTTTTTTTTTCGAATGTGTCTATTTTAGTTGTTGCTGCTGTTGAAAGTCTTCTAGAGATGTGGTTTCAGCTATTTGGCACATGATTGTGTATCATCAGTCCACGAGTTTCAAAAAAGTATATCTTTAAGTTTGTCATACTGCCTTCTGTACATACGTGCTCCTTGGTGATAGTATGGTGGTCACGTGATCGAAATTTGAGCTTCATCGCGCCAAAAAAAAACAAAAAAAAAACAAGATGTTGATGTTCCATACTACTTCAGACAAAAAAAAACTTACGAAGTAGCTCCCAATATCAGAAAGAACAAAAACAGTGGACTGGAAAACATATTTCCATTTTCAGTCCACTAACTATTATTGTTCTTTCTATCACTGAATGTTTCCTTTCTAACCTTTTGTTTGAAGCAGTATGAAAGATGAACATTTTTTTTTCATTTTTTTTCGAGTTATGTGTGCTATCCTTTTTAGTTGTTGCTGGCTATTTAAGAACATGACTCGGGTTTTTTAGGTTTGGGAAAAAGAAATAAAAACGTAACCGTTTCAACCAAACGGTAAACTAATAGAACGAATGAATTTAAAGCATATTTTTATCCAATTAATACATTTTTTTCTCCTTTTTATTTTATTTTCACTTTTATCTGTCTTTCACTCTCATCCCAAACAAGAAAAAGGTCTACAGCTTTTTATTCATCCGAGGATCCTGCTTTACCCGTCTATAGGTCTAGGTATCAGCTTATTCAATTTACTGACAACGAAATTCCAATGCCCCAATCTAATTCCTTTGCCGAACTTTTCGACCTGAGACTCATATTTCGAACCTCCATAACCCTTACATTCCTACGCCACGACTCACCCTTTCTGAAATATTTAACATCCATTACTTGTCTGCGTACGGCTTTCTCATTAGACAACTGAGGACAGCTTGATAATAAATTTTTATACGCCATTTATCAACATGGCGTCTTTGAATATTTGTCTTTTTTTTCACTTTTGGTTTCTTTGGTATTTAGGAAGCAAGGGAAATGACCTTCACTCATTTTATGATTTAATTCATGGTGGAAAAAGAAGGAAAATATGTAAAAATTGTTTTCGTCTTTTTGCTTTTCTTTTCTTGATTCGTCTGTATTAACATTTCTTTTTCTTTTACATCCTCGCATCTTTTTTTTTCTCACCTGTCACTCGCTTAGGCGATCATGTATCTTTCGATACATGACTGACAAGGCAGATTTTTTTTCCCGCAGTAGGTTGCCATTTCTTTCTGTGGTAGACCAGTTGCCATCCATGGCTATAGAACCCGTTCTGTTCTGCTATTTACCCATAGCTGGGGGGGGGAGAAGAAGGGGATTCATACCTTTCCCAAGGGTATTATTAGCACGTAAGTGAATATCATTCAGCTATGTGCCATACGTGATACATGCTTAGGCAATCATGTATCTTTCGATACATGACTGACAAGGCAGGTTTTTTTTTCCGCAGTAGGCTGCCATTTCTTTCTGCGGTAGACCATTTGCCCTGCAAGGCTTATAGGACCCGTTCTGTCCTCCTATTTACCCACAGCTGGGGGCGGGGATAAGAAGAAGCTTCATATCTTTTTAAGGGTATTAGCATTTAAGTGAATATCAATCAGTTATGTGCAATGCGTGATACACGCTTAGGCGATCATGTATCTTTCGATACATGACTGACGGGGCAGATTTTTTTCCCGCAGTAGATTGCCATTTCTTTCAGCGGTAGATGAGTTGCCATTTAAGGCTATAAAACTCGGTCTGTTCTGCTATTTGCCCATAGCTGGGGTGAAGAAGAAGAGACTTCATAGCTTTCCCAAGGGTATTATTAGCACGTAAGTGAATATCAGTTACTTATGTGCCATGCGTGATACACGCTTAGACGATCATGCATCTTTAGATACATGACTGACGAGGCAGATTTTTCCCGCAGTAGGTAATGGATTTTGACTGAAATTCCTTTCCGATTCCTAAATCCGACTCGCTATCCATTACTCCACCGTGCCTCCCCTCCTGACACTACTCTTCCTTTTCACCACTATTACCCTTCATATTTTATTACTATTAGGTTGGTGCAAAAATAATGACGTAATAATGTCGTTTTTTTGACGTTAAAAATACGTTAAAAAACGACATTATTACGTCATTATTTTTGCACCAACCTAATAATTTTCTACATTATATACAGGCATTTTTATCATCCTGATTGTTACATAGACATCTTCGTTACTGAATATTTGGCTATCAAATCTGATTCCTTTTTCTTTTTCTTCCAGGTTTTCTTTTTTTTTTTTTTTTGAAAATTGGAAGGCCGAATGATCCGAGTCACGAAACAGTGAAAACTGTCTTATGACCTCAATTTAAAGCATAAACCAAATTTTAAAAAAACTTGTTGATGCTGCACATTCCTTCAGATTCTAAAATCAATTTGGATTGGATTGAACAGAAATAAGAAGGTACAAAGAACGAATGAAAGAATAGTTCTAAATTCTTAATTCTTCTTCTTCTTACAATTTTTATATCTCTGTTTAAGTCACTGGATGATGGATGACGTCAACCAACGCCTTTATCCAATCGGCCATGAGTTGTGAGATCAATATCTTTCTACAGCAGAGGCATAGAAAAACTTGAGGAGTTAAGAAAGGGAATTAAATGAAACTATATATCTAGAAAAGGCACGGCATGTGGAACTAGAACAATCTACCCCTGTCGACTAAATACAAAGAAGACCGAGGCGTACAACGGCCGAAACGACGTGAATATGACAATAACGATGAGGACAACGGTCCAAATGATGTAAAAAGTGTACATAAAAAGAAATTAATGTTTTAAAAATTACGAGATAACGAACTGCGTAATGTAAAAAAAAAAATCACTTGCGCGCAAATACCCTTGGAAAAGGTATGAATCCATCTCTTCTCCCCCAGCTATGGGTTGAATAGCAGGACACACTGGATTCTTTAGCCTTGGTTGGCAACCAGCCTACCGCAAAAAGTAATGGCAGTCTACTACGCGAAAAAATCTGCCTCGTCAGTCATGTATCAAAAGACATGATCGCCCTAGCGTGAATCACTAATGACATTTAACTGTTTGACTGAATGTAAAACCAACTCCCCAGAAGTAATGAACCGCGAAATGACGGCCATTTGCAAGAATCGTCATCGTTTTTGGAATCGAAAAACCTGACAAGGCCTGTCCGGGGAATGTATCCTTCATTTATTATAAATGAGTGAAAAAAATAACTTGTCTTGGCCGATAATCTTTGAATCTTCGCTTACCTTACTTTTTCACTTCCATTCTTCTACATTTCAACAGGTCGACATTGATGGGCGCCATATTTTGTCAAGAATTGTTCACAATGCATATCTGTTGACTGTGCCGAAAGCATTTGTCAAAACAACAAAGACTTGGTATACATGAACCACCTACTCTGTATTAATTTTTCCTATACCGAAACTGAAGCCACTTTGCAATTCAGCGATAACTGCAGAAGAGATGTCTTCCATATCACTGTTCAACCGCGCATACCAGCTTCCAAAAGAATGATGCCAAGTTAGACATGGGCTGCTTCGAAGGTTGTAACTGTATAAGCCTGCTGACCTATTGACGCACTTTCGTAAATAATTCTGGAAGATGGGAAATAAATTTGTAGAACAGATCTGGCAAGTTTAACATTCAATTTAGAACAGCAAAATTTCGCTAATTATTCTGAAAGTCAGAAATAGTGTCAGTGTTTTCCAGAATATATTGTTTCCGCGAAAGTTCTGTCCAATGTTTCGACGGGATATTTTAAACAAGATTTAATGGCATCCAGATTTAATAGCATCCAAATTTAATGGCCTTAAAAGTAGCTGAAACGTACCTAACCCATACATTGCATCCATATGAAAGTCGCTATCCTGAGACTGTTTAAGAATATTGCATTAAGAAAATCCGTTTTTACCGATTCCGTCGGGAATTCATACCTGCTTATTAAATATGACTACTATATGTATAATATCAATATATTGATAATTGAATCACTTGCCAGGTCTATCTATCTTACATATATATGTCTACCATTCGTCCATATCTAGAATATTGCTGCCAGATATGATCCTATGCTCCTGCTATTTATCTAGAGATTCTCGCTAAAATCCAAAGCAGGATCAGCAATATTATTGGTCCTGACCTGGCGTCTCGGCTTCGGTCAGTTTCCCACCGCCATAAAGTTGCTTCGCTGAGCGTTTTCTATAAATACTTTCGTGATTATTGTTTGGATGAGGTCTTCACTGTGGTACTTAGATTTTATGAATTTAAGTGCAGTACTAGATTGGCAGCTAGGTCTCATTATTTTAATGTTGTTTTTCTCGGATTCCTCGCTTGTGAAAATTTGAATTTTTGAACTGATTCAGTCTTTCCTATCAAATCGTGAAATGAAAGTTATCCTGAGCGCCCGACCTTCTCGATCCTTCCGTGCTACTGCAGGTGTTCCTGGGGGTTCTATCCTTGGTCCTACTTTCTTCTTAATTTTCATCAATGACCTTCCTGATGGCATCAGCTCACAACTTGGTATCAATGCTGATGACACAACCATTTGGATCTGTCTCGATAGTAAGTCTGATCAGTTCGATAAGGTCAAAATGGCAGCTGATCACAAAAAAGACCCTGAGTCTGTTGTTAGCTGGGGTAAAGGATGGCTTGTTAATTTTAACGCCTCCAAAACAAAACTGCTCTCTATTAATCATATGTGAGACCCCTTTCTGGCTACTATCTTTATGGCTGATGCTAACGTCCAGGAGAGCAACTGACTCGTTGAGCCTTCTTGAGCTAACATTCTCGGCTGACATGGTGAAAAGACTAAATTGAATTCATTGCTAGGTCTGCTGATAAAGAATTGTTCTCTCCTGAATCTATTTTACATATCTAAAAGCCTACCATTCGTCCATTCCTGGAATAATGCTGCTACATATGGTCCAGTGTTCCTGCATTATATTTAGAGATTCTAGATCTTATCTAATTGCAAGATGAATGCCATCCTGAACGGCCACTCTTCTAGATCCTTTCTTGCTAATGCAGGTGTTTCCCAAGACTCTATACTTGGACCTACTTTGTTTGTAATTTTCATTAACGACCTTCCCGATTGCATTAGCTTTCAACTTAGTATCTATGCTAATGACACAACTATTTACTACAATCTCGATACCAAGTCTGATCAGTCCTATAAAGTCAAATTGACAGCTGATCTAAAAAAAAAAAAGACCTACTGTCTTTTATGAACTTCAGCAAAGAATGACTTGTAAATTTTAACGCCTCTAAAAAAAATACTGCTCTCCATTAATCACCTGAGGGACCCGTTTATGCCTTTCACCAGCATGGCTGATGCTAACCTCCATGACACATTGCGCCTTCTTGAGTTAACATTCTCTGCTATATTAAATCCATTCTGAGGTCAGCTGCTAAGAAAGTTGATTCATTGTGTCGTACTAGACAATTTTTCTCTCTAGAATCTATCTTACGTATCTATAAGTCTTCTATTCGTCCATATCTCAAATATTGCAGCCACATATGTTCCGCTGCTTCTGCTATTTATCTAGAGCTCCTTCCTCTTCTATGTACCGTGACTCTTCAAGATATTGGCGGTCATGGCTCTCCATAATTTCTTGTGCTTTTTAGCTTTCAATAAAGTTTATATTTTTGTTATCTCTTCTAAAACTTGTTCCACCATCCATTATTCAAGCTCATTCTTCTGTGTGTCGTGTCTCCTCAGGGTGTGGGCGATCATGGCTCTCCACAAATTCCTGTCCCTTTGTAGCTCTTAATAAACATTGTCTTTCTGTTATTTCCCCATAACCCTGTTCCGCCACCCAATTCTCATGCTCATTAAGTATATCATGTGTTGTTTCTCCCTATTTCTCTTGTTCTCTATCTGTCCTTTGAGTATCAGATTTTCCAAGCCTACCTTTCTCATTATGTGCCCCAGAAAACTCAAATATCTATTCCTGATGTTAAGTATAATTTTCCTTTTTTGTGTTCCATTTTCTCTAAATCTTTATCGTTGCTCACAGGTTTGGTCCATGGTATTCTCAGTACCCTTCTGTAGAACCATATTTCTGTTGCTTCAAGTCTCTTCTTTATCTTTGAGAAGATTATCCAGCACTCACTGCCATTACAGGAGGATAGATATCACGTAACAGTTTAGTCATGTTTTCCTTGTTTCTAGCGAAATTTTCTATTTCTTACTACCCTACTTAGCTTTTGGAAGGCATCTTTACCTATCCCAATACGCCTTCGGATTTCAGTGTCACACTTTCTGTCCTCTTTTAAAACACTTCCCAGATATTTAAATGGCCGAACTTGTTCGATTTTAGCATTTCCGATTCATAATTCGTATTTTTGGATTCATCCTTTTGCTAACTAGGCCTTCTGTCTTCTTGCGCTTGATGTTTTTTAAACGTTTCTTTCCACTTTCTTTCATTAACTTTTGTAGGAATTTTGTAATTTTCTTTCTGTTTCTGTTAGCAATACTGTGTCATCTTATGCTGCTAAGATTTTGGCCACCAATAATTAACCTTGGTAGAATTCTAGTTCTCCCAGAATCGCCTCGCTGAATTCAGACTTACTTTGCTGTTATGGCTTACCGTGGTCTCCCAACGGATATTTTTTATTATCTTAGAAGTGACATGATTTCTTGAGAAAATTAATGGAGTATTTCCCTTTTTATCGTTTTTCTAACCATTTCTTTAAACCTAATTTACCTCAAGCGAAGCAGTAAAGTCACTAAGTCACAAGGTGTTACTGTTTGCGAAAGAATTGGTAAACAGAAACATTACTAAAGTGCGTGAACAATAGAAAAGTAATCAGGAAGACAGTAAATTACAATTGACTTTAAAATTGATTTTAGTCTCACGCATTAAAACAATTCCCAGATATCAAAAATTCCGTATTTGTTTGATTTTGGTATCTCCGATTCTATGCCATCAATTTGGGACTAAGTAAGTTCATAATGAAATGCCAAGTTCAGAATGGGACATAGCAAATTCCAAATTGGATAGTCAAATTCAAAATGGGATGTAACAGTTTCAAAATGGGATGTAACAAATTCAAAATGGGATGTAACAAATTCAAAATGGAATATTCAAATATAAATTGTGACTTAGCAAACGCAAAATAGAATAAGCAAATTTGATTTGCGACTTTGAAAGTTCAAAATGGAATAGGCAACTTCAACTTGGGACTGATCAATTATTTTGCTAAAAAAGACTTTAAAATTAAATATTTTCATGATAATTTGCAATTCGTAATTTGGGCTCAGTATCTGCCTATAATTCTGAGATGAGGTATTATGTACACTATTTACATTATTCAAACTATTCTCCTCATCTTTGTCGCCATATTTATTACAACGTTTTGGCCTTTCAGTATCTGTCTATATTTCTGAGATGAGGTATTATGCACACTATTTACATTATTTGGACTATTGTCCTCATATTTGTCGCCATATTTATCACAGCGTTTCAGCCTTTCAGTATCTGTCTATATTTCTGAGATGAGGTATTATGTACACTATTTACATTATTCGGACTATTGTCCTTATCTTCGTCGCTATATTTATCACCATTCAGTATCTGTCTATATTTCTGAGGTAAGGTATTATGTACATTATTTACATTATTCTGACTATTGTCCTCATCTTTGTCGCCATATTTATTACAACGTTTCGGCCCTTCAGTATCTGTCTATATTTCTGAGATGAGGTATTATGCACATTATTTACATTATTCGGATTATTTTCCTCATCTTCGTCGCCATATTTATTACAACGTTTCCGCCTTTCAGTATCTGTCTATATTTCTGATGTGAGGTATTATGTACATTATTTACATTATTATTTGTCATCTCAATAACTTTGCTGAGATTAATTGCGCGTTAATGTTCTTAACCACTGGAATTTTGTCTGGACCTGTGGCTTTCTTAGGGTCAAGGCCTTTGATAAGTCTTGAAACTACTCGTATTGTGATAGTAATCTTAAAGAGATTGGGCTCAGTGAGGCGTAGGAACCTGAGGAAGATATGGTTTTGCCATTTAACGTTGAGTTAGAGGCAAATATGAAGGCGAATAGGTTTGCTTTATCTGTCGTATAGTGAGGTAGGTAATGAAGGAAAGAAAGATAAAAGGTTTAAACATCAAGTGCAAGAAGACAGAATGCCTAGTTAGCAAAAGGATGAGCCCAAATTACACTATTTACATTATTCGGACTATTGTCCTCATCTATGTCGCCATATTTATTACATTTCGGCCGTTGTACTCTCCGTTGTACTCAAAATCATACCTTCCTTGGATTCCCGCTCCTCACTGAGGACAATCTCTTTAAGATTACTATCACAGTACGAGTAGTTTCAAGACTTATCAAAGGCCTTGACCCTAAAAAAGCCACAGGTCCAGACAAAATTCCAGCGGCTGTCCTTAAGAACATTAACGCGGAATTAATCCCAGAAAAGTTATTCAACCATTGACTGAAGGAGAAATCCTTTCCAAGCCTGTGAAAAGTGTCAAGCATATGCCCGCGGGCGTGCGATCTTCCTCCTCCCAGTGCAGACCCATCAGTTTCCTCAGTATCATCAGTAAGCCTTTTGAGGCTATAAGGCCATCGATCACCTAGAAAAGAACAACCTCTTCAGCGACGAGCAGTATGGATTTCGATCAGCCCGATCCACTGCTGAGGTCCTAACTACCATCACTCATCGAACCAGTGAGGCCCTTGACGATAAACAGACCTCGAGGACCACAGCAGTAGGGCCTTCGACAAGGTGTGGCACAAAGGCTTACTACACGAGCTCCCCAGTTACGGAATCCATGAAAGGGTCTTCTTCCTTCCTGAATGACCAGTCTTCTGGAACGCCAGCGGTCACTCCTCGGACCATACCTCTTTTTGATCTACATAAATGTTCTGCCTAAGTATATATTCTGATCATTTATAAACATCTATGCCGATGATACGACTATATACGGGCGTACCTCTAAAACTCAATATTCAGAGATTGGCGACTGATCTCCCTTCCGATCTTGCACAAACTACCCAGTGGAGTAAAAACTGGATGGTTATATTCAATGCCTTCAAAAACCAAGTTATATTCCATCATCGCCGATTTGACCCCGAACTACCACCAATCAGGATGAACGGAGGTCTTCTCAGGGACGCAGCCGGCCTTGAAGAACTCTTAGGCCTCAAACTCACAAGTAGAACTCGTGCATACGAACCGTTGCTAAGGATGCAGGTAAAATGGTCGGCTTCCTGTACCGCTCCAGTAAGTACGTGACCCCCCCTGCCATCCTCTAACTCTACAAGAGCCATATCAGGCCAAAAATGGAGAAGCTGTTGTTATATATATATATATATATATATATATATATATATATATATATATATATATATATATATGGGCGCGTGCTGCCTAGAACTCGTTCTCCAGCCTCGATAGAGTTCATAAGCGTCTCTGATCCCTTGTAGGTGACGACTTATTCTATACCCTTTAACCCCTCTCCCACAAGAGGGATGTAGCAAGCCTCTCCCTGCTCTACCGCTACTTCCGCTGAAAGTGCTCGGATGAACTACATTTCCTGGTCCCGCCGAAGGAAACCAAATACAAATATAAAGCAACTGTTAACTTTGATGAAAATTGGTTGAAAGATCAACAAAAAATAAGAAAGAAACCATTAACAATCGCCATTTTTCGCTGTTCACGTGTGTTTTCACTATATAGGTGGACTCAGTTATCAAGTTAAATTACTCTTAAACAATCAACTTATTGTTGGCTACAATTGAGTGAAGTTTGTATTAGATTGCTTGAAAACTGAGGGAGTTTTTAGTTTAAAATTTGTGTTGAAATCGATTTTTCGTTTTCCGCGGCTTTTCGCTAAACGCAGTGGCGTAGAAATAAAAATGAGTTATCGTTGAGCTAGTCATGATGTAAGTAACCTACATACGGAGTTTGAATGAAATTGGAGGAAAAAAATTGAATTTATGGATTTATGATAGCTTTATCGATTGATTTTTTTTATTTTTAAATATCGACATTTTTACGCTAAGACCCTTTCACTTACATGGTACAATGTATGTGCTAAAATTGGCTGGATGGATCTCGAGCGAAAAGGTATCAAACGGACAGACAAACATACAGACATCCTCTGTTTTATATATATGTAATGATTAAGGATTTAAGTTTTTGATGCAAACATACAAGTTTTTTCTTTTCCCGCCAACCGAATGCCGTCTCTTTACTCGACAAACGACAACAGTGTAAAAGAAAAGTCAATAGCTGTGAAAAGACAAGTAAACATGAACGCAGACTATTTTACAATATGTGTAGAGCGGCTAATACGCAGAAGAATAAATTGCCTCTGTAATCGTTTATGTCTCATTCGTTTCCATTGTAACATTCTTCTAATAAACAAGCATTGGAACTTCTCTTTCCCCAGACCTTCGTTTCGAATCGACAGAAAATAAAGCGAATTCTATTCAGCTCCAAGAGTAACGGCTGCAAACATTTCAGAACGCTATTTTGTCATCACCTGTCCAATTGAAAATCGCAAGACTCAAATACTCCCCCTCCATCCCTTGGCCAAGGAAATTAAAAAATAGTGCGCCTTTCTTTTATCGATCGGTTTTCCCGCCACTTCCCAACCCCCATCTAAAAAGCATCGAAGAAAAAAACAAACAAAGATGTTAATCGGAAGTCTTGTACGCATGTGCAGCGCAATTAATTTTGAAAGCTATAAAACTAGTGCCGATGTTATTTATTTGTAATGGTACTGACTGATCGAATTGGAAAATACCCCGACACACGTACACGCGTATACACGCACACATACACGCAGCTATAAACACACACACACACACAAACTCACACACAGCACTACAAATTATACGCTTTATTGCCGGGGGAAAATCGCCATGAACGTATAAACGATAACATGTCTTTAATTCCCCCCCCCACACACACAACTATATGTATACATATTATTCTATATTTATATTATTTCAGTTATATTATTTTATTTATAATATTTTTATATCATATTATAATTTATATTTATATACTTATTTATATTTCATAATTGGTTAATACTTGATTAATAATATCTAATAATATTAAATATTATATTTATATTATTTTTATTTATATTGTTTTATTTATTAATTTTGTACACACTCACACACACACACACATGATATAAGAATGACAATTGGAAAAAATCTAAATTTTTGCCGACGCGTTTTGTCTTCCGGTTTTATCAAGGCAAAATTGAAGTGAAATGTTTTTGTTGTCATAGTTACATTAAATCCAAATTTAACTTTTGATTTCATGTAACTATGAAAACAAAAATATTTCGCTTCAATATTGCCTTGATAAAGCATATATATACATACATACATACATACATATATATATATATATATATATATATATATATATATAAAGATAAAAAAATAAAAAAACAAATGAAAACTACAGACAAAAGTTCATTTTCTCCATCAAGACATTCATTTCTGTAGTTCACTGCTACCAGCAAGCAGAAATATTTCTCCTCCTGATGATGGCCATGTTGGCCGAAACTAGTCAAGGAATCTAAATGGAATAATAATAAAAAAACGAAAGAATATTAATCTACAACCCAGTGTGTCCAAAGATTTTAATTTTTTATTTTCTTATTGTTCAATATATATATATATATATATATATATATATATATATATATATATATATATATATATATATATATATATGTATGTATAAGGTCAGGTGAATGAAATAACTAGACAGTTATAGACATAGTGCTCGATGTGGTTAGACAAAGCTAATATATATATATATATATATATATATATATATATATATATATATAACATTAACATTATAGCATTAAATAATTATTTAACCCAAGTTCGTTGTCAAGTTTAGTGAATTCTCATATACTTGTATTTTGATTGGTCATTCCAGCTTATGTAACAACGTTTCCCCTAGCGAGGGATGTTTGATTGATTTGCATCTTTTAAAACCCTTTTAGTCTACATTCAACATCATCACTTGATAAGACACCAGAAGTGTTGAAACAAAATGGCTGATTTTTAGAGATTTTTATAACATATTTATGTTATAATTTTCGAATAAATAATATATATATATATATATATATATATATATATATATATATATATATATATATGATTAAAATATTGTATAGAGCAGCCTGTTCAGAGCTGCAAAAGAGTTTGGGGATATTAGATGAGCGTAAAATAGCCACATAAATAATCAAGAATTCTAATAATTAAAGAATTTAAGACAATTATATAATTCCCTGACTACCAAAAACTATTGCGTGTGGGGAGGGTGGTAAATAAAAAAGTATGTCTCGGCTTTCATGGTGTTTTTTTTTTCCCCCCTACGATAAAGAATAGAATTCACATAGTTCTCAATATGGAAAGATGGCGGCTCGTTTTCAAAACATCAAAAGAAGCCATTTGTTTGTTTGGCGGGCAAAAGAGAAACGCGGATATCTAAGCTGAACAAAAAAGCGGGAAGAAGATGGGGTAAAAACTGAAAATAATGATATAGATTTATGATGCTAAGAACACTGATAAGAATAAGTAAAAGTTGAAGTAGAAATCAATAATAATAATAATAATAATAATAATAATAATAACAATACAAGAAAGTAGAAGAAGATGAAGAAAAAGAAGAAAAATATCAAGTGATGATGATGATCACAGAAGAGGAAGAAGGAGGAGGAGAATAAGAAGAGAAGAAGGAGGAGGAGAAGGAAAAGACGAAGAAGGTAAATGATAAATGAGGAGAGAAATAAGCATAAGAAGAAGAAAAAGAAGAAGAAGAAATAGAAAACGGTAGAGCAGAAGAAGGAGATAAAGATAGAAAAGATAAAAGAAAAGGGGGAGAAAAAGAAGAAAAAAAAAGAAAAAGAAGAAAAAGACGAAGAAGAAGGTAAACGATAAATGAAAAGAGAAATAAGCAAAAGGATGAGAAGAAGAAGAAAAAGAAGAAGAAAAAGAAGATAAAAGAGAAGAAGAAAGAGAAAAAGAAGAAGAAAAAGGATGAGCAGAAGAAGAAAAAGTAAGAGCAGAAAATGAAGAAGAAGGAGACGAAAAAAAGAGGAACAGAAGAAGAAGAAGAAGAAGAAGAAACGAGAAATAACAATATGTTGAACGAGAAACAATGAAACAAAAATAGTAAAAGGAGTGGCAAAAGTGACTGATGGAGGAGATCATTGGCTACCACCAGTCGGTGTCAGACATCGTGGTTCAAACACCAGGGCCTGAAATGCTAAATTTCGACTAAAAGAATTCCTTATTATGTGGACCGACGCCATAAACCCTCCTCGTCTCTATTTGTTCTGATTTGTCTTATTGCCCGTACGAACCTATGCCTAGTAAAATAATCAGTATTTTTTTATTTGATGAAAACAAATTCATAAATAATTAAGTCAGGCACATCACTACTCGATGATCAAGACGAGTGACCCCACATTTCTCAGACCAAAGCTCCATAGAAATCTTCACACATGCGCAACAAGGGTGATATCACCTTCCACCCAGAGGATTTCTTCCCAGAACGTATTAGTTTTGGTGGGAAAAAATCGGCTAATTTTGAACCCACCTCGTATAACATCAGTCTGCTATGTGACATTTTATATTTGTATTAATCATATATATATATATATATATATGCGATTTACATATACATACATACATATATATATATATATATATATATATATATATATATATATATATATATATATATATATATATGAAGAAATATGGTTTTAAGGTGTCCAATATTTA
>CAHIKZ030005438.1:812500-877500 GCA_903632075.3 Acanthosepion pharaonis
GGTCTCTGTTTAATAATGTTCTTTTCTTTTTCTCATATTCTTTCATACGCAGTAATCCTTTGCATCTTAGAGGCTTTATTGTTTTGCTTGGATTGAAACGTATAAAAATATATGTAGATAGATAGATAGATAGATAGATAGATAGATAGATAGATAGATAGATATGAACAGAATGAGATAGATAGATAGATAGATAGATAGATAGATAGATAGATAGATAGATGTGCACGCTCACCGGGGTTCCAATTGCTTGACGCCTTCCCTTCTGTCTTTGTTTGTCATGACCGTGCCATAAAGATGATAGATTTCCATTATTTCAGGCGAGGACCCAGATTATTTACATACATTTACTTGACATATACTAATTGCCTTGGCATACATACATGCGAAGTATATATATATATATATATATATATATATATATATATATATATATATATATATATATATATATCAGTTTAATTTTGAAGGATTCATCTTTTTACATACTGCAAAACCTCGTCTATTCATCTCAAGCTGTATTTCTGTCTATATATCTCATTCCGTTCATACCTATTTATCCATCCATGTATCTATCTATGTATCGCACTCTGTTCTTATCAATCTATCTCATTCTTCTCATTCATATATATATATATATATATATATATATATATATATATATATATATATATACATATATCAGTTTTTGTTCATACCTCATCTAAATATCTATCTCATTCTGTTTATATCTATCTATCCATCTATCTGTTTCATTCTGTTCTTATCTATTTCAGTCTGTTCCTATCTATCAATCTTCTCATCTCTCTGTCCCTCTCTCTCTCTCTCTCGCTCTCTCTCTCTCGCTCTGTCTGTCTGTCTCTTTCTCTATATATATATGGAGAGAGAGAGTCATGAGAATACAGATAGATAAGAATTTACTATATATATATATATATATATGTGTGTGTGTGTGTGTGTGTGTGTGTGTTTATGTGTGTATGTGTATATAACCTGAAACTAAATTCATTAATCTATCTCCATAACTGCCCATATCGCCGTATGTTACATATTTCTAATAAATAGAAGAAGAAGCGATTGTGTAATTGAGATAGATAGATAGATAGATAGATAGATAGATAGATACTGAATAGACATAGATAGATAGATAGATAGATAGATAGATAGATAGATAGATAGATAGATAGATAGATTATGTGTGCGTGAGAGAGAAGGAATTAACTAGAGAATAAAAAACAAATCCTAACATTAGCCATCTCAGATTTTGCAAGCATGCAAATCGCCTACAAATGCATATGAAGACAAATGTTCACACTGGGGTATGGATGTTCACACATTTTTCTCTTCCGTACATTTTCTTCTTGAGAAATGACAGCAAATATGTGAATAAGTTCAAAAGACCGCCTTTAATGCTGGGTTATCATTGGCCAATCTCAAAATTTCTCTCTCCCGGCGTCGTCTGCCATGCTGGCATCAATATTCCAGAGAACTTCCCTCTTACAATAAGGAATGTACTGTCGCAGGGTTAGAATCTCTGCGGCCGTGTATCTGCCAAAGCCCCCTTTATGTGAACTCCCCAAGCACAGATACTTCACATTGATCTCGTATTTACTCACCCCCCCACAACCCATGATATCGGGATGAGAGACGAGATCGTTTTAATGTTGGTTGCCTATACGCGTACATATAGACAAAGACCCCAAATTAGGCTACCACTGGTCACACTGATGATGGTATGATGCTGTAGGCTCGGAACACCCTGGACTTTTCACCCCTCATAATTTTAAGAGGACAGATACTACATTTTCATCCGGTAGTTACTCTCGAACAAACATACAAAGGAGGGATGCGTCACAAGATCGTTTTGAATCCTTAACCCCCATACGTGTACATGAGCTAAGCCCCCAAATTTTCATGTCCTCGCGACCACTGCTACTCTGGTTTAGGTATCCATCAGCAATTCCTTCTTTAGTGCAATGAGGGAGGTGATGCTGTTGGGTTGTAATCTACGGAATGAGACGTCCCTTATAATTTTAAGATAGAACAGATACTACACTTTGATCCGTTATTTACTCGTCCAAGTTGGCGGGATGTGGCACGTGATTTTAATGTGGGTTGGCCATACGGGTATGGAATTGGGATAAAAATTACTCAACCCCGCGACCCCTCGAGTTGGTATCCACCAACCCTTTTTATTTATTTTAATAATGAAGGGTTGAAATCCTCGCGGCAACACACCCCTCATTTTCTATGAACTGTCTGAAAACAAAAACGATATTCAGTCACCACCCCCCACGAGGGTGTCATGTGGCACAAGGCCTTTTTAATGTGGGCATTCCGAGCCCGTGGGCTCGGCCAAAAATATGCCCATTGAACCCGTATAAACGGATTCAGGGCCGGTTTTACCTCCCCGAAGGAGACTCCGCCCTTCGGCGTAGCCTCCTTCGGGTTCCTCTCGTCCGTAGGAAGAGAGTTTAACCGAACAGTTGCCCAGAAAGTACTGGGTCGACTGACTCCTGAAAACAAAAACACGACATAAACGTGAAAAACCGATCCTACACTTTGATCCCAGGCCGAAGGCTTGTCTTGAATGACGATAAGGTATCAGTGACTAAACGATAGAAGAAATAGTGGAGGTTAACAAGACACAACCGGTCAAAATGCAGATTAATCTGACAACTCATAAAAGTAACCCCAATATGAATTAATTCCACCAGAAAATAAGCATAGCTTCAGACATCTATCTAAAAAATATTTATCGCGGTGCAAGTTACTTGCTAAAAGTGGGAAAAATTTTTTAAAAAAGAAAATACTGATGGACTGCTGTCAGTAGAGGCGCGTAGAGATGGGTTATGACTAATTGTATCTATGTTCATTTCAGCGCACCATACATTTTTGTAGGCAGCATTCTCTGCTATATGTGATTACCAACCGACAAAAGCATGTCAAGATCCAATAACACTAATCTGTTATCGTCATATTTCTTGTCTCATCCATCTTATCTCCCTCTTTCTCTATCTCTTTATACACACATGCGCGCGCACACACACACACACACACATATACATATATAAGGATAGCGAGAGAGAGAGAGAGAGACAGAGAGAGAGAGAATTAAAACAGGTGAAAGGTTTGTGACTTAGCTGATTGGTATTAATTTAAGCATCCCAACTTCAGATTATCGGAGACAGACCCATTAGGAAATACTCCATCCACTCGTCAGGGTCATCAGCAACTGACTGCTTATACTTCCCGCTTTTTTATTTTTTATATGCACTTTTCATTGTTGCATGTTTTTTTCCATGGTGTATATGTGTGTGCTAGTGCGGGTGTTCATTCACGCGCATGCGCCATGCGTACGTATCGAATGTCATGATTATTTCCCCTTCTCGTTGTTTTTTATTTTTCACTTTACTCGCACACCTAAGCGTTTTCTCTTTTTCTCCTCTTTTTCTTCTTTTCTTTCAGTTGTAGCTATTTTGACTTCGGTTTTCTAGACATATACTCGTTGTTAATCATAAATAATATATATATATATATATATATATATATATATATATATATATATATATATATATATGTCAAATATGTGGTACATTTCAATTTATATTATAATGAATCATTCATACAAAAAGTAGATTAGTAAAGTTCATGATATAAAATGGCGAAATATTTTCACAAACGATTTTTGCGAAAAAAATTTGTTTGCGAAAGGATTTCGCCATTTTAAATCATTAATTTTATTAATCTACTTCTTGTATGAATGATTCATTGTAATATATATATATATATATATATATATATATATATATATATATATATATAATTGCTGATACCCACTAACGAGTGCCAGAAAGTTAATAGTTTAAAAAGTGGTAGGTATTGCTGCCACACTCTATATTACAGCTTACTTTTCACTGTTCTTAAAAGTGATATAGGTCTAATTTAAGGAAAATTCCTTAACGTCCTTTACGGAGAAAGTTTAGGAAATAAATTACTCCATAAAATATGACTAAATACGCACACATCAGAATTTTAAAAAAAAAAGAATAGCCAAACCAGTTCTTTAAAAAAATTACATTTGTCATGCCACATAAAAAAATTATCATTAAAATGCTTTCACAGAATCAAACCTGTTGAGAATGAAGGCGGTCGGATGCTTAATAATAACCAATTAGCAAAAACCCCGACAAACACTCAACATTATCCGAGTCATATCTGAGGCTCAACATCCTGTGTTCTGTATCTCTGTTACTGTTAATATCTATCACATTAATTCTGAAAGCTATTTCCTCCAAGTACTTAAAACTACAACAAAAAAATACACACACACACACGCACGTACACACATTCATATATATATATATATATATATATTGACTGACAAACTCCTACAAAAAAAATTCCCAAATTGACATATTAGTAAAAAAAAAACGCACACCCTTAAATTTTCAAAAAAAAAAAAAAAATTTCAACCTTAGCGTTGCGACTGCACGCGTCAAAAGTTTTCATCTGTTAACAATAGCACATTTCTAAAAAAACATATTTCGATTCACATTTAATCTTTCGTCTTTGATGCTACCTGGATTTACTAAAAACAAAATAATTTCCATGCCTGAGGATGACTGTATGTACAGTTGAAAGTACTTGCAGATTTAAAAAAAGACCTTATACAACTTGTAGTTATTAAAAACAAGGATCATAACATTCATCGAGTGGTTCGTAGGGTAATGCAAGATTTTTCGCCATTTTATATCATTAACTTTACTAATCTACTTTTTGTATGAATGATTCATTGTAATATATATATATATATATATATATATATATATGCTACCAGCAAGCAGAAAACTTTTGTTCTCCTGACCATGACCATGTTGGCCGAAACTAGTCGAGGAATCTAACTGAAATAATAATAAAAACGAAAGACAATCCTGTGGTCTGAAGATTTTAATTTTTAATATTTTTCATTGTTCAAATATATATATATATATATATATATATATATATATATATATATATATATATATATATATATATATATATATATATATATATATATATATATATATATATATATATATATATATATATATATATATATATATATATATATATATATATATATATATATATATATATAGAGAGAGAGATAGGTACGTGGCTAGAACATTTGCTTTCCGACCACGAGACCCTGGTCTGAATCTCACCATGATTGATTTGTCGGTCTGCAGAATGATGTACCTTTGGAAAGTTCCCATCAACCATACCACGGGTTGACCTAAGCCTTGCGGGTGAAATTAGGTAGACGATGTCATCGTAACCGATGGTTTGTCGATTGTCCGGACTGTTGATCACCCTCGATAAAGCGATCTCCCAGAAACTTTAACTTAAGTCTGCTCAGCATAGTCGCAGTATAGACCATAGGTGGGCTCCTGTGGGTGCTGAACAAACACAAAAAATGCACTTGGGCAGTAGTAGACGGTTATCCTGGTATATACTAGCCAACCATTAGCGTTAATATATATATATATATATATATATATATATATATATATATATATATATATATATATATATACTATTAGCGTTAATATATATATATATATATATATATACATGTTAAATTAAAAACGACAGACAAGGTACTACGGTAGAGCTTTTTATTTAATTTTTCTTGTGTTCGAACAAGAGCTTTCTTTTCTGGACAAAGAGTGTGTAAAAATTGTCCAAATGTTTTATAGTTCCGAGCACTTTCGGCTATACCTTCAGCCATTATCAAGGATGATTCAATTTTTTAGCATAATTGAGTGTGTGCATTATGTGTATGTTTTAGTGTGTTGTAGGGATGTTTTTAATTTCCGAACACGGTTACCACATTGTGACACATTTCGTAGTAAATATTGCATTTTTTTTTCATTTTTTTTTTTACAGGTGGATTATAAGTCATTATATTTGGTTTTCTACTAGTAGAAAACAGTTTTTACGCACTGTTTGTCCAGAATAGGAAGCTCTCGCTCGAACACAAGAAAAATTAAATAAAAAGCTTAAGCGTAGTAACTTGTCTGTCGTTTTTAACGAAACATGCATAAACAAAGGATTGCTACCTAAATATACAACTATATATATATATATATATATATATATATATATATATATATATATATATATATTAAATTAAAAACGACAGACAAGGTACTACGGTTAAGCTTTTTATTTAATTTTTCTTGTGTTCGAACAAGAGCTTTCTTTTCTGGACAAAGAGTTTGTAAAAACTGTCCAAATGTTTTATAGTTCCGAGCGCTTTCGGCTATATACTTTTAGTCATTATCAAGGATGATTCAATTTCAGCTTAATTGAGTGTGTGCGTTCTGTGTATGTCTTAGTGTGTGGTAGGGATGTTTTTTTTTTTATTTTGGCCTTGTTTGTAGTTAATATTGTTAAGAGTTGGCTTTTTCTTTTTTATTATTAAAGCTTCCATTATTTTTAATCTTTTTTACAGGTGGATGCAGTTAGTATATTTGTGTTTTCTACTAGTATGTTTCTCATGGAGTCTTGCAAGTTTGTGTGTGTGTTTAAATGGTTTCAAATGGAGCTGTGATCAAATAGGTGTAACGTAAGACGTCTGGATAAGCAAGTGGTTGTGTAGCCGATGTAATTATTTATGAGTCCGGTTTGATCAGGAACACAGTTCCTTAAGGGCATTTGAACTCATAGATAATGTTCGTTCTTTGTAATTTTGACTTAGTTGGTGTGTTGTTATTTTTGAGGATAAGGTTGGCTGTCTTAAATTTTTTATAATACATAATTAATTTGATTTTTTTTTATTCGGGTCATTTGGGGTAGTGTATTTCTTTATAATTGTTGAAACTTGACTAATGCATGGAATAATAATGCAACACAAAATGTACTTAGAACAAAATGTATTGAAACAAGAAAGTGTACACAATATTTACATATAGTCTTTTGTATATTCCTGGTAAGACCGTTCCTGGAGAATGTGTTGACAGAGTCGCAGTCGGGCAGAGTCTCTGGTTGAATCTCTTGATTCCTCCTCCCTTCCCGGTACCAACCATATTTATATGGTCGGTACTCTACTATGCAAATTAGGTGGATCCTACCACAACAACAATATATATATATATATATATATATATGTGTGTGTGTGTGTGTGTGTGTGTGTGTGTGATTAAATGACATTTGATTGTAAAATTCTGCAGTTAGTTTTGCTGGAGAGTGGATGTAATATCCACGAAACTCAAAGTAGGAACAAGATAAATGAACATTTATAATTATTAATGTCGAATGTTACAATTAAAAAGATTGCTCGCTTTAAAAATCTTATCTCCAATTTAAGCCTTGAGAATTTCATTTCCTGTATTTGTATGAGAAAGAAAGATAATGTAAATGACTTGAAATGCAGCATTGTCTGTCGTGTAAAATTCGCGTGTTTGAATATTTCAAAACACCTGATCTGCTAGGATTTTCCCGCGCAACCATCTCTAGGACTTTTTAAAGCATTCCACCACAAGCAAGGCAACAGTGCCACAAGCACACAGAAGGTAACAGAGAATGAAAGTAAGGGAAAAGATTGCGCATAGAGAATATTGAGGAAAGGGAGAAAAAGACAGGGATGAAGGCAACAGAAGATGGTCATTGAGTTTGTATTTACATTTTTGAAGATTATAGTTATCATAGAAGCGAGTAAGAGGAAGGGAGTCCCACTGTCGGGAAGGACGAGAAAAGAAACTGCTAGAGTAGAAATGACGGTTGCATTTAACTATTTCGACAGTAAAAGGGTGGGACCTAGATGTCAATCTAGTAGCACGCTTAAATTCAAGAAGATCGGGGCATCAGGGAAGACAGCTCATCAGAACAGTTGCCATGAAAATATTTGTCGAAAAGACAGAGAGAAGTCGCATAACTTCTATGAGAAAGTGACTGAAGTCGAGATGTCGAGTCAGGACCGATTATATTGCAGATCCTTCTTTAGATTTTGTCGAGAACCCCGAGATGAACAGCAAGGGCACCCGACCAGATATGGTACCAATATTCAATGCAAGGACGAATGGTAGATTTTTAGATGTGTAAGATTGACTCTGACGAGAAAAAACTTCTGGCACGACACAGTGAACTAATTTTCCTTGCAATAGATGCAGCAATTGATTCAATGTAGTTGTTCCTCCTCAATTCATTGGAAAACGTGAGGACAAGAAGACGCAGTGAAACACTCTCACGGAGTAGATCATCAACCATGCTGATGGAGGACAGGGAAGGTTCTCTATAACGGTTAAATAAGAATGGTAGAAAAAAACAGTCATCGGAAAATCTGTTGGGTAGAAATCCTGTTTTAATGAAAGATGTCAGAGATGAATGGCCAGAAGGATTTACATTATTTACATTATTCGGACTATTGTCCTCATCTTTGTCGCCATATTTATTACAACGTTTCGGCCGTTGTACGCTCCGACCTTCTTCAGGTAGTTGGGATGTCGAACTGAACCCTTTATTTCGCTCACTGGGGTGGTCTGTTCTAGTTCCACGTGCCACGTTTAATGGATGTCAGTTATCAGTTATCTCCTGTTAATTCCCCTCTCCAAGTTCTCCACTGCCTTAACAGGGTATTGAACTCACACTCTTTAGGTCCTGTCACTGGATCTAACCAACGCCTTTATCCACTGTGCCATGTTTCCATTAAAAATATCTTCAAAGATACATTGCATTCAGCAGGGACTGCTATATCAATAAGGAGGCATTTTTTTTTTTTTTGTGGTCTCTAATAACAATGTCTGGGCGGTTGGCTTTGATTGTTCTGTGTGTGTATTGTGTAGTCCCATAGAATTGTAACAGGTCCTATCTCCGTAACCGGATATGGGTGGTGTTCATACCCGTTTCTTTCAGTTTCCTTCCCGTAGAAGTTGCATATTTTCCAGTTCAGATATTGGCCCACTCTGTCATGCCGGGTTTTATATTCAGTGTAGTGCCAACATCGTGCAATCTGATACAAGATGATCAATCGTTTCTGGATATCTATCACAGAATATTTTAGTATATGTGCTTGATAATTTCTAGTTAAGAAGCATTTATCCTGTGCAGCAAGGATAAAACCCCCAGTTTCAGCTTTCAACCCTGCCCTACGTAGCGACTGATGGGTACGGGTTTTGTTTACGTCAGCTTGTTGGCAGAGTATTGGCTCCTCAAAACCACCAATATCCCAATCAGCAGCTTTGCTGCTGTGTGTAGTTTATTGTCATCTCCATGTTATTAGATTTCAATCGCTTATTCTTTATTTTTCTATTTAATATATAAACATTAACTGTTTACAGATTTTATAATGAGTGGTGACAAATTGCAATTAATGCCATTATAAAGGGCTCAATATCAGAGATAGAGCGATATATGTCAATATATATATATATATATATATATATATATATATATATATATATATGAAGAAATATAGCTTTAAGGTCTGCTATATTTATGGGATAAGGTGCTCAATATCAGAGATAGAGCATATGTAAATATAAAAGTGAACATTGAAGTCGACACTCAGAGGCGACAGAACTGTAGAAAAAATGCTGAATGAGACAATTATATACTAATGCACATCTTTCTCTTACTCTCTCAACCACACAAAGGTATATAGTGATATGTGTCAATATATATATATATATATATATATATATATATATATATATATATATATACATAAATAAATAGAGTTTTGTGTCAATATATATATATATATATATATGAAGAAATATAGTCTTAAGGTCTGCCATATTTATGGGATAAAGTGCTCAATGATGTGCAAACATTTGCAAACAACAGTAGGCAAATCCTCAAGAACTCCGTTTTCGACGTCGAATTTTACCTGGGGATGAAAATTAGATCTAATTTTGTAATGCTAATGAGAGAAATCAATGGCTTCGTTCTGTCCAGGCTTCAGGAACTTTTGTCAAACAGCGGTGGTTTGAGCAGAAAGTCATAAGTGTTTAGTGGAATTTCGAGAAGGTGTTGCACTTTGAGCTTGTCCCAGATTTTTCATGCTGTGAAAGTTGGCCTGTATACTCTACAACAGTAGCCAGTATATGGTGTCTTTCTAAGCGTAGCTTAGATGTGGCACAAGGCCGAAAGTATGGAGCACCCAGTTATAATCGGACCCAGTACACATTGGTAATTGAGCTAACAAAGCAAGCTTGCTAACCATTACATCACGTCGAAGCGCTCACTGCAGCGATTATATGATGCTTTGAAAGCCCGCTACTCGGCATTGGTCAATCGAAGACGCGCATGGCAATTCCCCAGCATACATTTTCAATGTGACCAAAGACAAACTTGAAGAATTTGAGAGGTTGAAAGTACTGCCTCCATCTACCTAAACTCTAGACCTTGCACTATCAGATTACCACATTTTCTGAGTCATGGATAATTTCCTAAGAGGACAGAGGTTCAAAAATACGGATGAAATTGAAAATGGACGCAGGGCTTTTTGGCCTCCTGACCAGCCAAATGATATAATTGAGATTTTGGCTGAACAATGGCAACATACAATAGAATATGATGGGTTATATTTTGACGAATAAACGGTTTTTTGTATGTAATTTTTTTAAAGCTTTTAATTAAAGCTTGGAATACGAAAAAAAAATTTTGACTCAACTTTGTAAGATCTACAAAGAACACATAGCCATAGTCGCCCACGCCCTGAAGGTACATAGAAAAGGAAGATATTTACAGACCAAAAAGAAAACTGAGCTTCTTGATTGTTTCTGCAAAAGCACACCTGCATAAAAATAAATGATTTTGTTTATCAATTTTTTTGACCAGATGAAACGAAAATGCGTTTTCTTTTTCGACACCTCTATGTTTGCAGAGAAATATAACCTTGCCCTCTACAGCGGAAACGTAATGTTCTGGGAGTGGCTTTCAGCTAATGGGCCTAGCATCTTGGGTAAAGAAGGTAGTCAAGATGAAAGAAGAAAAAAATCAGTCTGTCGAAAAAAATTTTGGCCTTTACCAGGTTTGGCTCTTTCGTGACAAGCTCAGGTATATAGAGAAAAAGCAGTCTAGAATTCGTTCATTCGAAATATGGAAGAGGATTTTAATGGCCTTGTCAGAGTTCAGACTTGGACCTTAGGGAAAATCTACGGATGGAGTTATAGTAGGTATCTTGAAATTGAGAAAAATAGAGCATAGTCTGATGAAAAAGACGCCAAAATTGACGAAAACAAAATTTTATCGTCAAAATGTTTATGTTTTTATGAAGAGGATAGACCAAATTTTTTTAATTATTTTCAAAATTTTTCCATATTTTTAGAATATTCTAAATTTGATTTTAAAAAACCTTGTTTATCTTTTTTTTCGCAACAAAGGGAGGTAAATAACATAGATAAATTTTAGTTTTTTTTTGGTATTTATATCTATTAATTTGGAAAATTTTGTAAAAAATAAAATAAAGATGTTAATTTTCAGAAAATATTCACAAATGATCGAAATTATTATGAATATGTTTTTTTTATTAAAGTCATGGCAGAAATATTTTTTTTATTTTAAAACATATCTAATTTTATGAAAAACTCAAAAATTCCATACCATCGGGTTTTAGTGATTACAATATTTCTTTGAAGAATGTAAATCATATTTTTTTTTTTTTTTTTTAAGAAACTCAGTACCTGAAAAATCATCTGAATTGTAACATACAAAACTCAATAACAACAAATATACTATTTTCAAACGCTTTTATTTGTTTTTATTTGTTCGTATGAATATGGACAATATTTTCTGAAAGTAAAAAAAATTTTCAATGAAAATTACAATATTTTTTAATTTTAAATCGAAATTTTAACACTTTTTTCATTACACTTTTAAAAAAATTTTAAATAACAGCACCATCAACCTTTGTACTTTCATTCTTAGCTCGTCATTGTCTAGGATTTGAAATTGTATAATTTGGACCCATCCGATGACACCCACTAATGAAAAATGTAATTATGTTTTTTAAAAGCGCTTAAATGGGTTGTCATTAAAAAGTACGGAAGGTCACGTGGCTTGAGTGTAAGCGTAGATTTCATTATTTATAGTATTTATTATCTCTAGTGTTACGTGTTGATAATTGTAACAAAGGAAAAAAAAATGATTTACCACAACACAGAAAATCACAAACAAATATTTAATTTACTAAAACAGAACAAAACATATAAGATAAACAAAGCCTACAAAACAGAAAAAACACAGAGTTACTCACAGAAGTGTTACTAGGAGAAGGAAAGGAGTCAAATCACTTTTAGGGCGAGTGAAGTAATCTACTATATTTGGAAATCCACAAAGGTAAATAAATATTAATTTTAGTTTGGTCAATGAAAATTAGTCAAAATTCTATTTACCAACTTTGTTCCATGAAACTTTTGGTTTTGGTTGGTCGGCAACTTTTTATAGAGATTCTTTCGGCTGGATATAATAGTCCTTGAATCAAAAGCCGGAGTTGATACTGACAGCATTGACAACCCTTTTTCCAAAATAACACCTAATTTGCATATTTCTAGATTTTTCTCGAATATACTAGAATGATCTAGAATCTTCCAAACATTCTATTTCTAATTTCTCTCTATTTTACAACTACTTCATGAGGAAAACTTTTTTGTAATAACAAGTAGAACTCAAAGGAATTTATAGAAATGCATCCTCGTAACAATAGATAGTATCAACAAAGTTATGTTTTAAGTTCCAGTAATAATAAAATAACAAAATTAAGGAAATTGAAGCTAATTTTTTGTTTTTTATTATCTACTAATTACGGGGTAGTACATAAGGATTCACACAAAAAACAAAAAACGTTACGTCAATGACCATCTGTATGATGCGAATCTCAGTGAGCTGTCGATATGTGATGACAGGTATCACTTGTCACTCGAGAAAATGACAACACAGTTCAGATCGCTTACTTTTTATTTCGAACAATTTTTTATTCGAAAAAGTAAGTAAAAGCTTCTTTCAAAAATATTTTAACTAATCTTTAAATTTGCTAATTTTAGTCAAATAAATTTTGAAAAACGTAGAATTGATTTTTTGGTATAATTATACCAAAAATAAACGAGATTTTTTAACTTGTTTACAAAATTAGAAAAAATGGCTGATAGCTACTAATTTTGATGACAGAAATAAACAACATTTTTAAATAAAATTTCGGACCTGATAAGAATGAGTAAAAATTTTAAAATAACAAAAATACTTTGGTGTTTCTTCTTAAGAATGATATATATATTTAAGCCGATAAAAATTTATTACATCGTTTTTTTCATGCTATATGTTTTTTGTAGAAACCTAAGTTATAGATTGATGGAGAGAAAAGGCTTATAATAACAATGATCTGGAGATATTTGCAAAAATTAAAAAGATATTAGTGTGGTTGACATTCACTGCTTAGCTTTACTGTTGATTGAAATATAAAACATTTTTTTCCTTAAAAGAGTTTTCAAGAAAATAAAACGTCTCAAATCTGTTATTGTTCTTAGGGGGGATTATATAATTTTTTTTATTATTTTAGTTAAATGTGCTACTCATTTTTGTTGTTGCTGCTGTTGGAAGTCTTCAAGTGATATGGGTTTTGTTGTTTGATATAACTCTTTCTTTATTAATTTGTATAGCAATTAATGTTGAAAAATCTCCCCAAAGATAAAAAAGAAACGTGAACTTACAGAAGTGTTGTTCTACAGAAGGATGCTGAGAATACCATGAACGGAACATGTGAGTAATAAGGAAGTTTTAAGAAGAAGTATAAAGGAAGAGAGTGAGTTTTTTTCTAGGATATATAAAAGAGAGAATTTGACACCACAGGACATATTGAAAATGAATGGCAGGAGAAAAAACGGCGTTGTGTAAATGGACGGAATAAAAAGAGAGAAGAGATAGGATAATGACAAACCCTATTAAGGGATACAAAAGACAGGAAAGTGTGGAGAACCATGATAGCCCACGTCCTGAAGGAACAAGAAGAAGAAGAAGAAGATTTTTAAAAAAAAGAAGAAGAAAAGGAAGAAAAAAGAAGAAAAAGAAGAGGAAGGAAAAGAAGAAGAAGAAGAAGAAGAAGATTTTTTAAAAAAAAGAAGAAGAAAAGGAAGAAAAAAGAAGAAAAAGAAGAGGAAGGAAAAGAAGAAGAAAAAGTGGAAGATGAAAAAGAAGACGAAAAAGCAGAACGTATAGCTAGAGTTTAAATGAACGTTCAATTATATAGAAGAAGAAGAAGAAGAAGAAGAAGAAGAAGAAGAAGAAGGAGGAGGAGGAGGAGAAGAAGATTTAAAGAAGAAAAGGAAGAAGAAAAAAGAAGAAAAAAAAGGAGGGGAAAAACAATAAAAAGAACAAGAATAACAAGAAGATGAAAAAGAAGATAAAAAAGAAGAAATAGAAGAAAAAGATGAAAAAGGTAGAAGAAGAAGAGCGTATAGCTAAAGTTTAAAATGAACGTTCAATTATATAGAAGAAGAAGAAGAAGAAGAAAAAGAAAAAAGAATATGATGAAAAAGAAGAAATAGAAGAAAAAAGATGAAGATGCAGAGCGTATAGCTAGAGTTTAAATGAACGTTCAATTTTATAGAAGAAGAAGAAAGGAAGAAGAAAAAGAAAAAAGTAAAAGAAGAAGAAGAAGAAAAAGAAGAAGAGGAAGAAGAAGAAGAAAAAGAAGTAGTACTGGTGTATAAAGTCTGATGAAGGCTAGCCTGGTTTAAGATTCAATGATTTATTCATTTGAAGCTATTTTTATCATTTTCGGTTGCAGATACGAAAGTTCTGCGACGTCAGTATGATAAGTGATCGTGAAAACAAACGTAATATTTTGAGTTTAAAAACTGTGCTGACAACCATGGCTAAAAGCCTGAAAGAAATAAAGCTTTAGTTTGCCTTTTAATTAAACGATGAACAGATATAGTTTTCTTAGAAACAAATGCAATTCTTCTATTCCTCGTAGTTGAAATAGTTACGTACCTTGATTCTAAGAAAACTATATTTGTTCATCGTTTAAGATAATTAAAAGGCGAAATAAATATTTACCGTATTTTTCACCTACCAAGACGTTGCGACTTGGAAGACGCACCATAATACTAGAAATAAATTTCTAAGAAAAAAAAAGTCATTCTCATACAACAACACATTCACCATGCTTCCCTCAAATACTGACGCCACGTATTGTTTACATTAATCACTCGTACGATTTTGTTTGTGTGGTAATGACATACTAGTCAAGAGCAGAAAGGCTCCTGCTTCTGTTAGTAAATAGAACATTTTTAAGATTGTGGCTCGGCTCCAGGAAGGTTTATAAACTTGGAAATACTTGTAACAGCTAAGTACTGAGGTTACATCATATAAAAGGGAGAATTAGATAAATAGCTAACATTATAATGTAATGACTCATTCACGCCCTTATCAGTCAGGTCAATTAGGTGACCGTCAAAGTTTACTTGAGCCTAGTCTTGGAAGACGCACACGTAATTTTCAGGGTATTTTTTACGAAAAAAAGTACGGCTTGTAAGCTGGTAAATACGGTATTTTTCAGGGTTTTCAGCATGATTGTCAGCACAGTTCTTAATCTCAAAATAATATGCGCGTGTGTGTGTGTGTGTGTGTGTGTGTGTGTGTGTGTGTGTGTGTGTGTGTACGTGTGTGTGTGGCTAGGTCAGATAGGGTGATTCGATTAATTTTTTATTTTTTTAACGTTTCACCCCAAGCAAGGCTGGAAGCCGCTAGGACGCAAGGGGTTACAGAAAATTTGGAGCAAGATCAGATAGGAGTGATAGAGGAAAGGATGAGGAGAAGAGTAGTGGATAGATCAAGACAACTGGAGATATCGATTGACATTACATTTGAATAGTTGAAGATTATAGCTATCAGGGAAACTGGAATAGGGAAGGGAATTCCACAGGCGAGAGGTGCGAGACATGAAGCTATTGGAGTAGAAGAGACGGCTACATTTAGGAGTTTCGACAGTGAAAGGGTGAGAGCGAGATGCCAGCCTCGTAGGGCGCTTGAACTTATGAAGTCTGGGAACCAGCGAATGCAGCTCCTCGGAGCAATTGCCATGAAAGTATTTGAAAAAAAGACAGAGAGATGCGACGGCGCGTCTGTGAGAAAGTGATTGTAGACAAGATGCCAGAACAGGGCCAATTATATTGCATATCCACCTCTGGAGCCTATATTATGATAGATTTTTATCGGGTACCCTGTGAGGATCTAACTCAACGTTTAGTAGTAATGTTAGGTTGGTTAATTTTACAACATGTTAAACCTTGTTGGATTATTTAATGATGTGTTTTGTATGGGGCACCCGGTGAGGATCTAACTCCACGTTCAGTAGTAATGTTCGGTTGGTTAATTTTAGATGTTAGGTTATTTAATGATGGATTTTTTTATCGGGTACCCTGTGAGGATCTAACTCACCGTTTAGTAGTAATGTTAGGTTGGTTAATTTTTCGAAATGTTAAACCTTGTTAGGTTATTTAATGTTGGGATTTGTGTTGAGGACTTGTTGAGCATCTACCTGTGATGGCCTTATTCTACTGAGCTTGAATCTACTTGTTTTCTTCTAACATACTTTATCATTGCAGGAGTCAGATTAGACCAAAATTGGAAAATCTGGGCTCGATAGAGCTCAATTCCCATTACCTAGCCTTGACAACATTCAATCTTATTTTCGAGGCCCTGTGAATAATGACTTGTTTTTCACTCTGCAAACTCTTCCCCGAGAGACGCAACGTTGCAAGTTCATCGCTACTCTATCGTCATCTCATTACATGTTCAGATGAGCTCCACTTTTTGGTTCCAGCAGTTGAAAGCTTTAAAGTTAGCATTCATCAGGCCACGTCCACAGAGTCGAATCACCTATATTTCTTCCGTATTCCAATTATAAGGAGGATTTTTTTTCTTTTCTAGAAAACGTCTAACTTGTTGAAAATACTCCCGCGTTGATCATTCAACATTACGATATTAACCTTTTCAATAGGAAAATCAATCTTAATCTATCCTCGTTTTTCAGTTATCCTCTACCTTGAGTGGCGTTTGAGCATTGTACTGAACGAACTTTATTAAAACAAAAAAAGAAAAACGATTATTATAATCAGCTTGAATACCTCGGAGAGCGCTTCATAGCCTTGTTGTCACTTGATTCCCTGTGGAAGTCATCGTTATAAACTTGCTTCAAAGATTACGTGTCAAAATAATAAATATGTTCGCAATGGTTGAGGCTCGTTCAACAAGTGTTCATATATTTTCTTTAATTTTTTTTTTTACTTCATTCTCCTCCTCCACGCCCTAAAACATCTTTATAATTTTTCTAACCGCGGAGAGGAAACACCAGGCTGACCGGAAATATGTACGTAACTGATGTCGGCAAAGAGTGTGTTTCTTTGAGGGGCGTGACGTCAGCCGAGGTGAACGCCGCGGAGTATGGAACATGGCGTGTCGGACGGCTATGTCGGCGAGACCTGGGGCAATGTCTGCTGGCATTCGCAGACAGTAATTACGAAATGCTACATAAATTGGTCTTTATAATTGCACGTCTGTCTGTTTGTCTTTCGTTTTGTCTGCGTGAGCGAAACGAGCAATCGATGGTAGAGGAGATGACAAATTGGCTACGTTTTCGAGCAGGCTGGAAAAATGATGGCAATTATATTCTAATGAACATCGTTCTCTTATTCTCCCAACCACACAAAGATATAGAGTGACATATGTCAATATATATATATATATATATATATATATATATATGAAGAAATATAGTTTTAAGGTGTGCTATATTTATGCGATAAAGTGCTCAATATCAGGGATTGAGCGTATGTAAATATAAAAGAGATCATTGAAGTCGACACTCAGAGGCGATCATCAGGCTACACTTATATAAATGTATATAAATATAAAAGTGTAAAATATATATATATATATATATATATATATATATATATATATATATATATAAAGTGTCAAACAAACTGACGATCGCGAAGAGCGTAAAACCCAGGGCCACAAATTCACATGAATCCAGCTAACTATATATATATATATATATATATATATATATATATATACACACACACACACACGCTTATATATATATATATATATCGGTGTCGTATGATTATTGCGTCTAGCAAGAAACAGTCTGTCGCCTCTGAGTGTCAACTTCAGTGTTCAGTTTTATATTTACATACGCACTATCTCTGATATTGAGCACTTTATCCCATAAATGTAACATGTCTTAAAACTATATATTTTTATACATACACATTTTACCTATATATATATATATATACATATATGCAGTATAAATCCGTTGATATATAATCCAAGTGAATCCTAGTTATATCAAATATTGAAACTGATCCACAAAAAGAGCTCAATGTATTTATTATAACAGAGCATATAAATTACGCAACAGAATCTAAAATTACTTCATATGTGTATAGATTTATTTCAACTAACGCAAAGTATGTCAGTCTTATTCAACCCTGGTGTATAGACTGCCCATACGCCGGGGTTGAATAACACTGACATACTTCTTATATACTATATATATATATATATATATAAGAACAATTTTAGAGGAAAGATGTATGTAAAAATGGAAAATGTTTTCGTGTGACTCGTCGTTTCGTTCTTTAGGCCTTTATCGGATGAAAGGCTATGGCCAAATAGTTACCCCCCCCCGAAGCAATAAGACTTACAACAACAACAATGGAACATTTCTGTAGAGACTTAAACTAGTCAGTCGTTCCTTTCTATGGAAATAAAGGAAAAAATAGGTAAAGTCATCAATAATAATTTCTGTTTTGGCTTATTAACTTTATCTCTATCTATAACAGGCAGGATGTCTGTGTGTCTGTGCGTGTGTAACGAATGCACGGTCGCAATTTTCGACGGATTTGCACTAAAATTTACATACACATGCTCCAAGTTAGCGAGAAGGCCAACACCGACTTTGCATTTCCCAACTCCCATCGATAGTGGAAATAATCGATTTTTTCATGCTTCTACGGCACTTTTCATGTAGTTTGCGGCCATTTTCTACTGCCCAGAGTGAGATACTATAGCTGGCTGCCACGAATAGGCAGGAAGATTCTATTGGCCAACGTGAGAGCCAACAGCTGACTGACACGAATGTTAACTAGCATGCTAGCATGCAAAAAAAAAAAAAAAAAATCGATAGCTGCGTTCGTCACACGTGGGAAAAATTTAAATCTGCATGGCACTTTACTCCAATTGGCTCATTCACTTGCTTAAACTCAACGTTGATTCTGATTCCGCTGAATTGTGTTGGGTGTGAAAAAGTATTTGTTGTTAACATTCTTTTTTCATTCGGTTTTTCCAGTTACGAGTCCTTTTTTAAAGCTGATCGTTTTGTGTTCATTTTGTTTAGTTCTTTTTTCGTAACAGAGTTAATGTTTAGTATAGTGCTTGGAAAAATTCGCAGTGTGCGATAGGCAAGAAGTAAGGCATGTAGCAACATCAGCACGGCAAGGGTACTCCTTGAAAGGAAAGGAAGGGCAAAAATATTTTAAGTCAAGTGATAGCGATTGCTGTATGAGTCGTACAATTTTTTTAATCAAGCACGGGCAACGCCGGGCCATGCTGCTAGTACATAATAAAAATAAAATACAAATTCAGTTATGTATTTTTCATTATTTACAGTTAGTTGTCATTAAAAGAAGGAGTTGCCTCCCTTGTCTTGTTAGAAAGGAAAGGAAATAGAATTCCCATAATGCACTAGAAAAAATACAAACTCCCACTGCCTCTCTCCTCCCCCCTTTCTCCTCTCTCTCTCTCTCTCTCTCTGTGTATGTGTAAGGTAATTATTGGACCAGAAAGCATGTTTTCTTAACGTACTCGAAAGAAAGATGTCTCTTCATATAGGTAAGCCTAAAACCAATTCTTTCGTTACAATAATACTTACTAATTAATATATATATATATATTGTTTTTTTTGTGTTCTTTTTGAATTTGTAGGTCTGATGAATTGGATCGTATTTATGATTCCAATGGAATAAATTATGACCATGGAATATTAGTGTTTAAGCCTTTTTATTATATCCTTACTCTGTCCTGGACATTGAGTTCTACCTGGATTCTATCCTCTTGGGATTTTTATTAAAAAAAATACATGTATGTGTATGCATGTATGTATATATATTTATATATTTTGCGTATGCATGTGTATATTTACCACTAATATTATCTATCTATCTATCTATCTATATATATATATATATATATATATATATATATATATATATATATACCATTTGTAACAGCAAAATTAGCCAAATGGTGTAACAGCGTATCTTTCCATCCCACAAAATGTTTAATACAGTGTAACCCGGATATAAGAGACCCGGATATAAAAGAAACCCGGATATAAGAGAGATTTTCTCTGGTCCCAAATTAGAGCCTGTGTTAATGTATATAAAATAGACAAAACCCGGATATAAGAGAAACCCGGATATAAGAGACTTCTTCTCCGGTCCCGACAACTCTCTTATATCCGGGTTACACTGTATCTAAAAACGCACTAAACTAATTGAGTTTTATTTTTCCAGCTTTTCACATAAGACATTTAGCCATCTTGACACCATTTGTCATAAGAATCATTGAAACCCATTTGAGTTATTCAGCTAGAAATAGAAGAGGCTAAATTCTGATCCTTAGCAATGGGAAGAGCTTGGTTGGGAAATATTGCTTCATCCACCATATTCTCCTGACTTTGCTCCTTCTGCTTATCACTTGTTTAGGCGACTACAGAATCATTTGGATGGTCCTCGGTTGACATCAAGAGAAGAGGTTGAAAATGAGATGGATTCATATTTTGTTTGAAAATCTCAGGAATTTTACCGGCGTGACATTTACATGTTTGTTGACAGATGGAATGATGTTCGAGAAAGCAAAGGTTATGTTAACGAATAGTATATTTTCATAATCGTGGGCTTTTTCATTTTTCATATAAAATTTAAAATCGGACATTACTTTTGCTCCAACCTGATATTTGGGAAGCGTTTTAACAGAAGATGGAAAATATGACAACGAGATCCGAAGTACGCATTGGGTTAGCTAAAGAGTTAATTCTCAAAACTAAGCAAGGTGCCGAGAAACGAAAAAATTCGTTATAAATACAGAGTGCTGGATTGCCGTGTGATATCCATCCTCTCATATGGCAGTGAATCTTGGATTTATACATGAGGAATGAACTAGGAGTGGAAGTAATGTGGTTCCACAGAAGGATACTGAGGATTCCATGGACGGTTTTAAAGAAAAGTTTTAAAGAAAATAGCAACAGAAAGAACACTTATAGTCAAAATCAAGAAAAGATAACTGAAATCCCTTGGATACATAATGAGGAAGGAGGGCTTGGAAAACTTAATCCACACAAGTCATATTGAGGGCGGTCAAGAGAGATAGGGAAAGACTTACCCGCCGAACGAATGACGCAAAGTGTATTGGGGGTCTTAGCAAAGGGAGAAAACTGCCAAGAGTCACACCAGATATAAAGTTGTGGAGAGCCATGATCACCTATGGCTTGAAGGGAAGCGGCGCATACAAGACGAATAAATAAATAAGAAAAGGATTTGAGCACCAGGGCAATGTTGAGTATGGTAATAATCTTTTTCGTATTTATATTGTTGACAGCAGTAACTGCATCTGAAAGAGATTTGAACGCCTGAAGTATACTGAATATGTTATATGTACAGGGTATGATGAGTAAATTGTCGCTATTTTATATTTTTAATTTCACGCATGCGCGTTGTGTGATTTCGATTTTATCGACTACTCTGTATAGTAGGGTCAGTTTGGAACCGTGTGTGATAAAAAAACAAGACTATAACGCAATTCACTCCTCCAGAAATATGGAAAAGGTATTCTGTACTTCTTGGCATTCGCGCCTGAATCTCTAATACGAACATTTCAGAGTGTTTGGATGAGGAGAGTGTAGAGGATTCAGAAAGAGTTAGATGAGTCTAATGGTAATTAGATGTTTGGAGTGATCACTAGTGATGAAGACGTTCATCTTTCCACAGGGACTCAACACGGCACTCTACATCAAGTGCCTTGATGACGTAGTGTTACCCTGGGTCAAGAGGGTGGCTACTGGAAGAACCTATGTCTGGCAACTGGACTCTGCACCATTCCACACAAACAGGAGATCCCAGTCATGGCTGTCAGACAATTTATGCGCTCACATCACTTTTTACATCTGGCCACGTAACTCCCCAGACTACAACTTACTTGATTATTATGTGTGGGGCGCAGTTGAGCGAAAGACCAATAAAGCTCCTTGTAACACCAAAGATGAACTGGAGGAAAGGATTATGACAGTATTCACTAACTTAAACAGAGAGTTCCAGGAGATTCTGAAGTCATCTGGAGGCCGTAGTTGACAATTTTTTGAATAAATGTGCTCTTTAGTATTTCAAGATATTTTGGGGTAATTTTAGTAAATATATCTGAGATGTCAGTGTTATTTTCATTTCCACGTAATTTAGACGGCAATTTAGCACCATGTATATATATAGCTAAACATGAAATTATAGTAACCCAAAACTAGTAACCTTGATAATGGTTGCAATAGCAGTCAAAGTACTGTGATTAATTGATACATTTTCTACGACTTATCAACTCATTGCAAATTATTTAAAGCCAGAAAATATTTTTAGATTGTAATAATGTATTTTGGCAATAATAATAAATTACTAAATAATCCATAATGTATAATAATGGAGTAATGGATAACGGCTCGGACAGAGGAATCGGAGAGCCGAGTTCGAATTCTAGTCGAATCCATTATATTCACTTACGTGCTAATGCCCTTGGGAAAGGTAAAAATCCTTTTCTTCTCCCACCAGCTATGGGTAAAATAGAAGGACAGACTGGGTTCTATAGCATTGGATAAGAAAAGGACAACTGGTTGGTTCTTTAGAAAACCTTCAATACTATCAAATAAAATAATATGTGCAAGTGTCAGGCTATCGTTTCCTAAGAACTGAGTTGGTTCATACGTCGATTAACGACGGGAGAGTTCAGCATATATATATATATATATATATATATATATATAATAGCTGCCCACTCTTAATCGTGAATACCCGACTATTAGGGCGGCTAGCCAATCCCTATTGCAGACACTTGCTCAGGCACATTTGTGTTTGTTCAACACCTACAAAACCAACCTGTGGTTTATATTGTAACTATGCAGAGCAGGCCTTCGTTACAGTTTTTGGAATAGAGCGTGCTATCTAGAGTGATCAACAATCTGAACAAGGCCTGCACACTCAAACCCTCGGTCACGATGACTTGTGACTTCGTGCCAGCACAACTATCGACGGCCCCCAAGGGCTCCGTCTACCCAATTTCACTCACAAAGCTTGATTGTTCAGCATTGACTGCCATATAGGAGGACCGATATTACGCAACAGTTAAGTACTGTTTTCTTTTTTTCTACCGAAATTTCTTAATATGTTTCTTAGCTTCTGCAAGGCATCTTTTGCTATTCCAATGTCGCTTTTTCCGTCCTCTGTTGAAAGACTTCCTAGATATTTAAATTTATGTACTTGCTGAATATGGCAGTTCTAATTTTGAATTCGCATCCTGGGCTCCTCTTTGGCTGACAACTATACATTCCTCTTTTTACAATTGACCTTTAGTCCTTTCTTCTTGCTTTTCTTTATTAGTTTCTGTAGGAGTTCATGCGTTTTCCTTACTAGGTCTGCTATCAACACTGTATATATATATATATATATATATATATATATATATTATGAAGATTGTGGCCGCCAATCATTGACTCTTTTTGTATGTCGAGATTTATATTTTAATTTAAATTTAAATATTATAATTAACAATAACAAACAGAACTGCTAAATGACAGGAAGTGACGGGGGTGCAATAGCGCCGATGTATCTTCTAACCAGATGTATTCAACCTTTTCGGCCTTATCTGACTCTTGTAAAGTTTTTGTATAGCATAAAGCAGTCAGAAGCGGTAGACGGAGGCGATCATTTTACCTCCAGGTTTTAGGGATGAATTGTGCATAGGAATTCAACTTGAGGCCGGGTGTGAGTTTGAGGACCCAAAAAGAGTGTGAGTTCAATACCCAGTTAAGGCAGTGGAGTATTTTCAGAGGGGAACTAACAGGAGATAACTGACATCCATTAAATATGGCACGTGGAACCAGAACAGTCTACCCCAGTGAGCGAAATCAAGGGTTACGTTCGACATTCCAACCACCTGAAGAAGGCCGTATTAAATTTTTCGAAGCCCTATTACGAAAATGAACGTTCAAAGAGAAATACAATGAGAAGTTCACAGGTCGCATCATCTCTCGAAACAGCGAAGTCAATTGCCCACCACGAACGTACGACTTGGCGCCTTTTTCTTTGGTGTCATCTCCAAAGTAAGATCTATGCTAACAAGCTAACAACAATTCAACAGCTGAAGGATGAGATAATAAGGCATATAGGTGAGATCGAAGAGCAACTATGCAGAGACGTCATCAAAAATTTTGACCATCGAGTGGAGGTGTGCCACCGAAGCCTTGGCGGACGTTTGGGTGATATTATTTTTCACCCATAATTACAATGACTTGACATGATCCAACAGAAAAATAAATAATAAATTTTCACCAACAACACTGATTTTTTCTTTTTTAATGCTGACTTTGATCCGTCTTAATGAAACACCCTATATATCAAGCTTACCTAACAGTTCTTTGACGATACAGTTACAAAAAGAAATGAGTTTGAGAATTCAAACAATGTTAATGACTCTTATCAAATTCATAATCTTAACAAGTGTAAAAACACAAGAAAGATATTTGAGCCGCATAAAAATGGGAAACATGGTAACGACATTTCTCAAAGAAATAAAGTCAGCCACTTTAGAAAGAGAAGAAAGTAATTCGAGCCACCAAATAATGTTGACTATTTTAATGACTCTTCTTAGATATGTAATATTAACAACTGTAAAATAGAGATTGCAACGTATGAACAGTGTCGAATTTATTAATGGCTTTCCTCAAATATAATAATAATCTGCAGTGGCCTAAAAAAGGTTTTTAGCCAGGAGAAATAAAATACATCCAATTTCAAAATGTAATTACGTAATCCCAACTCAACATAAATAAACAGTATTTGGAACTAGTACGAGGTAGCGCCTCCATTTGTTAGTTTCAGTGCTTGTATTCGATTTTTCATGGATTTGATCAAGTTATCAACAATCATCTGATCCATATTTTGCCACTCCTTTAGCAATGTTACTTTAAGTTTTGCCACTGATGTGATTTTGGTTGCAAAGGTCTCGAAGTTTTCAATGAGGGTGCTCCCGAACATGCTCTAATGGATTCCTGTCAGGACTTTGGGCTACCCATAGCAGTGACTTGATTCCTTGCGATTACTACCAGGCTTTTGCTACTTTGCTCCTATAACATGGCGCTACGTCTTCTTGGAAAAGATAGACATTCTTGTCAATCTGATAGGTTTTAAATAGGGGGAGTAATTCTTTCTCTAATATTTGACAGTATTTTGAACCATTCAACCGCTCATCAACAAGAATCGGGTCAGATTTCCCTCCAAACCAGACAGCGCCTCACGCCATTACCCAAATCTCTCCATGTTTCACGATCACCTGCTGATATTCAAAGTCTTATTCTATGCGTTCAAAGTCTTTTTTTCTCCAAATATAAATCTAGCAGAATTTTCTTTCATCTGACCAAATTACAGATTGTTCATAATCTTTGCTCCCGAATTCTCTCGCCCAGTCCATACGCCTGTTCCTGTTAACCTCTGAAATCAAGGGCTCTTTTTCGATAGCCTAGCTTTTTTCACATGGCGACATTTCCATGCTGTTGGTGACATATTTCACTCTCTGACGACGGTTTATGATGATTTCTCTTTTCAGCGGCCTTTTTGTTCACTCAGACACGATGCTTCGTCTTCCTGAACGTTGTTCCACACGACAATGGCCTTCTTCATTAAATTTCTTGAAAATATTATTAACCGTTTGATGATTAACCTGGAAAAACCTAGCAATTTCTCTATTTGATTTGCCACACTGGTGCCATCTTATTATTTGCCCTCGTTGAAATTCACCAATTTCCTTACTCTCGCGAACTTTCATTGCAAAATATGTCAACTATCGTTCTTAGATGAGTGTAGCTTGATACTAACACGGTATTGTCTGAAAAAAAAGAGACATTATTACACAAGCCAAAATTGCTGCAAGCAAGCATGGCTAAAATCTTATCATAGCCCACTGTATATAATAAATGCGAATATCCGTGTGTCAGTGTGTCACACTTTTTCAACTTTACTCCGAGAGGCTGTAGCCCAACATATCATACCATTTTGGAATCAGGCCGAATCCGTGGCCAAATTAAAAACATTCCGGGCTGGATCTGGATCTGTAATCCTGAAATTCTGGATTCCCAAGTTTTCATTGTTGCGGTTGTTTTCTGATTCCGCCTAGTTCGCTTCTACCGATAAAAACAATTAAAGGGATACAACTTTCTAACTTTCAATAGCTGATGTTCAAATAAAAAAATTACTGTTCTCAAATTAGTGTTTCAAAATAAAATTGTCCGTGTTATCAACTTCTAGAGACCGTACCCAAACAGATCATACCATTTTGGAATCAGGCCAATTCCGTGAACAAATTAAAAACATCCCAGGACAGATCCGGACCCGCAATCCTGAAATTCTGGGTTCTCAATTTTCATAATTGCAATTGTTATCGGCGATTTTTGTACCTGATATTTTGCGACGAATTTTTTATATGATAGCCAATTTGGAAATAAATTTTGGAATAATCAAAATTAATTGCGACATTCAGTGAAAGTCACCCATGAAATAAAAATAATTGTTTGTACGGAAAGTAAGGACCTACGTACATCAAATTGTCTTTAAATTAAGTGGCGGTAGAAGAATTACCCTTGAACTTTTAAAAGGTATGCTTAAATATTAATGCAACGATCAATTTTGCATTCTTCTGTGGTTTATTGATGCCTATCACATCTAATCCTGACTACCTATTGTGATGAAAACCCAATCAATATCTCTCCACACGAGTTAGTTTAAATGCTGGCTGGCTAATATTTATTTTCGAGATCACCCGTCTGCCCGGCTGGTAAGCCAAAGCCTGTTCAACCTACCTGTGGTTTATAAAGTAACTATCAACTGAGAGAACCTTAGTTCTTGTTTCTTGGAGAGAGCGCACAATCTGGCGTGATCATTATTTTCTTTTTTTTTTTTTAACAAGGCAGTACATTCAAACCCTCGGTCAGAATGGCTTCTGATTTACGTGCTAATCCTATTATCGGCTGCTTCTGGAAAGTTACGTCTACCTAAATTTAATCACAAAGCTTGAGTCAAACTTGCTTTTCACGCATTTTCCAAACCGTGATATCGCCTCTCCAAACTGTTAGCATCAAGGTCGCCTCCCTAACAAATTGACTATGAAGAGATTCGAACCCGGCTCTCATGGTTGTTCTAACCGAACAATGTTTGATACTTCTCGAAGGTATAGCGTTAACAATCATCAAAAGAGAAGAATGTTATTAAAGCATCCGAGAAATGCGAAATATTTTTATGGTTCTTTTCAAGTTTCTAATGTTAATAAATATAAACGTAATTTTCAATGGTTGTATCGATCTATGCGTAATTAAAAACAGTTTTTCTACGTATGAAAGAAAATTGACATGTATAGTGTATGGTCACCGGTACTGTTTTTTTTAAAATGTTTTTAAAAAGGGTCTGAAATGTTTCTAAAGTGTTTAGGATGAAATTTTAAGGCATATGCGGTTTTAACAATCAAAATAGTTACTTATAAGCACTTTTTAGGCGGGGTTGCAAGTATTCGCGGATTCTAACTATTCGCGGCCTGTTCTGGTGACTAACCCCCGCGAATACGGGGGACTCACTGCATATTGATTCATCTGATAAATCAAATGTTAACAAAAGAGAAAAAGAAAAAGACTCGGTGTCCGAAAAATGTGGGACATGTTTGTACTTTTCTCAAAGTGTATTGTTAACAACGTCAAATTTAGAACAAGTGTTTTCAAAATCCAAACAATCTGGGATATGTCAATGACTCTTCTCCGCGATACAATGTCAACACTTGTAAATATCTAAGACAGCAAAAGGCACATCCGAAGAATGGCGTACATATTTTTCAAATATATAATATTAACAACTATAAATATGCAACAAGAAAACAAACATTTCAGAGTGCAAACAATGTTGGGTATGCTAATGGATTTTTTTCACCGTATATCTTATTATAATTCTCCTTGTCCCTCCCATAGTTAGCACGACCGTTACGCACTATTCCATTTCGATTGCGTGTAAAAACGGAAAAGACATAAGAGAGACGCTATTTTGCCAAATTCGCGGCCGGTTCTGGTGACTAAGCCCCGTGAATAGAAACAAGTGTATTACAACGTTTCGGCCGAATAATGTAAATAGTGTTTTAAACTTTATATTTTATGTCTTGTTACACATATTTTATGCAGTATTTACTGTATAAAATATGTGTAAGAGGACATAAAAAAATATTGCCAGCAATAGGATGGAATTTTAAGGCATATGGGGTTTTAACAATCAAAATAGGCACTTTTAGGCGGGGTTACAATGGTCCGTTCAGTGAAAGAAAAAAAAAAGACAGAAAGAAAGAATAAAAATTGGCTGGGTACATTCAATGCCTAAGCTAGTTCCATCTTCATCGACTTGACCCCGAACTACCACCAATCAAGATGAACGGAGTTCCTCTCGTGGTAGCACCGTGCCTTGGAAACCGTTGGGCCGTTCACTGTAGAAACTTTTAAATGTAGCCGTCTCTTCTACTCCAATAGCTTCAAACCTCGCACCTCTCACCTGTGGAACACCCTTCCCTATTACTGTTTCCTTGAGAGCTATAATCTCCAACTATTCAAATGTAATGTCAATCGACATCTCCAGTTGTCTTGATCTATCCTTCTCATCCTTTTTCTATCACTACTATCTGCTCTCGCTCCAAATCTTCTGCAACCCTCCTGCATCTTAGTGGCTTCACGCCTTGCTCGGGGCGTAATGCTTAAAAAAAAAGTGGAACTCGTATGTATGATCCGTTACTAAGGGGGCAATTAAAATAGTCGGCTCTCTGTACCGCTCGAGTAAGTCTCATCCTGTTTTCCTCTACCTTTAAAAGAGCGAGATCAGACCAAAAATGGTGTAGTGGGATCATATATGGAGAGGAGCTGCTAAGGACACACTCTCCAGTCTTGGAAAGGGCTCGGAAGAATTACATTCCCTGGTTCCACTGAGGTAAACCTTCATAGCAAGAACATGCTTTGCCATTTATATTGTAGCAAACTTCATTCCCTCCGTATTTCAACGGCGAGAAGTAAGTTCCACTCGAACAGCTTTTTCCCGCGAAATGCTGTTCTATGGAACAGACTCCCAAGAGGATACTTTCCCGATCACTACAATGTTAATCTGTTCAAGGCTAGGGTTAATTGTTATCTCGCTCTCTTATAAACACAAATGGCGTCTTAAAGTAACCCTCTAGCTCTAGTGGCTCTTGAGTATTGTAAATGGTCACTCTCACGGTAAAAAAATTGATGTTTTTAAGGTATCCTTCCAATTCTTAAGAAATAATGAACTGTTCCATTTTGATTGAAGGGAAAGGCAGAAAAAACATATCAAAGACGCTACTTGGTTTCAGTGAGAAAAAGAAAGAAAGAAAATGAAAGAAAGAAAGAAAGATGGAAACGTTTAATACTTTCTGCTAATAACTAAATAAATAACAGACTATTCCATTTTGATTGAGTGGAAAGACAGAAAAAACATATCAAAGACGCTACTTGGTTTCAGTAAGAAAAAGGAAGAAAGAAAATGAAAGAAAGAAATGAAGATGGAAATGTTTAATACTTTCTGCTAATAACTAAATAAATAACAGACTATTCCATTTTGATTGAGTGGAAAGACAGAAAAAACATATCAACGACGCTACTTGGTTTCAGTGAGAAAATGAAAGAAAGAATGAAACCATGCAATAGGGGTGTTTCTACAGCTATTTTATTGTCGTAGAACTAACCATGGGCTTATCCAACGATTAACTTAGGAATTAACATTCACCAGAAAATTCAAATACTAAAATCGTGAATTTTTCACGGGTCTTTCTCGTACTATTAAATACTGCCAGAGATTACAACATGTGAACAATGTAGAATATTTTAATGATTTTTATAAAAATTATTTCGATAAATCCAGTGATTTGGGAATCCAAAGTTAGATATTTCATTGCTCCTTCTGAAACATCTACTGTTAACGAGTGTGAAAATACAAAATGAGACAAAGAAAGGGGGAGAGAAAGAAAGGGGAAGAGGAAGAGATTTTAGCGTGCGAACGATATTAGACATCTTAATGTTTTTCTCAAAGTTATATTTGTAACAACTTCAGAAACATGAAGTGCATGCCAGAAATTTGAAGACTTTTTTCGGGGGGCTGGGGATATTTATTCATTTGAAAAAACGTGCAAAATTTAAAGTAGGAACCTTTGACTTCAATGCAACTGTTGTAGCAATCCAGCCACTCCGTGAAGGCCCCGTGGATGTCATCCAAAGTGAAGATGTCCAAGATCCTTATCACATCTACGTTCATCTTCTCAATGTCTTCAAAACGAATGCCCATGTGGTTCTCCTTCAACTTGGGGAAAAACCTAACCTACCAGGGAGCTAGAGAGTGTGGGAGACGATTTTGATGCCAATATGCCATCTCTATGTGGTCACCAATGCGTCTTTTCATCAGAATCCCAGGAACAAAGTTTGCACAAATGTTTGCTCGTGTTCAGACCTTAATGAATAATTCTAAGTACAGTTACCGCATTATCTCCAAACTCAATGCTTATTGCCGGTAGAGAGAGACGAAGGCCCTCAACCAGAATTCAATTTGCGAATTTTCTCAACTAGCTCTGATGTTCTAACAACATGCTTCCTTCCGCATCTCTCATCGTCTCTCGCCTGCTATCTACCGTCCTTGAACATCTTGTGCCAGTGAAAACAGATGCACGACTCATACAAGGCAATCCATAAGCCTTTTGGAGTATTTCATAAGCTCCTGTATTGTTTTGCCCAGTTTAACGCAATTCCATAGCGAGCTTTCAAACTGTCTTCACGTCCCGTACGGCAAACGAGTCAGCTATCACAAGCTGGGTTTAGTAGGGTGTGTTCAAAAAGTAGCCCCAGTTGTGTCTTTTAATCTGGAATAACAAAAGTTGGAAGGTCAGCCTATTAGATGTATACTAATGACATCTAATATTATATTAGATGTATACTAATGACATCTAATATTATATTAGATGTATACTAATGACATCTAATATTATAAATTAATTGATTTAAAATATGGTTTTATCCGCTACACAGTTCTAACCATGTTTCAAAAATGGAAGCTAAAAGCCACGAATTTAATTTTGCAATTAAATTAAAGACATTATTTCCATTTCATCCCCAAGCGAATTTTGGAGTAACTTTTAAAATTACTGGGTTTTAAAGACACAGCTAAAATCACGTTTCCATGGTTACAGATAAATCTACTTCAACTGGAGGGTGATATATGGATAAATTGTAGTCTAAACTGTGCAAAATTGAAAATATCACTAGCATTACATTTTAATATTTTGAAATACTAAAGAGTCAATTTATTCAATAAAATCGGCATTGGCTTCAACCACCGCCTGCAGACGAGGCTGGAATCTCCTGCAACTCTTCTGAACAGTCTCCTTGTTTAAGTTGGTGAATGCTGCCATAATACTTGCCTTTAGTTCATCTTTGTTATTACAAAGGAGTTTTGTTGATCTATCACGTCACTACACCACACACATAATAATCAGGGGGGGGGTTGCAGTCTGAGGAGTTAGGTGGCCAAATGCCAGGGGTTATATGGTCGCAGAAAACGTCATACCAACTATCTATCTATCTATCTATCTCTATCTCTCTCTCTCTCTCTCTCTCTCTCTCTCTCTCTCTCTCTCTATATATATATATATATATATATATATATATATATATATATATCCCTACATACATACATACGACGTCTGTCTCAAAAGTAATGGTACTGGGGTGCTGTGTGAACTCTGGGCGAAAGAGGGATTAGCGGATTGTGTTATTATCTAACGTGATATCTTGGGAGTATGTATCAGTAATCTTAGTGTTTGCTTCGCTCCGTGCACGAGAAGAGACAAGAGTCGTGTCAGGATAAATCGTGGTTTCTTCACCACGACAATGCACCTGCTCACAACGCCTTGATTATCCGCCAGTTCTTGTCGGAGAAGAACATCGCTGAACTGGAACAACCTCCCTATTCACCTGATTCTGGTCCGCGTTATTTTTTCTTTCTTTTCTCCAATCCCAAGGGGACTGTTTCTGAAGGTTTAGTGGACATCAAGAGGACCGTAACGACGAAGCTGAGGGGGGCATCTAAGAAGAATCCTTTCAGAAGTGCATAGAAGCGTAGCTAAGAAAAAAGGGAAAAGTGCATTAGACTCGAGGAGGATTACTTTGAAGGGGAAAACATCACCAGCTTTATTTATATAAAAGCATATATAACTCAACAAATAAATAAGTAAACCAATGTAAAAACGTTGTTTCCAACCCATATAATGCCAAACAATAATTTAATAATTTATTAATTTAATACTTACACCCAGTTTTGTCAATATTTTAATTAATATAGATATAGGCTGGAACTCAAACGCTGTATTATTCATGTTAATATAAGTCTATCCAGATTTTTTTTATTGCAAAACCTTCATTTGCATAATAAAATCTGACATATGGTAGGACATTCCTTTGTTGTCCGGGCCTGGAACTTTTCAGTAGCTTTTCATAGAGTGTGAAATTTTTCACTCCTCCGCCATATTCCCAAGACATTTCAGACATCTTCAGACTGCTTTTTATTCTGGTATTTCCAGAATTATCTTAATGAAAAAATTCCAGTTTCCATAGAAGACTGTAAAAGATACCAAAAGCAGTTGTTTGCCGAGAAAGATAAAAAGGTCTTGGATGACAGAATTAGGAAGTTGCCTGAAAGATGGTAAAAGACTCTTGAAATAAAATCAGTAAATATTTTGTCTAATAATGTCGGCAATTTAAAAACAACAACAAGTATTTTATTTTTACATTATATTATAACGATATATATATATATATATATATATATATATATATATATATATATATATATATATATATATATATAGAAAGAACAGCAATATATATAATCCGGTGTTCTTATAGATATTTTTTATCTTTACAAAATAGTGCTCAATGTAAATTTACAGAGCATTAATATTATAAATTAATTGATTTAAAATATGGTTGAGGATGAAATGGAACTAATGTCTTTAATTTAATCACAAAAATTAAATTCGTGGCTTTTAGCTTCCATTTTTGAAAGATGGTTAGAACTGTGTATGAAAAAAAACATATTTTAAATCAATTAATTTTATAATATATATATATATATATATATATATATATATATATATATATATATATATATATATATACCCCATTATGTAAATGAATTGAAACAAAACTAATAATTCCGTTATTATTTAAATTTTTCGTATTTTTCCAAGGAAACATGACCCAATGCATATGTTAGTACTTCGTATGTTCATTCCACGAAATCATTCCTTGTAGATTGACCACAGATTCTCGATTGGATATAAATCAGGAGAGTTTCCGGGCCAGTCTATACTACTTTGATTTGCTCACTGGTAAAACTTGCCAGTGTGTTCGTGCAGCGTTTCAATTTTCTTACCCTTCCGTGGAGTAACGTCCATCGCAGACAACGGCCGTAGGACAACTAATCGACAGTTGAGACAATAGTGCTTGGGTGTTATAAAAATCTAATGCATCATTGACGACGTAATATTTTTCAAAGCCAAGCAAATGTTTTCTTACACCCCGAAAGATGTTAAACCAGGAGAACGTGTGTGTGGGGGGGGGGGAACTAGACAGTGCCCTTGCAAATTTTCATTTGAATAAGCTTGCACATCTTGCTAGTAGTATGGCGGTGCGACAAATTGTTGAAAAAATAATCTTCATTTCTATAAATTTCATGTATGGCAGTGTTATATCAATTCGATAAAACTACGAAAGACAAATTTTCCTCTCCGAAAATGTGTATACAATTTTGTAATATATAGTTTATAGTGTTTATTGACTCTCTTTAAAAGGGTCAGACCATCAATGGAGAGTACTATACCAACTTGTTGAGGCAGTTATAAAAGGCTATCAAGACCAAGCACCCAGGGTAATTGACGAAAGGGGTTTTGTTTCATCAGTACATTACTATTGCACAAAAGTCTTCTGTGGGTGACTGCGATTTTGGACTATTCTGATTTGGCCCCATCTGGCAATCATCTATTCCTCAACATGAGCAAAAAACTAGTATCACAATGATGATGACGTCATATTTGATTTTTTTTTACCAACAGAATGAAAGCGTCTTCATCAATATCATCCAAGCACTGCAATGCAACACAGGTAGAAATGTGTGGGGACTATGTTGAAAATAAATCTCATTTGGTCATATTCCATGAGAACATCTTGGTCAGCCTGTGAAATTTTCAGCCGAGCCTCGTGTGTATATATATATATATATATATATATATATATATATATATATATATATATAGTGATGCATGTTTCATTAAAAATGTAGACAAGTGTTGTCTGTTTATTTTATGTAAATTCTTTTCATATCGTCTGATAAGCTTAAGATAGGAAACTGAGCTGTTTTAAACTATCGGGAAACTGAAGAGGAAAGATGTATAAGTAAGACAGTATACAACTTTGCTTGATTGCGACGCTCTTCGTAGCCAAGAGGGTTAACGCACGCCGTATCCTACGGAAAAGGAGGACAACGGTTCGAATCCTACCGGAGGGCGCATTGTTAATGAATGTTTAGGCCGATAGACGAAATAAAATACTGTTTAAAGTAAACGGAAGGTATCCACTAAAAATAACGTTTAATGTGAGAAAAATATGGCGGATTAATAAATAAAATGCATTATATATATATCATAATCCACAGACTGTTTTGCTGTTAACCAGCTCATCAATGTGGCTAGAAAACACACACACACACACACACACACACACATATATATATATATAGAGAGAGAGAGAGAGACAGAGAGAGAGAGACAGACAGACAGACAAACCAACCAACGTTTCACCTAAGTGGATCGTCAGGATAGTTATTTTGCTTACTCGTATCGGTTTTTTTTCTTTGGACTTGCATGCGAGACGATTATTTTCGGCTAACGTACACGTTCTTGGTTTATTTCTTTGGCATGGGTTTGATTATTTGAAAATCAAGACACCGAAAGTTTTCCGAACAAGTATAGTTTCTTATATTTATAAGATTATTACTACTACTACTATAATATATATATATATATATATATATATATATATATATATATATATATATATATATATATGTATACTAATAGTCTTATAAATTCAGGCCGGTTAATGTTATTTAATACTGTTTATTATAAACAGTGCATTTACTTAAATACTTGTATCTATAAAAAGAACGTTAAACATAAAAATGTCTTTAATAAATATATATATATATATATATATATATATATATATATATATATATATATATTCGAACATATATCGTTAAATATAAAAAGCAATGAATCTCTATTATGTTTGATCATGAGCCGCTCTAAACTCCGAAAATTTGCTTTAGTTTCGGGAGAAAATAAAGGCAAAAACTGTCCAACATTTGGATATTTTTTTATTATGCTGTTCCTTGATCTAAGCTTTCGGCTCACACCACAAGACATCTTCAGAGCAGTTATAATTAAGCATATTCGCCATCAAAGACGATATTCTGTTATGTTGACATGGAAGTTTGCTATGCGACGATAACGGTCGCGGAATTACAGAGTCAGGTCCTGATGCGTCATACCACGTGAGAGAACAAAATAGTTACAACATAACCATATGTTTAGATGCAACGTAATGTTATTGTCAGCCGATGCTGCTTGCGCTCATTTTCACACAATCAATCTTAAATCCTTTTTTTCTCGCCTTAAAGTGAGGTTAATATTTGGAAAAATCTATGAGGAGGACAACTCTGAATTCAAAAACAAGCAAAAAAAACCCTGTTTGCTACGAAAAACACAGCAGCAACGATTAGAATTTTATACGTTGTAGACTTGTGTGTCACATAGAAATTTACATGGTTGACATACATAAAATGTACAGAAAATACGTTGTTTTATGGCAATAACTCTTAACAAAAAACCTTGGTTATATTTAATTAACCTTCGTCTGCACACAAGTGACTTTTACTTAAAGTGAACTACTGGAATGCTCCGACGCCATATATTATTTATGTAACAATAGAAGGCTGCTTTCTTTATTTAACAATAAAGTTACAAGCTGTAGAGACTTTAATTAAGAATAAATTTTCAAGCCGTAAGGATTTTATTTAACATTAAAGTTTCTAGTCATATATGGTTTATTTGAGAACAAAGTTTCAATCTGTCGGGACTTAATTTGAGATTAATTTTCCAGCCGTATTGACATTAAAAATAAAGTTTCAAGGACTTTATTTAACAACAAAGTTTCAAGCCGTATGGACATTAACAATTAAGTTTCAATCTATAAGGACATTATTTAGAAATAAAGTTTCAAGCGGTAGGGACTTTATTTAACAATAGACTTCCAATCCGTAGGGATATATTCTTTAATTAACCTTCGTCCACATACAAGTAGTTTTTACTCAAAAATGATATGCAGGAATACTTCGACTTATTTATGTGATAATCAACTTCTATTTTCTTAATGTATCAATAAAATTTCCATTTAACTTAATTTAACAAGAAAATCCGAAGCCGTATGGATTCCATTTAACAATAGAGTTTACAGTGGAAGAGAATATATTTAACTAAAATGTTTCAATTTCTAGGGACATGTTATTTAACTTTCGTTCGCATAGAAGTTGGCTTTTACTAAAAAATAATCTACTGGAATGCTTTAAATGTTATTAATTTGAAAATAGACAGATTTTCTTTATCTAACAATAAATTTATAAGCAGAATGGACTTTATTTAACAATTAGGTTAAAAAAACTTTATTAAGCTATAACAATTAATGCCGTAGGGCTTTTATGTAACAATTATGCTCAAGTAGTAGGGACTTTATTTAGCAATAACATTTAATGCCGTAGAGACTTTATTTAATAATTGGGTTGAAGTAGTAAGGACTTTATTTAGCGATAACATTTAATGCCCTAGGGAATTTATTTAACAATTAGGTTCAAGTAGTAGGGACTTTATTTAGCAGTGACATTTAATGTTGTAGGGACTTTATTTAACAATTAGGTTCAAGTAGTAGGAACTTTATTTAGCAATCACATTTAATGCTCTAGGGACTTTATTTAACAATTAGGTTCAAGTAGTAGGAACTTTATTTAGCAATCACATTTAATGCTCTAGGCACTTTATTTAACAATTAGATTCAAGTAGTAGGGACTTTATTCAGCAATAACATTTAATGCCGTAGGGACTTTATTTAAAATTTGGTTCAAGTAGTAAGGACTTTATTTAGTAGTAACATTTAATGCTGTAGGGACTTAATTTAATAATTAGGTTCAAGTAGTAGGAACTTTATTTAGCAATCGCATTTAATGCTCTAGGGACTTTATTTAACAATTAGGTTAAAAAAAACTTTATTAAGCAATAACAATTAATGCCGTAATGATTTTATGTGACAATTATGCTCAAGTAGTAGGGAATTTATTTAGCAATAAGGTTCAACTAGTAGGAACTTTATTTAGCAATAACATTTAATGCTGTAGAAACTTTATTTAACAATTAGATTCAAGTCGTAGCGAACGGATTCACCAAAAAAATATAAAGTCTTAAGAAGTTGACATAAGGACTGCAGGATGGAAAATAGTTCATCGCCCACAAGGATGCGAGGACGCTTTTGGACTCTATTGAGACTGGTAAGCGAAGCCATGATAGCTCTTGCCCATATATGGCAGCTGTGCTTTTTTCCTTCCTGATCTGCCTCTTGTATAGGTAAAGGATAGCAGAAGGTGTCAGATACTTACTGGAGCGGCACAGACTAATGTATTACTTCGTAAGTAGATGCTTCTCTAATTAATATAAAAAGACGGGGAAATTTTTAGAAAAATAAAATCAGATTTTATTTTCCCATAATTTGGTCAGGCGTATTTCTTTAGTCAACATGTATGTTTGGTAAGCTTCTCTTTTATTTTATAGATTGATTAGTTTGTTTTTTTCTTCTTTGACAAATTTGGATGTTTTATCAGCGCAGAAGAAATATAAAAAAAAAAAATTTGAAGAGTGAGGCAATATTTTCTTGCAGGCTTTTAAACCTGGTCCCATTGCCTCACAAACGCGTCAGCAATATTATTCAAACGTTGATTGAAGATACGATGTTAAGAATGTACAATATGTTAATGGTTGCCGAAGTTCCGGATTTATTCCGCGGGATTAAGAGGACAGAGAATTAATTATTCAAAATTAACTTAAAGGTAAATAAGGAGTGCCAGAGAAAATCGATAATAACAACAAAAATTGCAATATGAGCTCTGGTAAAAACATGCTATGATAAGAGCAAAAAAGTGCAATATGAGCACTGGTAAAAAATGGTTGCTGGAGATATCAGATTTGTAATACCCAGAAATTCATACGCAGATGCCCTCAAGATCACATGGCACAGTGGATAAGGGCGTTAGTTAGAACCAGTGACAGGACCCAAAAGAGTGTGAGTTCAATAGGTTTCAAGAGGTTTGGAGCTTCTCTTTATACCTGAGAGATGGCTATGTAACATTCCTTTCTCCACTGTCAAGCTGGCTATACGTAAGGACCTTATGTAGTCTGTCATCACTCGACCTTGCAACATGCATGACCAGCCCAGCGATGTTATGACTACACCGGGAAAGGCTCAATTCCAACAATGTTGCATTTTGCAAGTAAATCGTCATTGGACACCCTATCGTTAAAAAATATAGCCACAGATAACACGGTGACAACACAAACACACATACATACATACATACATATATATATATATATATATATATATATATATATATATATATATATATATATATATAATATTGCAAAAGAGTTAATCATACCTTGAATCAATTAGCAATATTAATGCTATTATTGGCGAAATCCCTAGTATACATAATTATAAGCATTATACTACTAATAATTCACTGAATGATGAGATCCTTATGTATAAAATGGATATGGTGTATTTTTTAATTCAGCTAGTACTTTCGAGTGCTTCACGCATTCATCATCGGGGTGTATTTTTTCCTTTAGAATCAAAACTGGAAGACGAAATAAATGTGTTTTTCCGACCGAAAGATGTTTTTAAGAATGAGCTATTTATTAAGGGTTATGTAGCGTTAGAGCGCGCAGTTCGCAACGCTAAAGTTCAAATACTTCAAGAGAGAATTTTTATGAATTTTGTAATTTGGTAAATCCACGATTTTTTCAGTTAATATGATATGGACTAAGTAGTATTTTATTATATTTATATTTATATATATATATATATATATATATATATATATAGGATTCCGCTAAAAATGTCCTATTTTATATTATAAACGGTTGCAAATACATAATTGAAGTTAATAGAATCCTAGCGAAACCCTTTTCCAATAATTAAAAATGTTCGAGTTATGCCAAAGAAACATCTGCCAATCGGGAACTACAGAAATCAACTTCTTTTTAGCAAAGCCCGCCGTCACGAAGTTAAATCTATAATAAGATATTAACCATTTACCTGGTGTGACATGAAATGAACAAAATTAAAAATCGCTAAAAAACAGCATTAAATCCATACATTGGTTACGCATACACCACACTCTCTCATAGCTTCACTTGTCACTTATGAAAACTTAGCGCAATTCATGTGCAGATCGATCACCAACAACATAACACACATATTTATATATAAATACTATACAGTACTCACTGTAAAGGTAAACTAAAAAATAATCAAAGCTATTATTTAAAAAAAAACACATTAAATACTTTTCACCACAGGAAACGGCATTTCAAAATATGAATAAAATATTTAAATTGTCTACTGAAAACTTATGATACCTATAAAATAGTCAATATACTCGTTTTCGTTGTTGTCAAACTGTGAAACCTTCCCATATTGGATATTGTTTATACCATATATGTATGTTTAAATTTGAATTGTAGCGTTCCAAACGTTCGTAGTAATGCGCCTGACAGTCGGAAGTGTTCGAATAAAAATGAAACCAAAAACGCAAACTTTGAACAATTCAAATATATGCATTATATATATATATATATATATATATATATATATATATATATATATATATAAAAGAAATATGTTATAGTGGTTCCAACGAGAGAAAAGTATGTATATTAAAAAGAAGAGAAGAGAGGTGCCGCAAACGTTTGTGGATTTATTTAGAAAAAAATATTATGCTTTGTTTTACAACCGTCTTCAGGTAAAAGCGGAGATTTCCATATATTATTAAAAATAATTAATTTTTTCCTTATGTTCAATGTTAAATATTCTTGATATGAGACATTCTCTGTTTGTGTGTTGGTAATTTGAATGAATTTGAATTGCCTTTAAATGAGTGCCCTTTGCCGTGCTGATGTTGCTACATGCCTTACTTCTTGCCCATCTCACACTGCGAATTTTTTCTATGCTCTATACTAAACATTAAATCTGTTACGAAAAAAGAACTAAACAAAATGAACACAAAATGATCAGCTTTAAAAACGGACTCGTAATTGGAAAAACCGAATGAAAAAAGAATGTTAACAACAAACTTTTTTTTTCACACCCAACCCAGTTCTGCGGAATCAGAATCAACGTTGAGTTTAAGCAAGCGAATGAGCCAATTGGAGTAAAGTGCCATGCAGATTTAAATTTTTCCCACTTGTGACGAATGCAGCTATAGATTTTTTTTTTTGCTTGCTAGCATGCTAGTTAACATTCGTGTCAGTCAGCTGTTGACTCTCGCGGTGGTCAATAGAATCTTCGTGCCTCTTCGTGGCAGCCAGCTATAGTATCTCACTCTGGCCAGTAGAAAATGGCCGCAAACTACATGAAAACTGACGTAGAAGCATGAAAAAATCTATTATTTCCACTATCGATGGGAGTTGGGAAATGCCTTCCCGTTAACTTGGAGCATGTGTATGTAAATTTTGGTGCAAATCCGTCGAAAATTGCGGCCGTGCATTCGTTACACACACACTTTCTTTATATATATATATATATATATATATATATATATATATATGTGTGTGTGTGTGTGTGTGTGTGTGTGTGTGTGTGTGTGGAGGGATGGTGCGCGCGTGGTTGGTGTGTGTGTTGTGTGTGCGTGCGCAGATGTTGTCTATTAGGTGTTGACCTTAGTGTCCACTTTTTTATTTACATACGCCCATCTCTGATATTGATAACTTTTTCCCATAATTACAGGATACCTTAAAGGTATATTCTATCATACGTACAGGGTGTTTCGAACCCGGGTCTCACCATAGTCGATTTGCCAGGAAGGAAACATTCTTGATGTTATCGGTCTGGAGGTGGGGGGGGCTGCCAGCGTGCGGTACCTTTGGAAAGTGCCTGAAAAACCATACCACGGGTTGATCCAAGCCTTGTGACTGAAACTGGGTAAACAGGACCCTTGGGAGCCGTCGGTGGTTGTTCTAGCAGGAAGTCACAAGTCATCGTGATCGAGTGTTTGAGCGTGCTAGCGTAGTTCAGACTGTTGATCACGCTACATAACGCGCTCTCCCCCAGAAACTGTAACTAAGGTTCGCTCAGCATAGTTGCAGTATAAACCACAGATTGGCTCTATGTGTTGAACAAACACAAATTTTCTTGAGCAGGCGCCTGTAATGGAGATTAGCTATCCGCTCTAGTAGACTGACATCATCGGATTCGAGTGGCTCTGCCGTTTACATTACATTTCAAAGGTCTATGTCACATTCTAAGAACTCTTATATCATCAACTACAGATGGTAAAATGATTGAACTGGTACCATTTAAAAGCTAAAACTGTCAAGTTTTCTTCTGTTAATTTAATTAATTAAATTTAATTAACTATCTGAACACCCCTCTGCCTGACAAACTGATCGCGTGTTTTTGCGATGGCCACTGAGGTCTCCAGACCTCACGCCATGTGACTTCTTCCTCTGGGGATATGTGAAAGGCTTCGTATACGTACCTCTCATTCCCACAGACGTCGATGATCTGAAGACGCGAATAACTCAAGCCTTGTCAATCATCGACAAAGCTAAGCTTGGTCGAGTTTAGCAAGAATTGGACTATCGTTCACATGTGTGTCTTATAAACGAGGGCGCTCAGCTTAAACACATGTAAATATAAATTGTTTTCTGATATTCTCAATAGTTATTAGGATATACAGTGTCGTAAGTGGTTAGAACATTCGAGATCTGACCATGAGACCCAGGTTCGAAACTCACCATGGTCGATTTACCAGGAAAAAAACTTCCAGATGCTATTGGACTGGTCAATCCCAGCGTGCTACACTTTTGGAAAGTGCCTGAAAACCATACCACGGGTTGACCCGATCCTTGTGAGTGAAATTGGGCAGACAGAACCCTTGGGCGCCGTCGAAGTCACAAGTCATCGTGGCCGAGGCCTTGAGCGTGCTGGCTTTGTTCAAACTGTTGATCGGGCTAGATAACACGCTCTTTCCCAGAAACTGTAACTAAGATCTGCAGAGTATAGTTGCAGTATAAACCACAGATGGACTCTAAATAGACACAAATGTGCCTGAGCAAGCGTCTGCTATAGGGATTGACTAGCCGCCCTAGTAGACGGGTATCCTCGAATATGAGTGGCCAGCTATACATACATACATATACAATATGGCATGCTTTTGAAATGCCCAATATATATATATATATATATATATATATATATATTAAGAAATGGACAAAGTCCGACAATTTATTTACATTCAGGCCGGTAAATGTTATTTAATACTGTTTATTATAAACAGAGCATTTACTTAAATACTTGTATCTATAAAAAAAAGAACGTTAAACATAAAAAATGTCTTTAATATATATATATATATATATATATATATATATATATTATTTTTGTTAAAAAATATGATTCTTTCGTTACATAAGAGTTCTCATGTTTCAAAAACAAAAAAAAAACCAGCCAAATAATTATTAAAATTGTTGATTTAGTCTGTTTCATCTTCAAGCGAAATTCGCTTGAAGATGAAACGACTAAACACCTCAATTCAAATTAATTTTAATAATTATTTGGCTGGTTTCGGCTCTCGTTTTTGAAACATGAGAACTCTTATGTAACGAAGGAATCATATTTTTAAACAAAAAAATATTATTGTAATAAAGCTCTACTTCTGTATGGAGCATTGTCTTCTTAAAAAAAAAAACAAAATACTAAGGAACCCTGGATTATGCACCCAACGTGTTCTTTTTTTCTATTTTCTGCATACCTGCGCACTTATATATATATATATATATATATATATATATATATATATATATATATATATATATGAAACGATGGAGTGCGTGTGAGGTGGATGCACGTGTGTTTTCTTTTAGGTAGTTGTCTTGATTTCTCTTAGAAAGTTTTTTGAATGTTTGGATTTGGTACCCGGGAAATATATGATAGCAAGCAAACGTCGAGTAGGGTCCATCATCCCTACATACACGTGACTTTAAGTCCCTTTCTGCTTTTTATCTGTACATATTTTTGTCTCTTTTTTCTTTCTGTCTTTCATTCTGTGTGTGTAAATTACATGTAGGAATGGACTGAAATGAAGTGGATGCGGTGGGTGGGTAGCAACTTGAATTTGACTTTCTTTTTACCACTGACTTATTCTTTTTACTTTTATTGTACATGTTTGAATTTTGCAAGCTAACATTTGTTTGTTTGTTTGTTGGTCTGTATGGGGGGGCGGTTTATGTTTTTTTTCTTGCTTTTAATTTTCCCCCTTTTTTTTATTGGCGTTGCGGACTTTTTTTTTATAAACAAAATAAGGGAGGCCAAAAAATCTACACCGTTCCTACGCCTCTTGCATATTTTTCGTGATACATAAACAAGCCTGTCGCACTGTGTGCACCAAGAAACTTCGCAACAACGGTAGGTGCAGCCTCTGCAAGATGTCTTTCTTCTTTGTCTTCAGTTGTTCCTTTCTTTTTCATCCCCTCTCTCTATTTTTATCCTCTCTCTCTCTCTCTCTCTCTCTCTCTCTCTCTCTCTCTCGTTGGCGGGTCTAAGCCATTTCTTGTAGGGAAAGACAACAGCAAAGTAAACAACAACAACAACAAAGGAGCGTTGGATTTTTTGCATTCTTCTGATGAGTTTCGTTTGCTTGTTTCAAATAGAGGTTGGGGTGGGAAGAGAATAGCAGTGAAAAAGAAAGAAAGAAAGAAAAAAAAGAAAGAAAGAAAAGACATTTTAATAGATAAAACACTAATGTACAGGGAATGAAAACAATAGACAGAGACAGAAAAATAAAAAAGGTTGAAAGAAAAAAAGAAAGAATAAAGAGATCGTAATAAATAAAAACACGAATGGAGAGAGAATGAAAAGGAGGGAAAGAGACATAATAATTAAAAAGTTTAACGAACGAAAGAAAGAAAGAAAGAAAAAAGAACGAAAGAAAGAAAGAATGAAACACAATTGTACTCAGAATGAAATCAATTGAAATATATTGAAAAATGAAAATGAAAAAGAACGAAAGAAAGAAAGAAAGAAAGAAAGAAAGAATGAAACACAATTGTACTCAGAATGAAATCAAATGAAATATATTGAAAAATGAAAACGAGAAAGAAGGAAAGAAATAAAGAAAGAATGAATGGATCAAAATTGTACTCAGAATGAAATCAAATGAAATACATTGAAATAATGAAAACGAGAAAGAGCGAAAGAAAGAAAGAAAGAAAGAATGAATGATAGACAATTGTACTCAGAATGAAATCAAATGAAATACATTGAAAAATGAAAACGAGAAAGAAAGAAAGAAAGAAGAGATTATAATAAATAAAACACAAATGTAGAAAGAAAGGAAAAAAATATAGAAAGAAAAAAAGCGATTATCATGAATAAAAAATAAAATCATACAGAGAATGAAAACAATAGAGAGACAAAAAAATCAAAAACGTTAAAGAAAGAAAGAACGAATGAAACACAATTGTACTCAGAATGAAATCAAATGAAATATATAGAAAAATGAAAACGAGAAAGAAAGAAAGAAAGAATGAATGGATCAAAATTGTACTCAGAATGAAATCAAATGAAATACATTGAAATAATGAAAACGAGAAAGAGCGAAAGAAAGAAAGAAAGAAAGAAAGGAAGAAACACAATAATACTCAGAATGAAATCAAATGAAATATATTGAAAAATGAAAACGAGAAAGAAGGAAAGAAATAAAGAAAGAATGAATGGATCAAAATTGTACTCAGAATGAAATCAAATGAAATACATTGAAAAATGAAAACGAGAAAGAAAGAAAGAAAGAAGGAAAGAAAGAATGAATGAAACACAACTGTACTCAGAATGAAATCAAAAGAAATATATTGAAATATGAAAACGAGAAAGAAGGAAAGAAAGAATGAATGAAACACAACTGTACTCAGAATGAAATCAATTGAAATATATTGAAAAATGAAAATGAGAAAGAAGGAAAGAAAGAATGAATGAAACACAACTGTACTCAGAATGAAATCAAATGAAATACATTGAAAAATGAAAACGAGAAAGAAAGAAAGAAAGAAAGAAGGAAAGAAAGAATGAATGAAACACAACTGTACTCAGAATGAAATCAAATGAAATATATTGAAAAATGAAAACGAGAAAGAAGGAAAGAAAGAATGAATGAAACACAACTGTACTCAGAATGAAATCAAATGAAATACATTGAAAAATGAAAACGAGAAAGAAAGAAAGAAAGAAGGAAAGAAAGAATGAATGAAACACAACTGTACTCAGAATGAAATCAAATGAAATACATTGAAAAATGAAAACGAGAAAGAAAGAAAGAAAGAAAGAAGGAAAGAAAGAATGAATGAAACACAACTGTACTCAGAATGAAATCAATTGTAATACATTGAAAAATGAAAATGAAAAAGAACGAAAGAAAGAAAGAAAGAAAGAAAGAAAGAATGAAACACACTTGTACTCAGAATGAAATCAAATGAAATACATTGAAAAATGAAAACGAAAAAAGAAAGAAAGAAAGAAAGAAGGAAAGAAAGAATTTAATGAAACACAACTGTACTCAGAATGAAATCAATTGAAATACATTGAAAAATGAAAATGAATAAGAACGAAAGAAAGAAAGAAAGAAAGAAAGAAAGAAAGAAAGAAAGAAAGAATGAAACACAATTTTACTCAGAATGAAATCAAATGAAATATATTGAAAAATGAAAACGAGAAAGAAGGAAAGAAATAAAGAAAGAATGAATGGATCAAAATTGTACTCAGAATGAAATCAAATGAAATACATTGAAAAATGAAAACGAGAAAGAACGAAAGAAAGAAAGAAGGAAAGAAAGAATGAATGAAACACAACTGTACTCAGAATGAAATCAAATGAAATATATTGAAAAATGAAAATGAGAAAGAAGGAAAGAAAGAATCAATGAAACACAACTGTACTCAGAATGAAATCAAATGAAATATATTGAAAAATGAAAACGAGAAAGAAAGAAAGAAAGAAAGAAGGAAAGAAAGAATGAATGAAACACAACTGTACTCAGAATAAAATCAAATGAAATACATTGAAAAATGAAAACGAGAAAGAAAGAAAGAAAGAAAAAAGGAATGAATGGATCAAAATTGTACTCAGAATGAAATCAAATGAAATACATTGAAAAATGAAAACGAGAAAGAAAGAAAGAAAGAAGGAAAGGAAGAATGAATGAAACACAACTGTACTCAGAATGAAATCAAATGAAATATATTGAAAAAATGAAACGAGAAAGAAGGAAAGAAAAGAATGAATGAAAACACAACTGTACTCAGAATGAAATCAAATGAAATATATTGAAAAAATGAAAATGAGAAAGAAGGAAAGAAAGAAAGAATGAATGAAACACAACTGTACTCAGAATGAAATCAAATGAAATATATTGAAAAATGAAAACGAAAAAGAAAAGAAAGAAAAGAAAAGAAGGGAATGAAAAAATGAAAGAAGGAATGAAAAGAAAGAATCAATGAAACACAAAATCAGAATGAAATCAAATGAAATATATTGAAAAAAAATGAAAAAGAGAAAGAAAGAAAGAAAGAAGAAGGAAAGAAAGAATGAATGAAACACAACTGTACTCAGAATAAAATCAAATGAATTGAAAAATGAAAACAAATGAAATCAAAATTGAAGAATGAAAATCAAATGAAAACATTGAAAAATGAAAATGAGAAAGAAAGGAAAGGAAAGAAAGAATGAAACACAACTGTACTCAGAATGAAATCAAATGAAATATATTGAAAAATGAAAATGAGAAAGAAGGAAAAATTGAAAAATGAAATGAGAAAAGAAAAGAATGAATGAAACACAACTGTACTCAGAATGAAATCAAATGAAATACATTGAAAATGAAAACGAGAAAGAAAGAAAGAAAGAAGGAAAGAAAGAATGAATGAAACACAACTGTACTCAGAATGAAATCAAATGAAATATATTGAAAAAATGAAAACGAGAAAGAAGGAAAGAAAGAATGAATGAAACACAACTGTACTCAGAATGAAATCAAATGAAATGAAAAATTGAAAAATGAAAACAGAGAAATCAAAAAGAAAAATGAAAACGAGAAAGAAAAAAAGAAAGAAGGAAAGAAAGAATGAATGAAACACAACTGTACTCAGAATGAAATCAATGAAATATATTGAAAATGAAAACGAGAAAAAAGGAAAGAAAGAATGAATGAAACACAACTGTACTCAGAATGAAATCAAATGAAATACATTGAAAAATGAAAACGAAAGAAAGAAAGAAAGAAAGAAAGAAGGAAAGAAAGAATGAATGAAACACAACTGTACTCAGAATGAAATCAAATGAAATATATTGAAAAAAAATGAAAACGAGAAAGAAGGGAAGAAAGAATGAATGAAACACAACTGTACTCAGAATGAAATCAAAATGAAATACATTGAAAAATGAAAACGAGAAAGAAAGAAAGAAAAGAAAGAAGGAAAGAAAGAATGAATGAAACACAACTGTACTCAGAATGAAATCAAATGAAATACATTGCTGAAAATGAAAATGAAAAAGAAAAAAGAAAAAAGAAAGAAAGAAAGAAAGAATGAATGAAACACAACTGTACTCAGAATGAAATCAAATGAAATACATTGAAAAAATGAAAACGAGAAAGAAAAAAAAGAAAAGAAAGAAAAAGAAGGAAAGAAAAATGAAAAATGAAACACAACTGAAAACTCAGAATGAAATCAAATGAAAGAACATTGAAAAATGAAAACGAAAAAATGAAAGAAAAGAAAGAAAAAAAAAAAGGAAAGAAAGAAAGAATGAATGAAACACAACTGTACTCAGAATGAAATCAATTGAAATAGATTGAAAAATGAAAATGAAAAAGAACGAAAGAAAGAAAGAAAGAATGAAACACAATTGTACTCAGAATGAAATCAAATGAAATACATTGAAAAATGAAAACGAGAAAAGAAAGAAAGAAAAGAAAGAAAAAGAAAGAAAAAGGAAAGAAAAGAATGAATGAAACACAACTGTACTCAGAATGAAATCAAATGAAAATTGAAAAATGAAAACGAAAAAAGAAAAGAAAAGAAAGGAAAAGAAAGAATGAATGAAACACAACTGTACTCAGAATGAAATCAAATGAAATATATTGAAAAATGAAAATGAGAAAGAAAGAAAAGGAAAGAAAGAATGAATGAAACACAAACACAACTGTTCAGAATGAAATCAAATGAAATACATTGAAAAATGAAAACGAGAAAGAAAGAAAGAAAGAAAGAAGAAAAAGAAAGAATGAATGAAACACAACTGTACTCAGAATGAAATCAAATGAAATATATTGAAAAATGAAAGAAGAATGAAATGAATGAAAAAAAATGAAAAAACGAGAAAAGAAAAGAGAAAGAAGGAAAGAATGAATGAAACACAACTGTACTCAGAATGAAATCAAATGAAATACATTGAAAAATGAAAACGAGAAAGAAAGAAAGAAAGAAAGAAAGAAAGAAGGAAAGAAAGAATGAATGAAACACAACTGTACTCAGAATGAAATCAAATGAAATATATTGAAAAATGAAAACGAGAAAGAAGGAAAGAAAGAAATGAATGAAACACAACTGTACTCAGAATGAAATCAAATGAAATACATTGAAAAATGAAAACGAGAAAGAAAGAAAGAAAGAAAGAAGGAAAGAAAGAATGAATGAAACACAACTGTACTCAGAATGAAATCAAATGAAATATATTGAAAAATGAAAACGAGAAAGAAGGAAAGAAAGAATGAATGAAACACAACTGTACTCAGAATGAAATCAAATGAAATACATTGAAAAATGAAAACGAGAAAGAAAGAAAGAAAGAAAGAAAGAAGGAAAGAAAGAATGAATGAAACACAACTGTACTCAGAATGAAATCAAATGAAATACATTGAAAAATGAAAACGAGAAAGAAAGAAAGAAAGAAAGAAGGAAAGAAAGAATGAATGAAACACAACTGTACTCAGAATGAAATCAATTGAAATACATTGAAAAATGAAAACGAGAAAGAAAGAAAGAAGGAAAGAAAGAATGAATGAAACACAACTGTACTCAGAATGAAATCAAATGAAATATATTGAAAAATGAAAACGAGAAAGAAGGAAAGAAAGAATGAATGAAACACAACTGTACTCAGAATGAAATTAAATGAAATACATTGAAAAATGAAAACGAGAATGAAAGAAAGAAAGAAAGAAGGAAAGAAAGAATGAATGAAACACAACTGTACTCAGAATGAAATCAAATGAAATATATTGAAAATGAAAACGAGAAAAAGGAAAGAAAGAATGAATGAAACACAACTGTACTCAGAATGAAATCAAATGAAATACATTGAAAAATGAAAACGAGAAAGAAAGAAAGAAAGAAAGAAAGGAAAGAAAGAATGAATGAAACACAACTGTACTCAGAATGAAATCAAATGAAATATATTGAAAAAAATGAAAACGAGAAAGAAGGAAAGAAAGAATGAATGAAAACACAACTGTACTCAGAATGAAATCAAATGAAATACATTGAAAAATGAAAACGAGAAAGAAAGAAAGAAAGAAAAGAAGGAAAAAGAAAAGAATGAATGAAACACAACTGTACTCAGAATGAAATCAAATGAAATACATTGAAAAATGAAAACGAGAAAGAAAGAAAGAAGGAAAGAAAGAATGAGTGAAACACAACTGTACTCAGAATGAAATCAAATGAAATATATTGAAAAATGAAAACGAGAAAGTAGGAAAGAAAGAATGAATGAAACACAATTGTACTCAGAATGAAATCAAATGAAATACATTGAAAAATGAAAACGAGAAAGAAAGAAAGAAAGAAAGAAGGAAAGAAAGAATGAATGAAACACAACTGTACTCAGAATGAAATCAAATGAAATACATTGAAAAATGAAAACGAGAAAGAAAGAAAGAAAGAAGGAAAGAAAGAATGAATGAAACACAACTGTACTCAGAATGAAATCAAATGAAATACATTGAAAAATGAAAACGAGAAAGAAAGAAAGAAAGAAAGAAGGAAAGAAAGAATGAATGAAACACAACTGTACTCAGAATGAAATCAAATGAAATACATTGAAAATGAAAACGAGAAAGAAATAAAGAAAGAAATAAAGAAGGAAAGAAAGAAGAGATCATAATAAATAAAACACAAATGTAGAAAGAAAAAAGAAAAAGCTGAAAGAAAGAAAGGAAAAAGATAGAAAGAAAAAAAAGCGATTATCATGAATAAAAAATAAAATCATACAGAGAATGAAAACAATAGAGAGACAAAAAAATCAAAAACGTTAAAGAAAGAAAGAAAGAAAGATGTCCTCATAATAAAAAAATATCTCAAATATACCCAGAATGAAGGCTTCGGAAATAGACAGAATAATGAAAAAGATGAAAGAGAGAAAGAAAGACAGAATAAAAGGATCATGACATACAAAATACAAATGTACATAGTATGAAAACAAGGAAATGAGACAGGAAATCACAATGTTTAAAGAAAGAAAGAAAGAAAGAAAGAAAGAAAGAAAGAAAGAAAGAAAGAATGAGACAAAGAAATAAAGAAAGAAAGAAAGGAAGAATGAGACAAAGAAAGAAAGAAAGAAAGAAATAAAGAAAGAAAGAATGAGACAAAGAAATAAAGAAATAAAGAAAGAAAGAAAGAAAGAAAGAAAGAAAGGAAGAATGAGACAAAGAAAGAAAGAAAGAAAGAAAGAAGAAAGAAAGAAAGAAAAAGTTATCATAGTAAATGAAATAAATATGTAGACAGAATGAAAACAAAAGGAAATAATAATGAATGCCATGGAAAGTGTCAGAAATATGAAAAAGTTACAATAAATAAATAAATAAAGAAAGAAAGAATTTAAGAAAGAAAGAAAGAATTTAAGAAAGAAAGAAAGAAAGAATTTAAGAAAGAAAGAAAGAACGAAAGAATGAAAGAAAGAAAGTAAGAAAGAACGAAAGAAAGAAAGAAAGATAAAAGAAAGAAAGAAAGAAAGAAAAAGGAATAAGGAAAGTCATCATGCGAAATAAAACACAAATGTACAGTGAATGAAATTGAATGGGAAGGACAGAAATATGAAAAAATTTGAAAGAAAGAATGAAAAAAGAAAGAAAGAAAAAAAAGAAATTAAAGTATCATAATAAATCAAAATGAAAATGTCCAGAGAAGGAAATGAAGGAGAGGGACAGAAAAATGTAAAATTTATAAAAATGAAAGAAAGAATAGGAAAGAAAAGATAAAAAAAAAAAAGAAACAATCAAATGAACAAAAAAATAAAAATAAAATTGGAATTTAAAAACAAGATAATATAAATTACTAAAACTCAAAACGTTAAAGAAAAGAGGAGATATGCAAAAACCGAATCTGAAAAATTAAACGTAACTATGAAGGAAAGAAAATACGTAAGTTTGTGTGAATGCCGGATAAAAAATAAAGAAAAAAGATCGGTAAAGATGTGGAATGTGTCAGCCAATTTCTTCCTTTTCAACTTTATGATAACATTAACTTCAAAATAAAAGTTTCCTTTCTTTCAATAGGAGAAGCTAATGTTGATGAAGAAACACACCCAAGTCCCAAATGGTGAAATATTTATTTCATTATTGCCACATTTCTCTCGTAACTTAAAGGAAAGAAAAAGACATCACTTCTCAAAATAATCATTTTTGTTATTCCTACCATAACTGACATTAATAATGCAATTAATTGTAATGAGCAACGGTGATGTTTACTAAACTTAACTCAGCCGTGCAAAACAAAGGTGTTGCCCGAGTAATTAAGCTGAAGGGGCTTCTTTTTCTTTAATCAATTCACTCAAAGTAAGGTAATGACATTTAGACGCAAATGGCTACTAGGAGTGAAAAAAATAAAAAACCATTAAAAAAAACAAGAAACCCAATCCTAAACAGGAAACAAGGGATAAACCTCTACTCCTGTTCAAAAGACCGGGGATGACTGTGAACCGGGAGATAGGCAAACGTATATAATACTAATGAAAAAAAGTAAATTGATAGTAAATAACTATTCTTGCCTAGGCCTTGGCGATTGTAGAACCACGAAACTCTGAGTCGACCACTGATAAGTATGAGTTTATGCAGAGATATTAGAAGAATAGTATGTAAGCAGACATTAGAAGGAATATGAAACCCTATTCTAAACAGGAAAGAAGGGATAAACATCTACTCACTATCTGACTCGAAGACACATAGCACAGTGGATAAAGGTGTTAGTTAGATCCAGTGACAGGACCCAAAGATTGTGAGTTCAATATCCGGTTAGGGCAGTGGAGGACTTTCAGAGGGAAATTAACAGGAGATAACTGATAACTGACATCCATTAAACATGGCACGTGGAACTAGAACAGTCTACCCCAGTGAGCGAAATAAAGAGTTCAGTTCGACATTCCAACCACCTGAAGAAGGCCGAAGCATAAAACGGCTGAAACGTTGTTATAAATATGGCGACAAAGATGAGGACAATAGTCCGAATAATGTAAATAGTACACGTCTACTCCTGTTCAAAAGACTGGGGAGGAGAGTGAACTGGACGATGAACGAATCTACCTACTCCTATTATATGCTATGGCCTTTCAGGGCGTGGCTGATCATACCTCTCTACAACTATTTTTTTCTGTAAGTAATAGGCTTGCAGCAACAGAAATGTGGTTTTACAGAAGGATGCTGAGAATATCATGGAACGAACATGTGAGCAACGATGAAGTTTTAGGGGAAACGAAAACAAAATGGAACCTTATACTTAACATCAGAAAGAGAGTTGAAATTTCTACAGAAGGATGATGGGGATAGCTTGGGTCGAACATGTGAACAACGGCGAGGTTTTAGAGAAAACTAAAACAAATTGAAACGTATACTTAACATCAGGAATAGTCAGTTGAAATTTTGGGGGGGGCTCATAATGATTAAAGACGGCTTGGAAAATCCGATACACACAGGATAGATTGAAGGCAAGAGGTACTGAGGAAAATAACGCATAACCTACTTGGTGAGCTAAATGGATGACGGAACAAGTTTTAGGAGATATAACAAAAATATATTTATTAAGAACTATAAAGAGGAAATTGTAGAGACCCATGATCGCATACGCCCTGAAGGGACACGACACATAGAAAAAGAATGAGCTTGAGTAATTATATGGCGGAACAAGGTTTAGGAGCGATAAGAAAAAGTAAAAATTCAAGTAGGTAATTCGGTATTTCTCCTAGTTGTTCTTGCTTTTAATATGTCCTGTGAGTGTCAAATTGTCTTAACCTCATTACACACTTGTGCAAATTAACTGAAAAAACTGCCGTAGTTTCCTTTCTTTCACCATGCGGTCAGTTTTAGACCCATTGCAGTGACAGGGTGTAATAGATTTCTATTTTTCCCTCGGATTAGGTCATTTGCAGTGGTGTGCAGTAATATGGATCTATTTCCGATGATAAAATTTGTTTGGCCTTGAAAAATATGGCATCATCCGTGATTGCATCAGATTTTTATCACGCCCATACACTATTGTCTCGACTTTTGATTAGTTGTCCTACGGCAATTGTCTGCGATGGACGTTACTCTAAGGAAGCGTACGAAAATTGCAACGCTGCACGAATACACTGACAAGCCTAATCAGTGAGCAAATCAAAGTACTAGAGACTGGCCCGAAATCTCTCCTGATTTAAATTCAATCGAAAATCTGATCAATCTGCAAGGAACAATTTCGTGGAATGGACATACGAACTACTAACATATGCACTGGGTCATGTTCAATTGGAAAAATACAAAAAAGAAATAATAACGGAATTATTGTTTCAATAAATTTCCACAAGGGTGGATATGTCCCAAAAGTTTTAGTTTTTTCATTGTTTGTTTTTGTTGTTGTTGTTTCTAGTCTCCTTTGCCGCCCCCGTTCTGCCCATAAAGTTCTTAGCAACTTTCTATAGAACTATATATATATATATATACATATATATATATATATATATATATATATATATATATACACACACACACATATATATATATATATATATATATCGCTTTAAATTTTTTTCTTAGTTTGCAAGGAAATTATCCAGTGTTCACTACCATATACGTGATTAGATCTTAGCCAGATCAGCACAATTTTCTTTGTTTCTGAAGTCAATTCCCGATGTCTTGATACTTTGCTTCGTTTCTGTAAGCCATTTTGAGATAAGTGCGGCGCCTTCGGTTCACTGTTACAACTCAGCACAGACTGTTAAATTTCCCTGCCTGCTTCATGTTTATATCCCTGACACGTAACTTGTCCCTTTTGCTGACAACATATTTCATTGTTTTTAAACATTTCACCCCAGGCAAGGCGGGAGTGCCACTAGCACGCAAGGGGTTACAGAGGATTGAGAGCAAGAGTAAAGCGGGATGTTTGAGGAAATGATATAGAGAAGGATAGGAATCAGGATCGTGGCATCAGAAGATGTCGATTGACATTACATTTGAATTTTTCAAGATTATAGCGTCCTGGGTAAGACGTTAAACTACATACGCGTTCTGGGTAAGACGATAAACTACATCCAGCAGCAAGGCCTCTGATTAGAAGGTTTTGAAGAGCGTGGAACCACCTCTTAATTGCTGACCTAGGGTGGTAGCACCTGTTAGGGTCCCAGCTATGGGAAAATAGTTAACTATTGCTAGCAATACTTTTTTGAAAAAAATTATTACTAGAAATACAATTTTGAAGGAAAAATATTACAAGAAACAGATTTTTGACAAAACCAAATATTACCAGCAATAAAAAATGTTGTCGGCATTAAATAACCCATTGAGGTTGATATGCCGTAAAACAAAATAAACCAATGCGAACCAAACCAAGATTAGTTATCAGGGAAGCAAGTAAGAGGAAGGGAGTTCCACTGACGGGAAGTGTGAGATGAGAAGGTGTTGGAGTAGAAGAGAGGTCTACATTTAACCGTTTCGACAGTGAACATGTGGAACCGAAATGCCAACCTAGTAGCATTCTTGCGTCATTATTTTTGCACCAACCTAATAATGTTTTAGGACATTTTTTTTTCCATGAGTGAAATGGGATATTGAATTAATAAAATGTTTCTATGATATATTGGATTTATTTTCAATAAAAATTTATTGCCCTGCGTTTGTTTGAATTGTACAAACCTCATCCACCAGAATAACTCAAGCACATGCGAAAACAAGTGGGCTAATGTTTACTGATATAAATAGTGCCAGATTTGAAACGTATTCATATTTTTAGCAAGTTTCATGTTAACACTTAAATGGTAGAAATCGTTTATTCAGAAAACATGCATCACACGTGCAAGATGATTTACAAAACAGTCTCAACCTGTTCGCCATCATGTTCAACGCCCCCAAACCACCGAGTAACCCGGACACTCATTTTACGGGGAAACAGATGATACCACATTCCTTGAGGTCATTGACATCCTGAAATCTCTTGCTATACACGCTCTCCTTCGCCTTACCATATAACAGAAATCCCAGGCCGTCAAATAAGGCGACCGTGTAGGCCAACTTAATGGCCCAAAGCGACCTATACATCGACCGGGAAATGTATGGTCGAGACAAACGTGAACAATAGTGTTAAAATCATTTTGAAATACCTTATAGTTTGATCATAAAAAATATTTGATGATATCTGTCTCTTTGTTGAGAAGAATATCTCAATATTAAAACTTAAAAAGCAAAATAAATTCCGGATTAAGTCTTTTTTCTTCGTTCATTGCAAAATTAATATAACAGCCTGTCGGCATCTGCCTATATTTCTGAGATGAAGTGTTATGTACACTATTTACATTATTCGGACTATTGTCCTCATCTTTGTCACCATATTTATCCGATCCTTCAATATCTGTCTATATTTCTGAGATGAGGTATTATGTATACTATTTACATTATTCAAAATATTGTCCTCATCTTTGTTGCCATATTTATTACAACGTTTTGAACGTTGTACGCTCCGGCCTTCTTCAGGTGGTTGAAATGTGAAAATGAACCCTTTATTTCGCTCACTGGGGTACACTGTTGTAGTTCCACGTGCCATGCCTAATGGATGTCAGTTATCAGTTATCTCCTGATAATTCCCCTCTCCAAGTTCTCGACAGCCTTAACCAGATATCTGTCAGCAACCATTGCTTGGTGCTCATTCATATTGCAATTTTTGCTGTTATCATTGCATTTTTTACCAGAACTCATATTGCATAGAAATGAATGCAATATGGGAACCAGTAATAAGAAGTGCCAGAGAGAAGCAATAACAACAACGAAAATTGCAATATGAGCTCTGGTGAAAAATACGCAGTGATAACAGCAAAAATTGCAATATCAGAACTGGTAAAAAATGATTGCTGATTAGGTTTATAATACCCAGAAATTCAATCACAGATGTCCTTAAAGACACATGACACGGTGGATAAAGACTTAGTTAGATCCAGTGACAGGACTCAAAGAGTGTGAGTTCAATAGCGGTTTGCCGAAACGTTGTGTTTAATATGGCAATAAAGATGTGAACAATAATGCGAATAGTCTGTCAATTTTAATATAAGCTCACTCGATAGAAAGTCTCTAAAAATAAATTTACAGTCGAGTTGGTTAAATGTAACCGTAAGTTCTATGCTAACAGTTTCTTTACTCGCACTTAATATGCAAAAATTTAAATGCGATGTCAATCGATATTTGTGGTTCTTAGAAATGCTTCTGTTTCTAATGTGAACTCGATTAAAAAATTATATATATATATATATATATATATATATATATATATATATATATATATGAGAAAAAGAATAGACAACGTTTATGAATCTAACGTTTTTCACTTTTATTGAAATATCATCAGACATAATAAAAGTGAAACATTTTAGATTGATAAACGTTTCCTATTTGTTCTTTATCTTATCAATCTGTTGGATTCTGATATATATATATATATATATATATATATATATATATATATATATATATATATATATATATATATCTCACTTGGTGTTGAACTCAATTTATATATATATATATATTATTAGTATATATATATATATATATATATATATATATATATATATATATCTCACTTGGTGTTGAATTCAGTATCCTTATATATATATATATATATATATATATATATATATATATATATATATATATGAAACAATTGTAATGGATCTAATTTTTTTTTTATGTAAAGGGCCCAATCCGTCTTATGGATCGATCAATGAAATTAATTCTGTTACGATGTCTGTTTTTTTTTTGTTTTTTTTTTATTCTTTTTTACTGTTTTACGAAAGATTAACACTCCGTGAATGGTAGCAGAGGATACACAGGGAAAAGGCAAGAACACAAGTTCCTTAGAACATCGCTAACGGAAAGCTTCCAATGAGAACAAGTGGGCCGGGGTCTTATCCAAATAGTCAGCTAAACCGACGGTATCAGTTACAAAATCGGCTGTTTATTATTCCCAGACCAAAGCTAGACGTCTAAGCATAAGTGAGTGCTTGGCCCACACATTGTCTGCCCGCACTGTACCGTGTTTATTTATTTGTCTAGGCGACGAATAGAGTATTTATAGGGAATTGGTATTCAGGATTTTACAAATTCGCGAATGGATTTGCAATCAATGTCTTTACAACACCGAAAAAATGTCTCTGTACTTTAGTATGAGGCAAATTTACCCGGGAGGGTATTGAATTGGAGGTCATATTGATAAGGTGGTCATCCAGAAATTATCCAGTTCTCTCGGGTTTATACAACACTAGCAGCATGGCCCGGCGTTGCCCGTGCTTGATTCAAAAATAGTACAACTAATACAGCAATCGCTATCACTTGACTTAAAATATTTTTGCCCTTCCTTGCCTTTAGAGGAGTGCCCTTTGCCGTGCTGATGTTGTTACATGCCTTACTTCTTGCCTATATCACACTGCCAACTTTTTCTAAGCTCTATAGTAAACATTAAATCTGTTACGAAAAAAGAACTAAACAAAACAAACACAATATGATCAGTTTTAAAAAACATTTTTAAGGGTTGACCGATTGTCGATTTGCACTCTGTTTGGGGGGCGCTCAGAGTTGAAACTTCACATGATGACTCCCAATGGCCTCTTCATAAATCCGCTCGGTTTTCGCTAAAAACTGACATGCGGTTCAGACGCAATCTGGGCGTATCGCTTTTGGGGTTTTATCGATTTTCCGCGCTGTTTCTGGACAACACTTCTAATGGTTGGACTCTAAGAGGGTGTCAAATTTGGTTGAAATGCGATCATTCCTTCTGTAAGCAGAATTTTTTCGATTATCGATTTTTTCGGAACCTGATTCCGAACTCAAAAATCGGGCTCCATCATGTCCTTACGGCAGCCATTTGCAAACTTGTGTTGAAAACCGCATCGAAATCGGGTGAGAAATGCGGCCTGAGCGAGGTAACAACGCCCACGACAGACACACAAACAGACAACATCAGATAGATAGATAGATAGATAGATAGATAGATAGATAGATAGATCATAGTGTACTCTTCAGTTTATCACTTTGAATTCTGTTAACCCTGTAAACTCCAAGGTGGGACACAGCTTCACTACACTATGCGTTCCTATTTCCGTCTCTATAGAAAGTATGTTTTATTAGAAGGAGTTGATATTCCCGAGATTTTGAATTCGGTGTTGCATTTCTCCGAGACCAACGTTTTACACTTGCGGAACACCGGTTCCAGTATGATCACCGAAGTTAAGCAACGTCTAGTCTAGTCAGTACCTAGATGAGTGATCGTTTGGAAATACCAGGTGCAGTTCAGAAAGTCAACGTTGGTGCGTAGAACCAAATACTCAATGATATAATTTGTAAATAGTGAATGAGGAGGGAAAATTGGAACACGATTAAAATAGATCTTCAAGTTCTTGAGGCTATATATATATATATATATTAGATTTCATCAGCCAAGCCTATGTAAGCAAAAGGAACACTTCATTCGTTCATTACGTTTGATCGAGGGAATATGAGTAAATGTCTGGGAACTTTTATTTTATTTTAGTCGTTAATTTATTCACAATTAAATTATATTTTAATCGTGTACCAATTTCCCCTCTTCATTCACTATTTACAAAAGTTTCATTGAGTATTTTGTTCTACGCGCCAATATTTTTCTTTTGAAAAAGTGTTGTCCAAGACCGTCTCCTTTATATATATATATATATATATATATATATATGTGTGTGTGTGTGTGTGTGTGTGTGTGTGTGTGTGTGTGTGTGTGTGTGTGTGAAAATATATAGAAAATAGGAAAAGAACTCGTTAGGTAAATAATCCAAAAGTTCTTTAATATTTTTTTATTTTTTTTAAAAATAGTGCTCGATACAAAAGTAGAGCATAAATATAATTATCTATTTAAAAATATGATTTCAACGCTACATAATTTCCGTCTCATGTTTCAAAACAAGAGGAAAAAATTCAATATAATTATCTAAATTAAATTGAATTAAGTAAGCTCTGTTCCATCTTCAAGCAAAATTTCTTTTGGAATCAAAAAAAAAAAATTTCGCTTGAAGAAGGAACAGATCTTCCTTTAATTAAATTTAATTCAAATAATTATATTGAAGTTTTCGGCTCTTGTTTTGAAACATGAGACCTCTTATGTAGCGTGTTGGGATCATATTTTTAAATAAGTAATTATATATATATATATATATATATATATATATATATAATTTGACAAAATTAATATTGACTACAGGTTACAAATCAAATATAAATATATAAAAAAATAAATATAGCGATTATGTAATCTAGCAAAGACCAATATTTTTATGTCCAAAAACACACGCGAATACACACATACACAATAACATATACACGTATATACATACACATAGGCGTGTACCCACATACACACATACATATACCCATGTACACACATACACATATACCCACATTTCCACACAAATACACACATACACATACATACACACATACATATATATATATACACATACACATATACATATACCTGGTTTAATATGTTAGCACGATCTCTGATACTGAGCGCTTTCTAATAAGTACCGCGCATATAATATACAAATAATTACACATACATATATACATATATATACATACATACATATATATATATATATATATATATATATATATCCACCTATATCCATATACACACACTTTTCACATACATATAGATACATACATACACATGCACACACATATATATTTATACATATATACATATATATATATATATACATACATATATATATATATATACATATATACATATAATACAAAAATACACACACACATACATACATATACACACATACATCCATACGCATCCAATCCTTCATATATATACATATATTTATCCACATATATACATACGGACATACGCATACGTGCAGATAAACATATATACCTAAAACCTTACATCTCCATACAATTACATACACCCATCTAAACAAATAAACAATGTATCCCTGTATCTATCCGTCTAACTATACATACATACATATATACATATACACCCATATACAGATATATATGGGTACATACATACCAAAATATACACATATTCACACATCTACATATACATCCATCTACATATAGATACATCCATATATATATATATATATATATATATATATATATAAAAGAATACTGAGTTCAACACCAAGTGGCAAAAGTCGGAAGAATGCTTGACCGCATTTTTCAGGGCGACTATTTATAGTGATTTTCCAAACGTTGCTTAGAAGTGGCACAAGGCAGAAAGTATGGAGCAACCAGTGAGGATCGAACTCACTACTCAGTCGTATTTTTTCTAGCGAGACAAGCCTGCTAGCAATTACACCGCCTTGAGGTGCCCAGGTCGACTATTTTCCAAGCCTAGCTCAGATGTGGTCCAAGGCCGAAAGTAGGGGGCACCCACTGAGGATCAAATTCACTATTCAGTCATAATTGTTTTAGCAATACAAGCTTGCTAACTATTACACCACCTCGAGGTGCCCATATAGTGATTTTCCAAGCATACCTAAGATGTGGTACAAGGCCGAAAGAATGAGGCACCCAGTGAGGATCGAACTCACTACTCAGTCGCAATTGTTCGAGGGAGACAAGCTTGTTAACTATTACACCGTCTCGAGGTGCCCAGTGATTTTCCAAGCGTAGCTTAGATGTGGCACAAGGTCGAAAGAATGAGGCACCCAGTGAGGATCGAACTCACTACTCAGTCGTAATTGTTCTAGCGAGACAATCTTGCAAACCATTACACCTCCTTGGGGTGCCAAGATCGACTATTTTTATATGCTTTTCAATGGTGCATTATGGGTAGCAAGGTCTATGGTATTATCCTAACCGTTATTGTGTGGACTGTACGACGATGTTTCAAATTATTCTAGAGACTACAAAGTAGAAAATAATTGTGCATCCGAATTGCAATGATTTGTAGCTACTTAATAGTATTGGCTGTTACATTTTCTTTTATTAATTATTATTGATTAATTATTCAAGAATGAAACAGAATCTCGCAACTCGGTCATGACCTCAGTTTCTACTTTTATACTTCCATAAAATATATCACCCATAAATATACCATACCTTAAAAATGTTTTTATTATATATATATATATATATATATATATATAAACTTCTGATCAACGGATTAATAGGAGTCCGTTAAATCCGATTGTCCGTAGATGGAATGGGATTATTTTTGAGTTATAAACCCTAAAGTAACTATAATGTAAAAAGTTATAATCATAATATAAAAAACTATAATATATATATATATATATATATATATATATATATATATATATATATATATATATATATATATATATATATATATATATATATATATATATATATATATATATATATATCTCGTATGTTTAGGCTCATTGGTACAGGTGGTATGGCGTTTGCCTCCTAATGTAACTGTTCCGCTTTCAGTTATCGGTAGTGGATACGCACGGCTGATGAAATACATATATCCCAAATATAGGACGAAACGACCGTCCAGTGCTTTCTTCATTCTGTTGAGGTTTCTTCTAGACTCGATAAATTACTTAATTATGATTATTTCAAATCCTCCTAATTATTTCTATCTATCTATATATATATATATATATATATATATATATATATATTTAGTTAGATTTGTTCAGACTTCTTTTAAAAAAGACGGAGCGAGTGCTGAACCCTTTGGGAGAGCGAAGTATATGTGAAATGTGTATGCATATATATATATATATATGCAATATATATATGCAATTTATTATATATATTATTTATTTATTATATATGAATTGTACTTATTGGCAGGCGCTCAATACCTCAATGTGTGTGTATATATATATATATATATATATATATATATATATATATATATATAAACTTATTCAAACTTATATATATATATACACTGCGTGCCAAATTATTATCGAGATAACTTTTTTCTAATATTTAAAAAACCCTCCAATCAATTCAAACACAATTTTACACAATGTTGGCAACACTGACGTACGCAATCACTGAAATTTTCGTACTGATCTGCGCAATGTAAACAAACTGGCGCCATATTTGTTATCAGCACGGTTATTTGAGCGTGCCAAATTATTATAAAAGTGTAAGAATTTAGTGAAATGATGGGCCGTAAAAGCAGTTTAAGTGATGCTGAAAAGAAAACTATCACCTCAGAACTCTCAAAAGGTAAATCTACCCTAGAAACTTCTAAAATGATAGGGATATGGTCAAATAGCTCACCAAATAGCTACCACCCCGAGTTAATGTGGACCTGGGAGCCCCAGCAATTAAGCTCCTCAAAATCTCCTGATCAGAGGCCTTGCTGTCGGATGTAGTTTATCGTCATACCCAGGACGCTATATACAGTGTATATATTTATATACAGTATATGTATGCTGTTTATATATATTATATGCAGTATACGGTGTATATATTTATATACAGTATATGTATGCTGTTTATATATATTATATGCAGTATACGGTGTATATATTTATATACAGTATATGTATGCTGTTTCTATATATTATATGCAGTATACGGTGTATATACTGTATATAGAGTAATCAAAAATCCAGCATGACACACGGAGAATACCATCGATAACGCTCTCTCTCAAGGGAAATGATATTAATATATAAAGTTAAAAAATACAACAACGTTATATCTATTATAAATATTGAAATTTACACTACAAATTAAAGTTCATTTGCCATGTGAATATATTGGAAAATGGAGGGGTTATTTTTGCAATGATCTTATAGTGGGAACTCAGACTTATTATTCAGAGTCAGAGAAGCTATGAAGTTCCTCGGAAGCACTGTTGGTGGCTACTATAGGTATTTCTTCGGTGCTGATGCTTGGGGGTCCCTGGCCAGGTGTCGGAGAGATGGTTGTGATGGGTGTAGGCTTCAAAAATGAATCCAACTTTAATTGCTTTCCTCACTTATAATTTTCCCGAATGAATTCTCTTAATGTGCGGAGATGTTGATAATAATCTTGAATGGAAGGATTATCTGTTATATAGAGAGAGTTTCAATGGAAACTGGATATAAGAGGCATTTTTTGTTTCACTACAACACTACTACCACTGTCTCTGAGTCACTGGAGATCTCAACTGAATCTTCATCAGCCAGAACAGATTTTGCTATTTCCTCCACGGAAGGAACTTGGTAACCGGGGTGTTGAACGTATCACATGTACACCGCTTCTTCCAGATCATTCTGTTCGTTTCTTTATATCAAACTCCAGCCTCTAAGTTCTTAAGAAGCTTTAATTTGATACTTAGGTTTGTACGCTTTCCTTCTGCTTCGATGCCATGATCAGGGTATAATTAATATATTTATCAAAACAACAAAAAATAATAGATTTCTCACAGCTACTTTCTCACGCACACGCTAATGTAGCGTACTTTATATACTGTACACCCGTCTTTGATTACGAATAAAAAAAGGCCCGGCACCACCGCCAAGCGGTCACTTTGAGAACTAATACGTCTCGCTCCGCTAAGCCTGAATTTTGTAAAATATAATTCTGAGGATTTGAAAGTTATTTATTCTGCATATTTTTTTTTTATTTTGCCTGCAGATTTTGTCCGTTACATCCGAAGTCCGTTGATGAGAGGTTTGTGTAATTATTGC
>CAHIKZ030005438.1:880000-910000 GCA_903632075.3 Acanthosepion pharaonis
ACACACACACACATATATATATATTACTGAAACATTCACAGACGAAGGCAACTTCCATCGTCAGTATGTTAATGAATACAGAGTGAGAAGTGGCTTGGGACTATAACCTTTCAAAGTACCCGCGATTATGAAAAGTATTACTTCTTTCTGTATTTTTCTGTGTTTCTCTGATTGCAGCCATTTCTGGCAGGGAGAATCACTTTCATGCCTTAATTGAGTCCCAACCCTTTTCCGTGGTTTTCTGCTGAATGCCTTATTTTCCACCCTGCAACCTCTTTCCCACAAACGCAACGTTGCAAGCCCATCAATACTCCATTACCATGACAAATGTTCAGTTGAGCTCTATTGGTAAGTGTAACCAGTTCAAACCTTTACCGCTAGCTTTACGAACCCCTTCCGCGGAGTCGAACCACCCTCATTTCCTACGTGTTCTAAATAAGAGAATTTAATTTAGACAGCGTTTTTTTCGAAGATCTGCCACTTTGTGGATCAGGCTCGTGAGTGCTTCTCTAAACACTTCAAGCTTGATCTCTTCCAGTAAAGGGCCGATCGTCACCATTCCTTGTCTTTATAGAATTCTCTTACAATCACCTACTATTTAATTCATATCACACACCTCTTTCAGCCTTGTGTCAGGAAAATCTGTTAATTCTGGTATGATCACCGAAGTTAAGCAAAACTTAATCTGGTCAATACCTAGTTCCTACTACTTCGGAATACCAGGTATCTAAGCATGGATATGCAGGAATTCTTCATCGGAGGGCCGAGTTCCAATGCCAGTTTGGTTCGTTATATTCGCCTATGCACAAATAATCCATGGGAAAGGTATTAACACACCTCTACTATTCTTCTCCCCCAACCCTGCCCAGTTGTAGGCTTATTAGTAAGCCTATATCACTAAACCATTATTATCTACAAAATGAAAGAAACTAATATGCTTTTCCTTAAAAAAGCAAAAAAAAGGGGGAAAAAACAAAGAAGGTAAAAAAATAAAAAAAATAAAAGATGCACAAAACGTCAAAAAAGGCGCCATTTATGGATTTAAAGTAGTGTTCGTAATCAAATCGAAACACGGATTAAAATAATAATGGCCAAACGACACATGGTATTGCAGGGGTACTCCGCATTTCTCATGTGAGCGCTGTAAGACATTTGAAAACACAAGGATTTTTGAATAGAGACGATGTTTTAGCAGACCTGTGATTTGACAAGAAAAAAAATAAGGGACCGAATCTCTATTTGCAATTTTCTACCGACACTTAACAAAAACGATCTTTTTTAAAAAAATAATAATCCCAGACGTTGAAAAATGTATTGTTTACAACAATGCGAAGTGAAAACTGTACTGGGAAAAAAGAAATTCCAGTCTGCAAACGAAGAAGTTAATACTGTGTTTCGGGTGCGGTTGGATATGTATTGCGTATTACGAGCGACTTATAGTTCTCAACTAAGTGAGCTTACGGCCGCATCATGTTGAAACACTGGTTCCCGTATGATCAGCGAAGTTAAGCAAAATTGAGTCTAGTCAGTACCTAGTTTCTACTACTTCGGAAAACCAGGTATGTAAGCATGGATGTGCAGAAATTCTTCATCGAAGGGCCGAGTTCCAATGCAAGTTTAGTTCGTTATATTCACCTATGCACAAATACCCTTGGGAAAAGGCCAACACCCACCTCTACTATACTTCTCCCCGCCCACGCCTCCGCTCAGCCACAGGGTTATTAGTAAGCTTTGTATCACTAAACCATTATTATCTACAAAAGAAAATTCTTAAAATCTAAAAATATTTTCTGACTTTAAATAACCAGCAAAGGGTTGATAAACTGTAAAAAAAATGAACCAATCAATCAATCAACTGACGGATTAAATGCATGAGTCGAATAAAAGTGTCTGGAAATAGCTAATCCGAAGAGTGTCGATTTCCACCTGGATAAAACACCAGACCTTACCTGAGATGTCCGATTACACACACTGTACTCACCTGACCAAATTCTCCGTCCTGTGTAAGACGATAAACTACATCCAACAGCAAGGCCTCTGATCAGAGGACTTTAAAAACATGGAACCACCTCTTAATTGCTGGTTTTTCCCGGTCCACTTTGAGCCGGGGTGGTAGCACCTGCTAGGCTCCCAGTTATAGGCAAATAGTTAACCTCCAAACTGGGGTCAAAACACTATGAAAGTGTAAAAATAGGTTTTAATACCAGCAATACGTTTTTGTAAAAACAAATTACCAGCAATAAATTTTTGAAGAAAAAAAATTATTACTGGCAATACATTTTTACCAGCATTTAAGGAAAAAATATTGTCAGCAATGCATTTTGGGAAAAATATAACCAACAAAACATTACCAGCAATAAAAATCTTGTCGGCATGAAATAAGCCATTAATGTTGATATGCCGTAAAACGAAACAAACTGACAAACAAACTTTTCTTAATGAAAAAAACATACATTATGTGGAAGCATCTAAAAACCACTTAGAATAGTTCATCTGCCAGAAAGAAGCCAAGTTCTGAGAGGATGGAATTGTGAAGTTGTCTCAAAAGATGGCAAAACTTAGTTAAACAATGGGATACATATGCGGTTGAGCAAAGCTGTGTTCAAATATCTAAATATTCCCTTTGAAATTCACTTAAAAACGCTACGAACTTCAGTTGCGACTCAGTACACAAAGGTATTTAAAAAATTTTTGCTTGCTCCGCCCGGCGATCCGAAGGTGAAACTTAAGTGTCGAGTAAGTTGAACTGTTCTTTTTTATGATTTAATTTGTTTTATATATATATATATATATATATATATATATATATATATATATACGCCAATACACATAAACGCGCGCTAATTTATATATGTATGTGTGTATACAGACATACGCCACACCCATATATACACACACACCATATATATATATATATATATATATATATATATATATATATATATATATATATATATATATATATATATATATATAATCGTGCAAATCGTGTAGAAGCAAAATTGTCCAGTTGTTAGATTAAACTTTAAACCGTTGTATCTTAGAAATAATTAAAGATATCTTACTAGAATTCTCCAAAGATTTTATAACATTATTAGACTCTACTTTTAAGCAATTTAATTACTCTCAAGTTTAATTATATATATATATATATATATATATATATATATATATATATATATATATATATATATATATATATTATTCCAGGATCATTTTCCAACTTATTCAAGATGACCTCCCTCTCTAACTTTCCTTCTGTGTTGGAATAACAAAAAGTGCTTCACATGTTTCACGTACGATTTCATTTACAAGTTTGTTTTTTTGGTTTTTTTCACTGTTCTTTGAACTGTCATAGGTGAAATTACTCTCTCGCGTGCCAAACGCATTATAGATTGAGTTGGATATTTTCTACTTGATCCCTTTAGCTCTGAGTTAAAATGATGATTCCTCTTCCTGTTGTGATCTTCTGATCCAGTTTTCCTCTCTACTGTTCCCCCCTCTTTATTGAACTCATTTACCGTTCTCTTGATGGTTCTTGAATGCACTTTGAAGATGGACGTACCATTACTGAAGGCCTGAATGATCTTTTGCCTCTCGCCATTGCTCAATTAAGAAAGAAAACGGGGCTGACACAAAACTATCTAAACGTGTTTTATTTCTAGCTGAATAAGTGTTTTTCAGTGATTCTTACAACAAATGGTGTTAAGATGACTAAATTATTAGGGAAATTTGAATAATCATAATTAAGTAATTCATCGAGTCTAGAAGAACCCTTAATAGAATGCAGAAAGCACTGGACGGCCGTTTCGTCCTATTTTGGGACTCATCAGCAGTGCGCATCCACTAATGAGAATCGAACCCGGACCATTACGATATGACGATACCCAGTAGATCAACGGGTCTCTGTGATGAAGAGGTAACAAAATAAACTCGATATAGCGCCAGCTTTTCACAAATTTCTTCGTGTAACTCTTCCAAGTCTACTCATACCAACGGACTGTGCCCCCATGAGTCACGTCATCTATCTCAAAACCGCTCCATCCAGAGCATTAGAAGACGGTTTAAACAAGGATATATATATATATATATTTATATATATATATATATATATATATGTAAAGAAAGAACAGTAAGATATATAATCCGCTGTTCTTATAGATATTTTTATTTTTACGAAATAGTGCTCAATGTAAATTTACAGAGCATTAATATTATAATTTAATTGATTTAAAATATGGTTTTTTTTCGCTACACAGTTTCTAACCATGTTTCAAAAATGGAAGCTGAAAGCTCCGAATTTAATTTTGTAATTAAATTAAAGACATTAGTTCCATTTCATCTTAATGTCTTTAATTTAATTACAAAATTAAATTCGGAGCTTTCAGCTTCCATTCTTGAAACTTGGTTAGAACTGTAGCGAAAAAAAAACATATTTTAAACCAATTAATTTATAATAATTATATATATATATATATATATATATATATATATATATATATATATATATATATATGGGGGGTATTTTTATTACTTCAAACGTTATTTTTAGCGAATTTAGCTGAGGACATATATTTTTTAATTAGTTTTGATTAGTTCAAATGTGTAGGCCAGCAGACGAAATGAGTATTGTCTAAATTAAACAGAGCTTCTACTCAAATACGAGTATGAAAATAATGATATAAATAATATATATATATATATATATATATATATATATATATATATATTCGTGCCGGCGTATGACTTATGAAGAAGTTCACTTCTTAGTACCAAGAGCAGACCACGAACGCGCACATATCCTTTTATTATAGTGCTGAAGCCTTTTGAAAAGGCCGAATACAGAAAACTGGTGCACAGCATAACACACGCTCCCCAAACGACACTCTAGAAGTTTTGTATTCAGTGTAGTTCTTCTATGTAGTAATGTGTGACATCATCAGCTGCGGTGCAATTTTCGTTTCCAGCGTCTTATATGCACGAGTTTGTCGTTGCTTGGAAATCTTCCATGTAAGCATAAACAGACTATCATTATTGTTTTGTCCGTGTATTAGTTAATATATTGTAATGTAATTATCATCTTTGATAATGGCTTATGTAAGCCGAAAACTTAGATAGGATTAAAAAATATGGATCAATATTGTGACTTTCTTTCTTCTTTTAATAATAATGCTATTAAGCTTATCAGACGATATGAAAAGATTTTACATAAAATAAATATACAACACTTGTCTATATTATTTAATGAAACATGCATCAATGAAAAAATGCTGCCTAAATACACACTATATATATATATATATATATATATATATGTATGTATGTATGTATGTATGTAATGTGTGATGTATAAATTTTCATCGAAATTACGTAAAAAACACTGACATCTCATTTTAACAGATATATTTACCAAAATTACACAAACATATCTTGAAATACTAAAGACAGATTTAGTCAATAAAATCACGATTGGCTTCAACCACGGCGTTCCTAGTCGACTTCGGGATCTCATGCAAATCTTCTGGACGTACTCCTTGCCTAGGTTAGTGACTGCTGCCATAATCCTTGCCTTTTTTTTTGTTTGTCTCTCGCTCAACTGCGACCCGCACACAATAATCAAGGTTGCAGTCTGGAGAGGTAGATGTCCATATATGGTGATGTGGTCGCAGAAATTGTCTGAAAACCATAATTGAGTTCTCTTGCTTGTGCTGCATGTTGCAGTGTTCTGATGTCAGACAGAAGGTCTTACAGCAGCCACGCCCTTGACTCAGGGCAGCACTGCCGCTTCATGGCACTTTGTGTAGGCCTCTGTGTTGAGTCCGGGGCCCTCACTTGTGAGTTTTCTGAGCTGCCGTACCTTTGTAATTAGAATTCCACCGACACTATTAACACTGCCTTTCCTAGGCTGGTATTAAATTGGTGTCTCATTCTAAATAAATATTCAAATAAAATAAGACAGAATTTTATTGTTGTACATATTTAAGCTACGATGTCATACGAAAATAAATAGTGTTTCACCTGCTAAAAAAGCTTCAGAACTTTTCAGTACTAAATGGTATCTGCAGAGTGCGATGGATAAATTGTCGTCTGAATCATTCAAAGTGGAAAATAACATCTCATTTTAACAGATATATTTACCAAAATTACACAAAAATATCTTGAAATACTAAAGACAGTTTTACTCAATAAAATCGCGATTGCCTTCAACCACGACCTCCAGACGACTTCGGAATCTCATGCAAATCTTTTGGACCTTCTACATGTGAATGCTGCCATAATGCTTGCCTGCAGTTCATCTTTGGTGTTACAAGGATTTTTTTTTTGTCTCCCACTCGACTGAGTGTTTTCGAAAATTCGTTTTCGAAAATTCGTTTTCGAACCAGATAGAGAAGGCTTAACTTAGAATCACCAGATCTAAGCTTCCTCACAAGATGTTCACTTAAACGAAGCGACATGAAAGTGCTCAGAAGACCTACATCCCAGTTCTAACCTTCAAGGCTAAGACCCGCCATGCTAGGTGCCTTGTAGCGAACAACCTTCATTCCTTCCGTATTCCATTGATTAGAAGTAAGTTCCACGCGAACAGCTTCTTCCAGCGAATCACTGCTCTGTGGAACCGACTCCTAAGAGGATATTTCCCTGATTATTACAATCTTAACCTGTTCTAGTCAAGGGTTAACAGTAATCGTTCTCACGTATCCTCATAAGCTGGGACCCTTACTCTGTAACCCTTTACCGCGATTTGCTCCCAAGTCTTGCACTAGGTGATCCTCACTGTAAAAAAAAAAATCGGAGGTGGGGGGAATCCTTACATAGCATATATCCATGACGTGCACAAGAATCTGATAGCGAAAACTCTGACTCATGAGAGGTTGCGAAACTTTGGATGGAAACCAGAAAAAGGTTTATCTTAGTAAGTCAAGATCTAGACTTACACACAAGATCATACGGGAAATAAAATTTTAAGGAATGAAATAAATGCAAAGTTTCGTTTCTATGAAACACGATGAGGAAATTATTAGTCATCTTAGTGGGGGAGAATGTTGTATAAATGATTTATATAGCAAAACAATGTTAAGAAACTCAATGACTAAGTGGAAAAAATATCGTGGCCCATTTTGTCCTTCAGAATATAATAGAATTAAATAAATTTAAAAGTTTAAACGTGTACATTTATTTATTTTTTACATATTAAAATTTAAACGTTTAAAATTATCAACCCCCCGCCCCGCTTTCGTGTGTATATATCTATCGCAACTAATATGGAAAGTGCTCGGACGAGCATCTCTTGGTGCCACTAGATCAGACCTTCACGGCTAGAGCTCGCTGTGACACTGACATAGTAGCAAACTTACGGCATTCCCTTCGTATTACACCGTCGAGAAGTAAGTTCCACTCAAACAGCTTCTTCCCACGAACCACTGCCCTATGGAACAGACTCCCCTGAGTATGTTCCCCCGATCAATACAGTCTTAACCTTTTCAAGTCTAGAGTCAACCGTCATCTTCCCCTCCTATCCATATAAACTACCCTTTATCATAATCCTCTACTTCGAGTGGAACCCTAGAATTGAATGATTTTTTGCAGAGCAATTCCTTCGCTGGAAGATATGCCAACTTTGTAGCATAATAAAAATGATTTAAGCAAAATGTTCGAGATAATGGTAATTGTTTTGGGATTTCGCCATATACACCGACAGAACTATGGAAGCTCACAGTACGGATATTCCCATAAAATACTTCAGAGAACATTAATTCTATAATCTTATAGATTTAATCGTTCTGTGTGATAAAAATATTTCAATCAAACAATTTGATAGAATGTCTAAATGTAAGGACTCCTGAAATAGAAATCGTAAGAATGTGGAATTATTTTTAAATCAATTCACCCCAAGCAAGGCGATAATGCCACTAAGACGCAAGAGGTTATTGAAAGGGAATGAGAAGACTTCACAAGGAATCGGAAACCCTATTCTAAACGAGAAACATGGGATAAACGTCTACTTCTGTTCCAAAATCTGGCGGAGGAGTGTGAACCGGACGATAGGCGAACCTATCTACTCCAATTGAGTAAAAAAAAATAATAAAAAAGTAAATAAAATTGCAGGGTTTAGGCGGAGACGTTACAGTTATCGAGTTGAAGTAGATTTTGGAAGAAATCAGAAGCCAAATTCCAAAGAGGAAAAAAGGAATAAACATCTGCTTCTGTTCAAAAGACCGGAGAGGAGTGTGAACCGGGGGGGTGAACCTATGTATTCCTGTTCAAATACAGCTGTTGAATACTTCGGATTAATAAGTAAACATAAAAAAATAAGCTATAATAAATTGTCAAATAGCGGATTTTGGTCGTTTCAGTGGAGTCAAGAGATAATCTGAAAGAAGCTAAAAGTTGAAGTGTTACTGGAATGGCGAGGTTTAACTGTGAATGTCAGAATTGGTAAAACTCTGGAATCTCGCTCGTCAGAAAATTCACCATTTATTTTTTTATTTTTTTATTTGTTTATTTTTTGCATAAAATCGTATTGACGCAGACGATAATTGTGTATTTTTCAGACTTGAACAAGATTAACAACTTGATACAGACCCTGAACTTTCGCCTACCGTAATGAACTGGTCTTCTCTGAAATAGCCCTCTTACATTGAGATGCCTCCTGGGCCGTAAACTCACACAAGACCTAAAGTTCAGGAAGATATAGAACTTAAACGCTGCAATTGCTCGCATCATTATTGGCGCGCTTGTAACGATACCGAAAAGTCTTGCACAGAATTTGAAGTAAACATCGAAGAAATAATCGACCCATTCCAGACGACAGCATTACCAAGATGAATATTGTGGAACTTTCCCAAAACAATTTTGAAATTATCAATCATTAAATTTTCCAAAAACTGCTAAAATAAGGTTGTATTATTACCTCTCTTAAAATTAATATCCTAAATAAATATCAGGTCACATCACGTGTGCTGCTGATACATATAAAGCAGTACAACCTGCTGCATGGTGGGTAATCGGCACTTAAACCGGTTCCTCCAACAGGCTTTTCTGGTGAGTATGCTAATTAGGCATCCAGTAGAATTAAAAGCAAGATCTTTCAAAGGGTAGATGAACCTTCATCTAGAACAGTGAATGGCCTCCATAGCCGTGCGAGTAGCCAGTGCGGTGATGACACTGCATCACTGACCCGGGGGCGGGGATGGGTGCTGCTTTCTTGACTAAAGTCAACAGAATGGTCGGAGGATTCTACCTATTAAATCAACGGTTATTTATCCGTTACCAAGGCGTGCCTTTAGGTTGGAGGACATCGGCTGTGGTCTGACTTGGAAAGAGATCAGCACCGCCCGCTCTATTTGCCCTGATCTACGCTTTCAACCCATATATGTGACAAGAACTGGCCAGATGCTCATTTGAGCAGTGACCTTACGACCACAATTAAAAAACATGATGATGATGATGATGATATAAAAAAAATTATAATATGACGAAAATATTCTTTTTTTCCGCCATCTTCATTATTGGAATCAATAAATAAAAATGTTCACCCTTTCTATTTTTTTTATGAATCTTATGGAAATAATTTATTATTTGTTTTTCTTATCAATCATTTCACCCAAGTAAGACTGTAAAGCCACTAAGACACAGAGGGTTACTGAGTCTGAAAGAATGAGTAAAAAGAGAAACATTATTAAGGAGTGAGAACAATAGAAGAGTAAACATGAAGGCAAGAGATAACGATTTTCATTGCATGTAAACTTTTGAAGATCAAATTTGGTTGGAAAGCGTGAGGCCTGAAAAGATTTCCATAATCAAAAAGTACGATTTTCCTCAACACACGAAAATATTGAATTTTTTTCTGTCTGAGGAGTTATTATTATTTACACTATTTACATACGGATTCTTGTCCATACAACGAAGATTAAGACAATAGTCCGAATGTAAATAGTATAAATATTTATTTTTTATTGATTCTTTTAATCATTTCACCCAAAGTAAGGCGATAATGTCACGAAGACGCAAGGGGTTACTGAGAGTGATAGAAATGACATTAAAGAGTGGAAAGGACAATAAAAGAACAGCCAGCGAGTGATGTTGCATTTAAATTTTTTTTATTTATATTTCACTTAGACATTGTTGTAACATTAAGGCACTACTTAAATTAACTGGTCCGCTCATAAAAAAAAAACAGGGTGTTTTTATTTTAATCAAATTCACCCCAAGGAAGGCAGTAAAATCCTCAAAATACAGAGAGTTACTGGATGTGAAAAAATTAAAAAACAGAAAACATTATTCAGGAGCGAGAACAATAAAAGAGTAATCATGAAGACAGGAGATAACGATTGTCATTGCACTTGATTATTGTAGATCAAAGTTGGATGGAAAGCATGAGACCTGAAGAGAGTTCCACAAATGCGAGAAAATAAACTGTTAGCATAGAACTCATATATACAAATAGCCAATTAAACTGTAAATTGATGAAACCTTGTTGCCAATTTGGTACTTAAATTCAGAAAATCTAGCTACCACAGCAAGGAGTTCATCTGAACAATTACTATGATTTATAGAAGAAGCAGCAGAAAGCTACATTACAGTGGCGGGAAAGTGACTGAAGCCAAGACGCCAACTCAAGTCCAGTAATACTGTAGGTGTTTATTTGGATTTTATCGAGAATCTCTAAATATACAGCTGAAGCACCGGACCCTATGTGGCAGCAATATTTCAAAACATTGGGTGTGGTCGTAGGGTCGCTGTTCAAATGTGCATCAGGCAAGTTCTCGTTACATAATAGGGTTGAGACCCGGAGAGATAGTGATCAATGCGTAGATCAGGGAAAGTAGATCGGACGGTGCCTATCCCTTTCCAGGTCAGACCACAGCCGATGTCCTCCAACGTAAAGGTACGCCTTTGTAACAGACACATTGTTTTTATGTACCATGTCCTTTCAAAACGTATAAGCCTCAGACGTATAAAACGTATAAGCCTCAAAACGTATAAGCCTCAGACGGGGCGGATGATTCTATCGATTTATAAGCCGTTCATTAAATCGATAGAATCATCCGCCCCGTCTGCTGACTGCCAAACATAGACGAATGATAGATCCAGGAGAAAAAATGTCCAGCTCGAAAGAGTGAACAAACCTCCTTAGCCCAAAACCTAGCAGTTGATTCAATATAATCTTTCCAATTCATGCCGGTCGAGAATGTTAACCCGAGAAGGTACAATGATTCACTCTCCTGGCATCAGCCACGCTGGTGAAAGACATAAAGGTGTCTCTTAAATGATTAATAGATACTCAAAGGACAGAGAGAGAACAAGAGAAATAGGGAGAAACAACACATGATATACTTAATGAGCATGAGAAATGGGTGGCGGAACAGGGTTTAGGGGAAATAACAGAAAGAAAATGTTTATTAAGAGCTACAAAGGGACAGGAATTTGTGGAGAGCCATGATCGCCCACACCCTGAGGAGACACGACACACAGAAGAATGAGCTTGAATAATGGATGGTGGAACAAGTTTTAGAAGAGATAACAAAAATATAAACTTTATTGAAAGCTAAAAAGGACAAGAAATTATGGAGAGCCATGACCGCCAATATCTTGAAGAGTCACGGTACATAGAAGAGGAAGGAGCTCTAGATAAATAGCAGAAGCAGCGGAACATATGTGGCTGCAATATTTGAGATATGGACGAATAGAAGACTTATAGATACGTAAGATAGATTCTAGAGAGAAAAATTGTCTAGTACGACACAATGAATCAACTTTCTTAGCAGCTGACCTCAGAATGGATTTAATATAGCGGAGAATGTTAACTTGAGAAGGCGCAATGAGTCACTTTCATGGGGGTTAGCATCAGCCATGCTTGTGAAAGGCATAAACGGATCTGTCAGATGAAGTTTAGTAGGTCTTTTTTTGAGATCAGCTGTCAATTTGACTTTATAGAACTGATCAGTCTTAGTATCGAGACTGGTGTAAATAGTTGTATCATTAGCAAAGATACTTAGTTGAAAGCTAATGTAATCAAGAAGGTTGTTAATGAAAATTACAAACAAAGTAGGTCCAAGTATAGAGTCCTGGGAAACACCTGCATTAGCAAGAAAGGATCTAGAAGAGTGGCCGTTAAGTATAAGATTGATCTTGCAATTAGATAAGATCTAGAATCTCTAAATATAATGCAGGAACACCGGACCTTATAAGACAGCAATAATCCAGGAATGGGCGAATGGTAGCCTTTTAGATATGTAAAATAGATTCAGGAAAGAAAAATTGTTTATCAGCAGACCTAGCAATGAATTCAATTTAGTCTTTTCGCTTCATGTCAGCCGAGAATGTTAGCTCAAGAAGGCTCAACGAGTCAGTCAATCTCTTGGAGGTTAGCATCAGCCATACTGATAAAAGCCAGAAAGGAGTCTCACATATGATTAATAGAGAGCAGTTTAAATTAACAAGTCATCTTTTACCCCAGTTAGCAACAGACTGAAGGCCTTTTTTGTGATCAGTTGCCATTTTGACCTTATCGAACAGATCAGACTTACTATCGAGACAGATCCAAATGGTTGTGTCATCAGCATTGATACGAAGTTGTGAGCTGATGCCATCAGAAAGGTCATTGATGAAAATTAAGACAAAAGTAGGACCAAGGATAGAACCCTTAAGAACACCTGCAGTAGCACGGAAGGATCTAGAAGAGTGGGCGCCCAGGATAACTTTCATTTCACAATAAGAAAGACTGAACCAGTTCAAAAATTCGTCCGGAGACACGATAAGTTTTCAGCTTGTGGAGAAGTCCTGCATGTCAAAGCCTGTCGAAAGCTTCCGAAATATCGAAAGCCACGGTCTGAGCTTCACCATTCTTATCTAAAGCTTATGTAAAGTAACAGGGAAACTACATTACGGAGTTTGGAAAGAAAGTGACTGAAGACGTGACGTCAGGTCAGGACCAATAATATTGCTGATTCTTCTTTGGATTTTATCAAGAATCTCTAAATACAGAGCAGGAGCACCAGACCATATGTGACAGCAATATTCAAAACATGGGTGAATGGTAGACTAAATATGTATAAATATATAAGATAGATTCAGAGGAAAAAGATTGTTTAGCGCGGCACAGTGAACTTAGTAGCTAACCTAGCAGTTGATTCAATATAATCTTTCCAATTCATGCCGGTCGAGAATGTTAACCCGAGAAGGTACAACGAGTCACTCTCCTGGAGGTTAGCATCAGCCATGCTGATGAGAGACAGAGAGAGATCTCTCAGGTAATTAATAGAGAGAAGTTTTGTATTGGAGGCGTTAAAATGAACACGCCACTGCTTGCCCCAATTAACTGCAGAGTACAGGCTATTTGATTAGTTTGTTGGTCGCCTCGACGATATGTCAAATTTTGTATGAAACCAGTTAAAAAGTAAATATTCTTGGTGACAATGCAAGAAAAAGAAATAAACAAATTTAGCTTTTATATTAGAAGTTCTATAAGTAGCACACTTTCTTAAAATTCAGGTTTCCTCCAGGACGCAGCCGTTCAAGTCTCACCACTGAGTAAATTTTTATCATGTTTTATTCTTTTTATCAATGTTAATTATATACAAGACCAAAGAGACACTCAAGTTAGAGGGTTACCGAAGGAGTTTGAAACATCATCATTCCCATTAGTAAGAAACAACGAAAAACCAATACTTCATGAAAGACTCCCGAGAGAATACTCTCCCGGTCAAAACAATCTAAACCTCTTCAAATCTTGGGTTAATCGTTACCTTTCCTATCAGTTATGTGCCATGCGTTGATACACGATTAGACGATCATTCATCTTTCGATACATGACTGACGTTTTTCCCGCAGTAGGTTGCCATTTCATTCTTCGGTAGACCAGTTGCCATCCAAGGCTATAGAACCCGGTCTGTCCCGCTATTTACTCATAGCTGGGAGAGAAGAAAGGGATTCATACCTTTCCCAATGATATTAGCAAGTAAGTGAATGTCATGGAATCTACTAGAATTCGAACTCGGCTCTCTGGTTCCTCAAAAAGCCGACATTGAAAGCAAGCCTTTTATCTCTTTCTGAAATAATCTGAATTTTTGTATCAAGAGAATTCTCATATTCAGTCAGTTATGTGCCATGCATGATACACTCTTAGGCGATCATTTATCTTTCGATTCATGACTGACGAGGCAGATATTTTTCCCTCAGTAGATTGCCATTTCTTTCTGCGGTAGATCAGTTGCCATCTACGGCTATAGAACCCGGTCTGCCTTGTTATTTACCCATATCTGGTGGGGAGGAGAAAAGGATTCATATATTTCACAAGGATATTAGCACATAAGTCAATGTAATGGATTTGACTAGAATTCGAACTCGGCTCTCCGATTCCTCAATCCAAGCCGCTACATTTCCTATATGTACTCATAAACTACACTACTTACGCACATACAACAAGTTCATTCTCCATTTCTCTACCTTGAGTGGTTCTTAAGCCTTTTATTTTTTTTTTTAAACATTAGTAAGTAAATAAATAAAACTGCGCTGAAAATGCCTTCCTCCGGGGGAAGCTATTTTGTCTTTAATATTAAATGGCGTGATTATTTTTGGGAAGATGTCGGATACGTAGGCCAGTTTTTTAAGTGTAAGATGGTGGCACGGGAAACAGAATCGACGAATTAATTTCCAGTTCTAGCTGGCGATGTTTACGCTTAGGAATAACATGAATTTTCTTCTCTGGGCGTTGTATTTCCCTACAAGATATAACTTCATAAGATATCTCATCGCTGACATTCCATGGTGGTTAGCAGAGAGGGCAGTTTACGACTAAGCCCTTGGTCAGACATTTTTTTTTCCATAACTGTCTAAGGTGTAACAGTATAGCTGTTACCCTCAGTGTCAACCTTGACAGTATGTACTATGATTTTTTGGCGTGGTTACTTGAAGGTCTGCCTTGAATGCAATAAACAACCATTTAAACTAACTTAGTGTAAATTACAATCGTCTCGTTTACTTTTTTATCTGCATTTTTTTCCTCTCCATTCTTTCAACATAAACCTCACTTCATCCCTTTCAACCTCACCACTACCCCCCCCCCGGGGGGACAGACTTGTCTACCGCAAATTCACTCAGACACACCTAAACATTTGAAAAGAAAGAATATATAAACAAATAACTTGGAACAAACAAAACCCGAGCACGCCGGCAAGAAGTTAAAATATTCGCCCTTCAAGTGCAGTTTCTCGCAGACAAATTAAGAGCGAAGCATGTGTCTTTCGTTTGAACTTTAACAGCGAAAAAGAATTCTTGTTTACTGATTTAGTTAGCCAGTTATTATTTACGAAACTTATTCCAGTTTGGGCACAAGGCCACGAGTATAGATTCCCCGACTGAGGACTCAAGTCGGTACTGATTACTTGCATTATTTACATTTTTCGGACTATTATCCTCATCTTCATTGCCATATTCACAATGTTTCGGCCGTTCATCAGATGACTGGAATTTCGAACGAACCCTTTATTTCGTCCACCGGGGTAGATTGTTCTAGTTCCACGTGCCATGCCTCTTCTGGTTATCTTAGTTATTTCCCTTTCACTCAACTCTCCAACTTTTCGGTACTGAGTGGTAATCGTCAATCATGATAACTTGCTAATCTATCTCATGACGAAGAACATTTTAATCCGAAAGCGCGTTGGATTAGCAAAAGAGGTTTTCGAAAAGCCAAGCAAAATACTAAAAAACCGGAAAATGTCCTTATTTTCTGTAGAAACAACGAAAAGAATATTGAATTATTATGGGATATCAAGCCTCTTCTATGGCAGTGAATGCTGGATAATCTCTTTACTGATGAAGAGAAGACTGAAATGTGGTTCTAGAGAAAGATGCTGAGAATAAAATGGATGGAGTGAATAAACAATGAGCAAGCCTTAAGGAAAATGGAAACTAAAAAATCTTATACTCAGAATAGTTAGGAAGTTGTGGAGAGTCATAATCGCTCAGGTTCTGTAAAAGAACAAGAAACATTTCTAGTTAAATTTCCGGGATGAGGAGTTACTATTAATTACACTCGAATTATTGTTCTCATCTTTGTTGTTATTATCACTTTGCTGTTTGACCTCATCTTTGCTGTTTTTTATCACTTTGCTGTTTTTTATCACTTTGCTGTTTGACCTCATCTTTGCTGTTTTTTTATCACTTTGCTGTTTGACCTCATCTTTGCTGTTTTTTTATCACTTTGCTGTTTGACCTCATCTTTGCTGTTTTTTATCACTTTACTGTTTGACCTCATCTTTGCTGTTTGACCTCATCTTTGTTGTTTGACCCTTTGGCTTGCTCCCCGTGTTTGGATTGTTTCTTATGGGTCATTTTTTGCCGAAATTTAATTTTCCTGGAAGAATTAATAATTAATGTATTGCTGTTATTTTTTTTTTACAAAAATGTATTGCTAGTAATAATTTTTACTATGAAAATGTATTGCTGCTATTTTTACTATAAATATTCACAATAAAGTTTTGACCCCAGTTTGTCGGTTCATTATTCGCCCATAGTTGAGACCCTAACAGTTGCTACCACCCCCGGGTCAGGGTGGACAAGGGCAATTAATAGGTGGTTCTATGCTCTTGAAAACCTCCCGCTACCGGATGTAGTTTATCGTCATACCCAGTACGGCAAGATTCGGGTAACATTTTGGGAATTTCAAACTGAACCCTTTATTTAATCTATGAAGGTAGATTGCTCTCGTTTTGCTGTTCATCTATAGGAATGTTTTTAATCAATTTCCCTCAAGCAAGTGGATGATGCCACTAGAACACAAGCGGCTAATGGAAATGAAACAAACTTTAGAAGGAAACAGAAACCCAATCCTAAACAAAAAAAAAACAGGGGATAAACCTCCCAAGATCAAAAGACTCGTAACAGATTAGGGTCACACGTATTGCAGCAACATTATCAGTGGTCATAATAGCCTGACGGAACCCAAACCTCTCAAGCCTGATTTTGAATTCAGAGTTTTTCCTTCTTGTAGAACGGTTGCCACCCAAGGCTATAGAGTCCAGTCTCTCTGTTATTTCCCATACCTGGGGAGAAGAGATGTTCATATCTTTTCCTAGGTTTTTAGTGAATGTAAGTGAATGTAATGAACACGACTGGAATTCGAATTTGGCTTATCGATACCTCAATCCAAGCCGCTGTCCAATACTCTACCGTATTTCAAAAGACCGAAAAGGGGTATGAGGAGAATGTAGGCGAACCTATCTATTCCTATTATCATGTTTAGTTCTTATTTAATACTGCTCAGTTATAGCACGCACAACCGTTTCCATTAAATCTAAGTCTACACTTCTCAACCCAGGGATTGAACTAAAGATTATTATGTCACCAAATTCACGAACCAACGAATTTATTCCCGGGTCATTAACCAGGTGGATTCCATCATTAATTCGTTAACTGAAGTCAGTACACATTCGGAATGAAATACAAGGTTCACTCGTGAATGTTTAAGCCATGTCGAGGTACCTATTTTTATTTAAGTAAACATATATTAGTTTAGACACAAGGCTACAAATATGTAGTGCCCAATGAGGATTGAAGTCAGTACACATTAGTTATGGTCAAGACACGGCGGCGGTGTCTGGTTTGATGAACTAAGGGATGTGGTCTGCTTAGATGTTGAAATCGCATAAGGTTTTGACTTGGTCCTTTTGTTGGTCTCATCCATTTTGTTTCTATTTGATATTAGTACTCTTCATTGTTATCTTCCTGTCCACTGACGTAAAATAGACTTCTGAAGCGATGGGCTACTAGGCTTTACGCCGATTTACTCAATGCAGGTCTTTAATTTCAGTGATATATAGACACAATGTCTCAGTGATCCTTAGAACAAAAGTAGCTTAAACGTTCCCCATTCTAGAAAACACAATGTAATGTCTTTATTTTTTCTCTTAAGAATAAGGATAACTTTCTTTTCAACGACGGTGATGTCTGGTTTGTTGGCTTGAAGAACGCAGTGTGTTTGGATGTCGGAATCTCATAAGACCTTGACTTGGTTGTTTTCGATAAACTTCCATGGTTTTTTTCGGTAACATTTCTCCTCAATTTCAACACCGTATATTCCTACATAGGCACCAATATAGATGGGTGGCCACTTTATCATGACGACGCTTGTATCCTTTCAACGCAAGTATGCAACAAGCGCCATTGGTGTGGGCGATATATTACACTTCCATTCCATACAGTCTGTACTTGTTTGAATCTACTTGTTGATACATGATCTTCCGAACAGAATTAGAATTCACTGATTGAACTTCATTAATATTATTATTATATTATTTCCTTTGATATCTGGTGTGTACACATTTCTTTCCGGGTCCCGCCCAGCGACCTAAGGTTAGAAATGGTATCATGACATTTTCCACAGTCAAGAAAAAAAAAATATTTTACATAGACAAAGCCTTTCGTAAGGTGTGGGCTGTACTCGTGAGAACAATTTTTTGCATTTCTTTAAGGCATGGGCTTATTATTATTATTATTATTATTATTTGATTTAATTTGATCTCTGGTGCATGTTCGTTTCTATCCGGGTCCCAACCAGAGACCTAATGTCAGAAATGGCATCATAACATTTTCACCTGAACATTTTTAAAGAAAAGAATACATACATTTACATAGATAAATCCCTTCATAAGGTATGGGCTGTACTTGTCAGTACATTTTTTGTATTTCTTTAATGTATGGGCTTCCAGGCATTCCTTCAATGAGTCTATTGGAATCTTTTCCAATCAGTCCGAGGGCTCCAACTACAACTGGAGTTGTTGATGCCCTCATATGTCATATTTTTGATATTTCAATTTGAAGGTCCTTCTATTTTAATAGTTCTTTTTTTTAAAAGATGTTCAAAGATATATTACAGTCTGCACGGACTGCTATGTCAATAAGACAGCACATTTTGTTTTTGCGGGCTCTGATCACGATGTCTGGGCCATTATCTTAGATTGTTCTGTCTGTGTGTATTGTAACATCCCATAAAATTGTTACAGGACCTATCTCTGTAACCGGGTCTGGGTGATGTTCAAACCAGTTTCTTGCAGTTTTTTTTTCGGTAAAAATGCAGATATTGGCCCACTCTATCATGCCGGATTTTATATTCAGTGGTTGCCAATACCGCGCAAGCCGATAAAAGATGTTTTTTTCTAGATGTTTATCACAGAATCTGGATTGCAATATATGTGCTTCGTAATTCCTAGTTAGCAAGCATCCGTCCTGTGCAGCAAGGATAAAACCTTCGGTTTCAGCTTTTAACCCTGCACTACGTAACCACTGATGGGTATGGGTTTTGTCTACATAAGCTTGTTTGGTACGGGCAGGGTATTGGCCATGAAGCGGTTTATCTTGTCATCATTTCTGTATCTGGTCGGTTGCATTTGCCTTTGCTTTCTTTTTTAAGTATTTTACAGCTTCAGATGGTGTATTGTTTTATTTGCATTTCTTCACCAACTTGAAAGTCCATTTTGAACTTGTTGACTTCCTTTATTACCGAATAACGTTTCTTACTTCTTTCATGTTCTTTGACAAATATCACCATCCAGTCTTCTGTAGTTTCCAGGTATCTTTGAAGGCCAATTGTTGTAGTTTGGTAAGAAAGTTCTACTTGAACTAATCCTCTGCCTCCTTCGGATCTGGGAACATACAGACGATCAACATTAGCTTTAGGATGATGCATGCAGTGGCAAGTGAGAAGCTTTCTCGTTTGGGAGGTCATTCACTTCAGCTTTGGTTCAGTTAAGGAGGTTGAAAGAGTATTACACCACAGGGACAGCCAAGGTGTTTATGGCTGATATTCTGTTTTTTTGAGTTCAGCTAGGTATTTAGTACCAGACACACACACGCCTGTAAATTCCTTTCTTACCTTCTTCATTTCGGTATGTTGTATACCATCTCCTTCGCTAATTCCTAGGTACTTATAGACTTCATCTTGCTCCAGTTCCCTAATCTTTGTGACAAAGTCTAAATCTATTGAGGGTGTTTCTGTAATTCTCCCTTTCTTGAATGTTACATTTGCACATTTACTTAATCCGAAGTCCATACCTATGTTGTCACTGAAACATTTTACAATATTGAGAAGGCGCTTCAACTCATTGTCGTTTTTGGGAAAGAGTTTGAGATCATCCATGTAGAGTAGGTGATTGAATATGTTTTTTGTCTAGTTTGTAACCATAGCTACTGTTGTTTAGTTCATGCGTAAGGGGGATTAAGAACAAACAAAACAAAAGGGGTGAGAGGGGGTCTCCTTGAAAGATTTCTCGTCGGATATTCAGAGGGTTGGAGATGGCAGTGCCTCTGGTGTGATTTAGGTATAGTATGGTGTTCCACATTCCCATGCTGTGCTTAAGGAGATTTACTATCACAGAGGAAACTTTGCACATTTCCAAAGTTTTAAGGATCCAAGAGTGTGGCACACTATCAAAGGCTGTACGATAGTCAGTCCAAACTGCGCTAAGATTTATACAACGTCTCCTGCAATTTATGCTTATGGCTGATTTTTTTTTTTCAATTCAGCTCGATATCAATACCAGATACACACGCCTATAGTATTCTTTTCTTATTTTCTCTTTCATTTGCTTATGTTGTATTTCATCTCCTTCGCTGATTCTTAAATATATATAAGCTTCTTTGTGTTCCAGTTTCCTAATCTTTGTGACAAAATCTAAATCTTTTGAGTTTGGTTCTAGAATTCTCCCTTTCTTGAATGTTATTTTTGCACATTTATCTCATCCGAAATCCTATGTCGTCACTGAAATATTTTACAGGACTAAAGAGAATTTTCAACTCATTGTCGTCTTTTTCAAATTGTGCGGCCATCCATGTAGAGTAGGTGATTGAACAATTTCGTGTTTACTTTGTACCTGTTATTATTATTATTAATTTTCGATTTCTCATATGGTCACACTACCTATCAAGTCTGTGGGGATACCTAAGGCATGTCGTGGTATGATATTATGGCTACATTTCATGATTTGTTTTTCCATAACATCACTAGAGTTACATGAACAAATTTCTTCTTAGTGTGTGGGCTATACTTATCAGGACAAGTTTTTCTATTTATCTTAAGCTGGGATTTCCATGGATTTTTTCAGTGTGTTGTTGCGTTCCTTTTTTATCATTCCAAGCGCATCTACTATGCCTGGTACTATTCTTTTTCTTCAATTTCCAGATTTTTTTTTTCTATTTCGATTTCCAGATCCTTATACTTCGACAGTTTTTCTACTTCCTTGATTGCTATTTAATAATCCGATTGGCAAACCATGTCGATTAGTAAGCAAGTTTTTTTTTTGTTTTTTTTCTTAACATTTATGTCCGGCTTATTTGTTTCAATCTTCCTGTCTCTAAAGATGGTGTAATGCTATAGAATTATGATGTATTCTATTTCTATAATCGGCGCTACGTAATCTTCATACTTGTGTTTATTAACATATTTTACAAACATTGTTCAGTGTAGGTATTGTCCCACTCTATCGTGACGATTTTTATATTCATTTGGCGCAAGTACAGAACATCCTGAGATTAGGTTATCTATGGTTTCCTGATATTTGTCACAGAACATTCATTTTGGATATACACTATTATGTACGATATTTGCCTGAAAGTTTCTAGTGAAAACACTCTGGCATTGCGTTGCAGGAATAAGGCTTTCAGTTTCAGCCTTTAATCCAGATGCTCATAACCATAGATGATTGTTAATTAGCCTCGTTCTGGATATTGGCCATGCAGATGTTCGTCTCGCCGGTGTTGTTTCAATTGTCCAAGAGTTTTATCTCTGGATTTCTTTTTCATAATTTTTGCTGCAACAGTTGTGGTTCTTCAGTTTTGTTTTTGGTTTTCTACAGAACCAAGTAAATGTAAATCTCGTGTGTATTTACAACCTTCCTTCATGATTGAATTTTTTTTCTGTTTTCATGTTCTTTGACTAATTGTATCATCCAGACCTTTGTTGTTTCTATGTATGTTAGTAAGCAACAATTGTCTTGTCTGAGAATTCTAGCTGAATAAGATATCTAATATTATTATTGTTTTATTTCCTTTGATTTCTGTTGTGTACACATTTCTTTCCGGATCCCACCCAGAGACCTCTTCTTCTTCTTCTTCTTCTTCTTCTTCTTCTTCTGCTTATTATTATTATTATTATTATTATTATTATTATTATTATTATATAATTGTTTTGGTAACCTTTTATAATAAGGATATTATATTTTTTAATCAAGTAAGTCAAAACGTTTTATCTCCTGGTCAAATTACATAGAGAAAAACAGTAATTAATAAATCGTTTATAGAATAATAATACTGTAAAGTATTATGCTTGTAAATATATTGGAAATGATTTTAATGTAGGAATGCATTGGAAATGATTTTACTATACGAACGCATTGAAAATGATTCTGTTATAGGAATGCATTGTAAATGATCTTACTATAGAAATGCATTAGAAATGATTTTACTATAAGAATGCATTGGACATGATTTTGTTATAGGAATGCATTGTAAATAATTTTGCTATAGGAATGCATTTTAAATGATTTTACTATAGGAATGCATTGGAAATGATTTTACGATGGGAATGCATTGGAAATGATTTTACGATGGGAATGCATTGTAAATGATTTTGCTATAAGAATGCATTTTAAAAGATTTTACTATAGGAATGCATTGGAAATGATTTTACGATGGGAATGCATTGTAAATTTTTTTGCTATAGGAATGCAGTTTAAATGATTTTACCATAGGAATGCATTGGAAATGGTTTACTCTAGAAATGCATTGGAAATTTTGCTATAGGAATGTATTGCAAATGATTTTACTATAAGAATGCTTTGGAAACGATTTTACTATATGAATGTATTGGAAATGATTTTCCTATAGGGATGTACTTTATATTATTTTACTATAGGAATATATTGTAAATGATATTACTATAGAAATGCTTTGTAAATTATATTACTATCGGAAATTTATTACTTATTGTTGATTTAATCAGTGATACCAAGCGTAACATTTCTTAAACATGTACGCCACAGCAATTAATAAGAAAATATATCGAGATTTATTGGAATTTTCTTTACCATACATATTCACTGCAAATAACTTTACTATATAAATTCATTGTAGATTTTATGATGTACGACTGTATTGCAAATCATTTTTTTCCTCGCTGTTATCACGACCAGAACTTATTAAACAAGTGCGTCAAATCTACATAAAAAAAAGAATTTCCGCTGTCTTTCGTGTCAGGTCTTTAACACTTTTCATATTTTGTATGAGAGAATTAAAATTCCATCAGGATTCATCATTGGACTAAAGTCATGTTTAAATTGATACAACTACACATACGTACGAAGAAGATTCAGCGCTGATATTTTATAACTTTTGTAAGAACCTGGACGTATATTTACTGTGGACGGTCTAATGATTAGGGCACTTTCTATATATTGTCGTATTTGTAAGTTGCATTCTCTTTTAATTATCGTAGCATTTTTTAATTGGAAATTACGGTCAGACTCGTTACCGTGAACAACTAATGGATTTCATGTGTTGTTTTATAAAAGATTCATTCGTGTTCATATAATCATTTATTTCAATTCCCTGACGTTTCACCGATATAGTCCTTGTAACAATTTTTACAGGTGATCTTCTATTATCACAATGTGGGATATTTAATAACAAAGTGATAAAAACATAAGCAAAACGAAAAAGAAACTAAATAAAATCGGTTGGAGTGGTAAAGTGGACACTGTAATCAACACCGAAAGTCGACAGTCTGTGTCATGCTTGAGTGTATTCTTCAAACCATCACGTTGTTAAATATCCTAGATCTGTCAAGAAAGGCGAAATGCTGTAAGAAACCTGGATGATCTAGCGATTCAAACATATTCTATACACTTTCGTCTTAGTAAATTGCTCGTATTTTTTTAATAAAAATTACTGTTAAATGTGAAATAGCTTCGATTGGTGATGTGACGGCAATGTTTTGTTATTTTAGCTTTTGGTAGGGAGAGGTTAATTTTTTATTGTGCTAGACGCTTTTTTAAAAGATTTAAAGTGGAATCAATTATCACGATGTGGAATATTTAATAACAACATTGATAGAAAAGGTAACAAAAAAAGAAACAGAAACAATATGAAGTCAGAGAAACCATAGACAAGAAAATATATATTTAAAATGAAAAACATTTTTTAAATTTATTTCTTTTTTTAAATTCCCATTGTCCTCTTTCCATCATATACATGTGGAGTCAAAAAAAGGTTTAAATGATGAAACCTGTCAGACAAAAACATTTTTTCCATAATGAGTTTTCCCCAAATATAATCATATATAATTGTGTTATATAAGCATATTATACATCACTGTGTTATATAAGGATAATATTATATACCATTGTGTTATATAAGTATAATAGTATATATCATTCTATTATATAAGCATAATATTATATATTATTGTGTTATATAAGCATAATATTATATATTATTGTGTTATATAAGCATAATATTATATATTATTGTTTTATATAAGAATAATATTATATATATAATTGTGTTATATAAGCATATTATACATCACTGTGTTATATAAGGATAATATTATATACCATTGTGTTATATAAGTATAATATTATATATCATTCTGTTATATAAGCATGATATTATATATTGTTGTGTTATATAAGCATAATATTATATATTATTGTGTTATATAAGCATAATATTATATATTATTGTGTTATATAAGCATATTATTCATCATTGTGTTATATAAGGGTAATATTATATACCATTGTGTTATATAGGTATAATATATATCATTCTGTTATATAAGCATAATATTATATATTATTGTGTTATATAAGCATAATATTATATATTATTGTGTTATATAAGTATAATATTATATATCATTCTGTTATATAAGCATAATGTTATATTTTTTGTGTTATTGTTATGGGAACTTACCCATAATAATAATGGACTGTTTCTGACATTATAAATACTGCGCCTCTCAAGAGGTATGAGGAGATTGTAAGACGAGGAGAGATAATTGAGAGCATATTGTAAGGACATTGGAATAGTGATACTTGTCGAGACAACATAGTTCACTCTAACCAAATCCGATAGTCATTACTAATACTTCTACTTCTTTGTATTATATTTCTGTTGTAATATATCTTTGTATTCCATGCCTGTGTTCGTGTTATTCTTTCATTGGTTCTAACCTTGGACCCTCACCGTGGTACAAGGAACTTGGATCATGACAGTTATATAAGCATAATATTATATATTATTGTGTTATAAAAGCATAATATTATATATCACTGTGTTATATAAGCATAATATTATATACCATTGTGTTATACGAGTGTATTATATATCATTGTTTTATAAAAGCATAATATTATATATTGTTGTGTTATATAAGCATAATATTATATATTATTGTGCTATATAAGCATAATATATATCACTATGTTATATAAGAATATTATCTATCACTGTTATATAAGCATAATATTATATATCAACTGTGTTATATAAGAATAACATTATATACCATTATATTATATAAGCATAATATTATATATCATTGTGTTTTATAGGCATAATATTATATATCATTGTGTTATATAAGCGTAATATTATATATCATTGTGCTATATTAGCATAATATTACATATCATTGTGTTATAATAGCATAATATTAAATGGTGATGTGATGAAATATTTTTGTTATTTTAGCTATTGGTAGGGAGAGGTTTATTTTTGTCAGATTCTTTTTTAAAATATTTAAAGAGAAAGCAATTTATTATGACAATGTGGGATATTTAATGAAAAAGTGATAGAAATATGAACAAAAAAAATGAAACTACATGAAAATGGAGAGACCACCTACTAAAAACATATATTTAAAAAGGAAAAAAATTAAATTTAAATTTTTAAATTTCCCAGTGTCCTCTCTCCGTCATATGCCTGTGGAGTCAAATCAACGTAAATATCACTTTAGTCTGATGAAGTCCGAAATGATGAAACGTCTCACACAAAACCTTTTTTACCACGATTATTTTTTCCATAAAATAATGATATATATCATTGTTATATAAGCATACTCTTATATGTCATTATGCTACATAAACCAAATATCATCATATATATATATATATATATATATATATATATAAAACAGTGGATGTCTGCGTGTCTGTGTGTCTACTTTTCACTAGAGATTCATCCAACCGATTTTGACAAAACATTGTTCTTAGCGTAAAAATCGATAATTTTTAAAAACTATAATCTATAAAGTCAATCAAAAATCGATAAATTCAACTTTTTCCTCCGATTTCGTTCGGTATGTAGGTTACTTACATCATGACGAGCTCAACGATACCTCGTTTTTATTTCTACGTCACAGCGTTTAACAAAAAACGAGAAAAACGAAAATTCGATTTCAATACAAATTTAAAACTAAAACCTCCCTCAATTTTCAAGCAATCTAATATAAACTTCACTCAATTGTAGCCAACAATAAGTTGATTGTTTAACAGTCATTTAACTTGATAACTGAATCCACCCATATAGTAAAACCCGCGTAAATAGCGAAAAATGGCGATTGTTACTGGTTTCTTTCTTATATTTCATTGATCTTTCAACCAATTTTCATCAAACTTAACAATTGTTTTATAAATGTATCCTCTTTTACATTCCTGGTAGCACACTGACAAATTGAATTTCAAAAACTCCAAAGTAATTGTAGTCTGAAGTGGGTCTTCATTTGTCTGTTTTACTCTTTCATGTCACCGGCTAACTTCGATTGAATAAATACAGACTACTTCTGTTATATCAGTAACGACAGTAATTCACAATGTTTTTAATGAAAGTACTTTAAAGTAATTAAAGAAGATAAACTCTGTTACATGTAAACATGATGCTGTTTTTACTCTATTTTAATTGAATGCTTTTTCTGACTGACCAGGTGGGTATGGCTGCTAGTTTAATATAATCAGCTAGAATTAAAATCATTTACAATATGTTTCTACATTAAACTTTTTCAGCAATGCTAAAATTATGGTTAACGCATAAACATGATACAATTAAGACATATTTCTTTCACTAAACTGGCCTTCTGGATAAACGATAATATATGTCCTTATTTTTAATGTATAACTTACACAGTGAGAGCCAATAATTGCCCCCCGCCCCGAAAAAAAAAAATTGTATCGTTTTTTTTTCTACTGCCGGAAATGTTATTTTGCTAGTGGAGAAAATTATTAAGTTTAAGTGTCCTGAAGATTGCACACATTCATGAAACAGGCTGTTGTTTCTCGAAACTGATCCCAATGTTCACGCTTATATTTACATTATCTCTATCCCTGGTATTGAGTACTTTTACTCATAAATATAAAATATCATAAAATTATATTTATATATATATATATATATATATATATATATATATATATATATATATATATATATATTCAAGTATGCTTGGTTGACTAATCTAGATATATTATGTCTATTTTTACTTTAATCCTCCCAAATTGACGGATCAATTTCTTCGTGTTGTTATTAAACTGATTAAGAAAGACGCCTTAGTTTTGGTTATTTCTTTTATTTTGCCAAGTAGTTTCAATCTCATCCAAGATCATCTTCAGGGGTGAATTGTTAAGACTAGAAATGAATGTCATTGATAGTTGTGAATTGCTTTGTGAATGCGCATGACACGTACTCCGTCTAGTCAATTTAAATATTAATGTTAAGAATATGTAAAGGCGGTAATTTAATTTAATGATTATTGATGTTTGAAAATACTCAACCTGCATTTTTTCCTCTTAACCGTTAATTTGATCCGTGGAAGCCTATCTAAAGATGGCGAAACTCAACAAGTTACTAAAACAGTTTTTCACTTTGTCAAATTTATCAAATTTTGTCTGGATTCTACAAGGTGCCCAGTGAAAAAGCCTCAAATTTATTCTTCGAGAAAATACATCAGTTCGAACTAGTCCATCTCAGTAGCTCTCTAAAAGCCCAGATCTGAATGCTAAGGATTACTGTATCTGATGTATATTCGCAATCTGGATTATACTTGCAAAACTGTCGTCGTGACCTCGTGATTTATTGAAGTGGAACTTAATTGAAGATTGAAATGAAATTACTCTTGATACTATCCTCCTGATTACAACTTTGTGTTGAACATTCAGGCAAACATTTTTGAACATCTACGATGTTTTTGTTTTTTTTTCATTTTGTGCATGAATCACAACTAAATAAATTTATTTCTGAATTTAACAGTTTTTACTGGGCAACCAGTATGTATTACAGTGAATAATATATAAATTCAAAACTTTTTACTGTTTAATATATTCTGTTAAAATGTTGGGTAAAATATTTGCTACAAAAGCATACTTAAAGCGTAGGAAAATATTTTGTCTAACGTCTGCGAAGAATTTGTAATTGCACACTATTTGTCCGTTGTGAAAAAAAAACGAATATATTGAGCTGAAATAGTTTGTAAATGCTATTATTACTTAAATGTTATTTCATCCAATCAAAGTAAACTATGACTTGTTATCCATAGAGATAGAAAGGAATTAAAATTTACACTACGTTAGTGTTTTAAAGAGGAATTTGAGAACTGAAGCAGACGTTTACAATTTGTTATCTAAATTTCCTTTCAGCATATTTTTTTCTCAGTTTGGATGATATGGATTCCAAAAGCTAAGCAAAGTACCAAGAAATAGGAAAAATTTCGTCAGAAACAAAGAAATGAATGCTGAACTGTTATGTAACAGAAATAAGGTTCTACAGACAGATGATGAGAATGCTATAGACCGACGAAATTTTACGAAAAATGCAACGACAATGTTTTACTGAAAATGGAAACAAAAAGCACATTTATAATCTGAATCAGAAATAGAATGCAGGAATTTCTTCGACATATAATGAGAAAGGAGGGCTTGAAGAATTTGACACTCATAGGACATACTGAAGACAAGATTCTCTCTCTCTCTCTCTCTCTCTATATATATATATATATATATATGTGTGTGTGTATGTATATATATATATATAAATATATATATATACACAAGTATATGAATAAATTCCAATAACCAACAATTACTCTTCTTAAATGAGTGCTCAATACAGAGTAGAGCAGATATAATTATTTATTTAAAAATTATAACACTATATTTTTGTAGTGATTTTATAACATATTTATCTTATAATTTTAAATAATATATATATATATATATATATATATATATATATATATATATATATTAGGTTGTTGCAAAAATAATGACGTAATGATGTCGTTTTTTTGACGTTAAAAAATACGTCAAAAACGACATTATTACGTCATTATTTTAATAATAATCAATACACATACACACACACACACACACACAGGGTGTCCATAAAAGTTCATGTGTACTTTAAAATTTATAACTTTATTTGTATTTCCGATAGAAATTATTAGAAATTAGAAATTCATTACAAATAACTATACGATAGAAATGCATTGAAAATTATTTTATAATAAGAGACTATTGCATTATGCTACACGACTGATCGAAGCCATCAATGGTAATATTACTTGAGCAGACTCAGCGATAAATATATATATATATATATATATATATATATATATATATTGGTGCAAAAATAATGATAATGATGTCGTTTTTTGACGTTAAAAAATACGTCCAAAAACGACATTATTACGTCATTATTTTCATTATAAATAACACAAATACACACACACACACACACACACACAGGGTGTCCATAAAGTTCATGTGTACTTTAAAAATTTATAACTTTATTTGTATTTCCGATAGAAATTATTTGTAGAAAGGATTAGAAAGAAGTAAATCTATATTTTTTAAGGTTTTATTGAAATTTTATTAAAGTTTCCACATGTCCTCCATCATTAGCAATGCAAAGGGTAATACGATTTTGCAGTTCACGGAAAACATTTGCCAACTG
>CAHIKZ030005438.1:915000-1065000 GCA_903632075.3 Acanthosepion pharaonis
TCCACTGCTAACCTGAACAACGCTTCCCTACTGTCTTCTAAATATTCACTGCTAACCTCTGGATTCTATACTCGAAGACGACCGTCATCATGAACAACAACTTTCAATTCAACTGCCCCTCCCACACGGGTAGTAGTCTAGGGAGTTAAGTGGCCAGATGTAAGGGGTGATGTGGCCGCAGAAATTCTCTGACAGCTATGACTGGGTTCTCATGCTTGTGTGGCATGGTGTAGATTCGTGTTGCCATAGATAGGGTCTTCCAGCAGCAACACTCTTGACCCAAGGCAGCACTACCTCTTCAAGACAGTTGATGTAGGCCTCTGCGTTGGGTCTGAAGCCCTGGGGGGAAGATGAATGGAGGCATAACGTCGCCATCACTAATGATTACTCAAAACACCTTCGTAGTCACCATCCAACTCTTTCCGCATCCTCTGCCTTGTCCTCAGATTGACACCCAAACAATCTGAAATATTCGTATTAAAGATTCCGGCGCGAATGTCAAGCAGTACAGCATGCCGCTTCCAAATTTCTGACGTAAGGAATTGCGTCATGTGGCTCTTTTTCTCACAGATGGTGCCCAACTGACTCTACTATACTGTGTAGTCGAACAAAGAAACAACGCGCATGCGCGAAAATACAAATATAAAATGGCAACAATTTACTTATCGGACTTTGTAACTATATATATATATATATCACCGAAATTATTCAAATATACACATCAAAATTATGTCCGGATATGCGGGATTCCGGATATGAGGCACTCCGCATATGAGGGATTCCGGATATAAGTGATTTAGGATATGAGAGATTCTACTGTATATAGAGTACGATCGATAAATTATCGTGTAAATTGTAAGAGGAAAGGGGGGATGTCATATTTTGTCTTAAGTAAATATATCAATATCAATCGGTGCAAGGATTTAGATAATCCATTTGTTAATCCATTTTTATCTTTATTTCTTCATTTTCCCTTGTATATGATTTTCTTCTTTCTATTTTTCCTTTCTTTTGCATTTACTGTTTCATATCTTTTTCTTTCTTTTTTTCTTTCTTTCTTTCTTTCAGTCATCATTTCTTTCTTTCTTTCTTTCCCCTGAATCATTATTTGTATTTTCTTTCTTTCTTTCTTTCTTTCTTTCTTTCTTTCTTTCTTTCTTTCTTTCTTTCTTTCTTTCTTTCAATCATCATTTCTTTCTTTCTTTCTTTCTTTCAATCATCATTTCTTTCTTTCTTTCTTTCTTTCTTTCATTCTTTCTTTCAATCATCATTTCTTTCTTTCTTTCTTTCTTTCTTTCAATCATCATTTCTTTCTTTCTTTCTTTCTTTCTTTCAATCATCATTTCTTTCTTTCTTTCTTTCTTTCTTTCTTTCTTTCTTTCTTTCAGTCATCATTTCTTTCTTTCTTTCTTTCTTTCTTTCAGTCATCATTTCTTTCTTTCTTTCAGTATATCCGTATAGCTTGCTTTTCTTTATTTTCCTATTTTTCCTTTTCTTATTTCACTCTGTTTTTGTGTCTTTTTTTTCGTTCTTTCTTTTTTTTTCTATCTTCCCCTTTCCGTTTCTCTGTTCTTTCTTTCTTTTTTACGCCAATATCCTTATGGGTTGCTTTCTTTATTTTCCCTTTTTTTCCTCTTTCTTAATTTTCCGTTTTTCTGTGTCTTTTTCACGTCCTTTCTTTTTTTTTCTATCTTCCCCTTTCATGTTTCTTTCTTTCTTTCTTTCTTTCTTTCTTTCTTACCTCTGTCTATTTACCTTCTTTCTTTCTGTTTTTCTTTCTTTATCTGTTTTCTTTTTTTTTCTTTTTCATCATTTTCTTTAGATTGTAGTACCCGATAATTTTTTTTTGTCCATAAGATTTCATCCCTTCCGTTTTACACACATCTAATTTACATGCTAATCATACAACCACTGCCTTCTCTTGTAGTCTAACTTGTCTGTAGAATAACGTTCTCATATATGACAAACCACCTGCATTCCATTCGTATTTCATTAGTGAGATGTAAGTTCCACTCGAGTAGCTTCTCTTCAAGAACCGCTGCCTTGTGGAACGGACTTCAGTCTTAACCTGTTCAATTGTTAACCGTTATCTTCCCCACATATCTCAGTAAACTATTTAACCCTCTACCTTGAGTGATTCTTAGCCCTTGTAAAGGGAGGGCATTAGTGTACAAAAAATCCCAAACAAGTAGCAGCATTATGTTTCAAAACCTCTCGTGTGAGCTTAAAACGAGCATTTGTTGTTATTTTAACAGCATATCTTCTGCTTCAATTTCAGGAGGTGGGTGATCATGGCTCTCGACAACTTCTTCTCCTTTGTATCGCTTAATAAGGTTTATCTTTTGTTTCCTGATTCCTAATCTGTCAACCATTTACACGGGCTCATTAGATACGTCATTCAAGGCTTTCTCGCTTACCTTCTATATGCCACTGAGTTGACACTTACTCATTTCTCCAAAATCTCATTCTTCATTACGAGCCCAAGTAATTTTCAACTATCTCTTTCTATATATAATTGTCCTTTTTGTTTGATGACGAAGACAATTGAGGCATCAGCGATTTTGTTCTACAGAAAGATGATGGGAATACTACAGAATAAACATGGGAGCATCAAGGATTTTGTTCTACAGAAGAATGCTGGGAATACAATGAACTGGACATGCGAGCAACAACGATTTCGTTCTACAGGTGATGCTGGGAATAGTATAGAATAAACATGGGAGCAACAAGGATTTTATTTTACAGAAGGATGCTGGGAATACAATGAACTGGACATGCTAACAACAACGATTTTGTTCTACAGGAAAATTCTGGTAATACTATAGACCAAACATGGGAGCAACAAGTATTTTGTTCTACAGAAGAATGCTGGGAATACAATGAACTGAACTTGGGAGCAACCATGATCTTATTTTACTGAATGATGCTGGGAATACCATGCACTAAATATGGGATTAACAACGATTTTGTTCTATAGAAGTATGCTGGGAATACAATGTAATGGATATGAGAGCAACAACTATATTCTTCTACAGGACGATGCTGGGAATACAATGGACCGAACATGAGAGCAACAAGGATTTTTTTCTACGGGGATACCATTGACTGAACATAGGAGCAACCATGGTCTTATTACACTAAAAGATGCTGGGAATACCATGGACTAAATATGAGATTAACAACGATCTTGTACTACAGAAGGATCATGGGAATACAATAAAATGAACACGGGAGCAACAACAATCTTGTACTACAGAAAGATACTGGAGATACAATGATCTGAAAATCGGAGCAACCGCGATCATGTTCTACAGAAGGATGCTGGGAATACTATGGACTAAATATGAGAGTAACAACGATTTTGTCCTATTGAAAGATGTCGGAAATAGGAATAAACTGAACATAGAAGCAACAACGATTTTGTTCTACAGAAGGATGCTGGGGATGTAATAGACTGAATATCATGATCTTGTTCTACCAAGTAATAGCATCGACTGACCAAGGGAGCAACAATGAAGTTTTAGGGTAAATACCCTAAAACATCGTTGTTCTCCCATCTCTGTTCTCTTAGTTGCCTTTGTCATCTGAGAAGAGATTGTCCAGCAATCATTGCTAAATAAAAGTCACAATATTAACCCCAGAACACTAACCATCAATTAAAGTTACACCACTACTAACCATGGGTATATCATACCCGATTTTGAAAATATAAAAAAAAATATTAAATATAAATCTTTATTTGAAATATTTTACATGCCGACACTTCAAACTTTGTACTTTGAATTAAGATTAATAGGAACTGAAAAACATATTATTTAGCTAAGAAAATCAGGTAATTGTAATTGAAAATAGGAAAATTTACTTTGGGTACTATATATCCATGGTTAATAACAGTTCAGCACTCTTTTCTTTGTTTCTAACGATATTTTTCTGTAGTCTTTAATCAAATCTTTGATCAAACATGTATTCATTGAAGAATAAAGTTGGTAAGCTAAAACGGAAATTATTTCTGACTCAACTTAATATTCATTTGCTTAAGTTAGTTAAAATACAAGGCCCTCGTTTAACAAATCCTACCTGTGATATCAAAGGAGTTACATAACCAGTTCCTAAAATATTTCTAATGTAAAATTAATCTCATTCCTTTGTCAGCAAAATCAGGAGCTGATTTCTTTAGATTAACCCCAAGCCAATCTTTCTTTTATTCATTCAAAGTTATTTAGGTGAGTCGGTCGAAACTGAAAATAGATTTTCCTTTGCACGCACAAAGAAAATTAATAATGGCAAAAATAATAGACAACATCCTTTAATATTGACAAAAAATAACATTAAGAAGGAACAGAAAGTTATTTGTCTCTTTTCTTTTATTTGTTCTCCTTGTCTGGATAAATACAGGTGCTGATGTGTCGAACTGTGTGTATGATTGTGCGCATGCGCACCAATAAGACGGCGCAAAAGTATGAGTCGTTTTTCAAGTTAAGATGGAGAAGATATAAAACAAATTAATAATTCAACAACGAAGAACGAGAGGAATGAAAAGAAGAAAGAAAAGCAACATACAAGAAATAAAAAAGAAAGAAAGAAAGAAAGAGTAAGGAATGAGGCAGAGAAGATAAAAGAAAGAATGGGATAAAAATAAAGAATGAAGTGAAAAAAAGAAAGAATGGGACAGAGTAAATCAGATATGGAATAAGAATAGAACCAAAATAGAGGCAAGGAAAGAAAGAAAAGAAAAGAAAGAAAGAATGATTGAAAGGAAGAATTGAATAAAAATAGCAACTAAAGCGATAAGAGAAAGAAAAAAAACAAAGAAAAATACAAAAGAAAAAAACAGAAATTGAAAAAAATAACAGACAATAAAGTCGAACTCTTGATATAAAAAGAAAGCAACATGGAATGTAAAGGAAGTATTTAAAAAAAAATGGAGAATACAACTCATAATATAAAAAGAAGAAAGCAAAAGAAAGAAAGGTAGAAAGAAAAGTATGCGCAATGATTCGCAAACAAACAATTTCTCTCAAAAAAGTACGGCGAGCTGAGGTCGGCTGGAACTCAGTAACGCGTCGACCGTGGATTTCAGTCTGTTTAGCCGGAAGCAGCGAAATCTAAAGCATTCAGAAACAATGGTGGCGCTAAAATTGGGAATTGTCGGTGGGCGGCAGAAAAAAAGAATGCAGAAAAACAAGCAAATTGGTAAAAATTACATTTTCTTTTTTTATTTATAATTGCATTTTTTTTTATACTTCTTTATCAGGTTCTTATTTTTAAGGACTCTACATATCCGAGAAGCACCTGACAATTGGTTTTAAGAAAGGTAATATGAATCCATTGGGCCTTTTTCCTTTTCCTTTTTTCCCCCATATTACGTATTTTTCTACACTTTATTAGTTGTATAAAGAGGATTCTTTTTTTTTTTCTTTCTTCTTTTTTTTTTATTTAGCGTATTTTTTTATGTATTTTTTTGATATTTCGGAAGCACGTCCTTTGTGAATTTTTACGGTAGTTGCATTTCGTAGAGATACAAAGTTATCTGCAAAGGAAACCAATTAACTCCCCTCTCTCTGCATCCTCTGTTTTTCTTGTTTCCATTCTCTTTCTTTTCTTTTTACCTCTCTCGCTCTCTAACTCACCCTCTACGTGTATTTTTCCTTCGCACGCTTCAAATATCATCTGCCATTTTCTCTCGCTCACTCTCTTTCTTCTCATCTATTTATCTTCTCTTTCTCTCATTTCCTTTTCTCTGTTTGTCATGCTTCCAACTCACACTTCTGTGTGCGTGTCTCTCTTTCTCTGTCTTCGTTCCCACTCACTCATTTATTATCCTTCAACTCTCTTTTTCTTCATCTCCCTCTTTCATTCAGTATCAAGTTATCTGTCCTTCTTTGAAATCAGGTCTCCATTTGCCACTCGGATCTCCACTTCTCCAACTGTCTTCATATTTTCCTCCACTTTTTGCCTTTCCATCTCACTGTTCACACCTCTCTCTATTGTTCTTTATCTTACTCTTTCTCACTTTCTCTCTCTCTCTCTCTCTCTCTCTCTCCATCTGTCGCTCTCTTTATAGTTCTTTCCAATCTTTTTCTGTCTATCTCACTTTTCCAGGCCACCTCTCTCTATTTCTTTCTATCTATCTATCTATCTATCTATCTATCTATCTACTTTAATATCTTCCTTATCTAACTATCTATCTATCTATCTATCTATTTTAATATCTTCCTTATCTAACTATCTATCTATCTATCTATCTATTTTAATGTCTTCCTTAACTATCTATTTATCTATCTATCTATCTATCTATCTATCTATCTATCTATCTATCTATTTTATTTTCTTCCTTATCTATCTATTTTAATGTCTTCCTTATCTATCTATCTATCTATCTATCTATCTATCTATCTATCTATCTGTGTGTATATATATATATATATATGTGTGTGTGTGTGTGTGTGTATATATCAATTTTAATGTCTTCCTTATCTATCTATCTATCTATCTATCTATCTATCTACTTTAATATCTTCCTTATCTATCTATCTATCTATCTATCTATCTATCTATCTATCTACTTTAATATCTTCCTTATCTATCTATCTATCTATCTACTTTAATATCTTCCTTATCTATCTATCTATCTATCTATCTACTTTAATATCTTCCTTATCTGACTATCTATCTATCTATTTTAATGTCTTCCTTATCTATTTTAATGTCTTCCTTATCTATCTATCTATCTATCTATCTATCTGTGTGTGTATATATATATATATATATGTGTGTGTGTGTGTGTATATATATCAATTTTAATGTCTTCCTTATCTATCTATCTATCTATCTACTTTAATATCTTCCTTATCTATCTATCTATCTATCTACTTTAATATCTTCCTTATCTATCTATCTATCTATCTATCTACTTTAATATCTTCCTTATCTATCTATCTATCTATCTATCTATCTATCTATCTATCTATCTACTTTAATATCTTCCTTATCTGACTATCTATCTATCTATCTATCTATCTATTTTAATGCCTTCCTTATCTATTTTAATGTCTTCCTTATCTATCTATCTATCTATCTATCTATATATCTATTTTATTTTCTTCCTTATCTATCTATTTTAATGTCTTCCTTATCTATCTATCTATCTATCTGTGTATATATATATATATATATATATGTGTGTGTGTGTGTGTGTGTCTGTGTGTGTGTATCAATTTTAATGTCTTCCTTATCTATCTATCAATCTATCTATCTCTACTCATATTTCATTTCACTTCTTTCCTTTCTACCTCACTTATCCACCCTACCACCCTCTCTCTTTTCTTTATTCCCCCTCTCTCTCCCTCTCTCTCACACTCACACACACCATCTTTTTCTTCATATTCCTTTCCACTCTTTTCCTGTCTATTTCACTCATCGATCACACCTCTATCTCTTTTTCTTTATCTCCCTCTCTCTCTCTCAATATATACGTTGTATAATGATTAGCAAGCTTGTCTCGCTAGGACAATTACGACTGAGTAGTGAGTTCAATCCTCTCTGGGTGTCCCATTCTTTTGGCCTTGTGCCATATCTAAGATATGCTTAGAAAATAATCATATTTACCTTCAATACTTTCCCTCCTTTCTCACCTCTCTGAATTCTTTCTCAATCTCCATCCCCTCTTTCTCTCTTTTCATATCTATTTCCACTCCTTATCTCACTTTTCGACCCCACCCTCTCTCTCTTTCTTACCCCCCCCCGACTTACTTCACCATATTTTGCTGTATATGAGGGTACCCTGTTTGCTTTCAGACATAAGAGTATCGACCGTTTGTGATCATATCTGGGAATACAGTATTTTTGTTGCCATACTTGAGGGTATAAACTGTCTGCTGTCGTATGTAGCGGGTATGGAATTTTTACTGTGCTGCTGCTATACTAGAGAGTATCCCAGTTTTTCTCTCATACCCAAGAGTATCAACTGTTTGCTGTCATACCTGAGGGAATCGTATGGATCTTGAGGGTACATCTGTTGTCTTGAGGGTATATCTGTTGTCGTACCTAAGGTTATGGTATATTTGCCGCCATACCCAAGACTCTCAACTGTTTCATGACATACATGAGAGCTATTATATATACGGAAAGTATGCCCTCATACACGAAAGTATACATGGTATGTTTGCTACCCTACTTGGGAAAGGCATGGATCCAACCTAACACCCCCTAGCTAAGGATACCACGCAAAACTAGTATGGCCGGAAGCCGGTCTAGGCCAAGGAAAACCCTGAATTCAAAACTGTGGAAAAAGCAACTGGATGTCACAATAATTCAAATATAACAAAGAGAGGGGACATGTGGAGACCCATGCTCGCATTCGCCCTGAAAGTACATGTGTTTAAAAATAAATAATAAGTGCATTAACTTGCTTGAAAAAATCGAAAACGAAAGTATCCAATAGAGAAATTGATTTTAAAAGTTCTCATTGAAATGGTATTATCACGAAAGTATGTTTTTTTTCATGCTTGGAATATTGCTGCCACATTTGGTCCGGGGCTCCTGTTATTTGTCTAGAGATCTTTGATCAAATCCAAAGAAGAATCGGCAATATTATTGGTCCTGATATGTCATCTCGGCTTCAATCAATTTCCCACCGCTGTAAAGTTACCTTTTCAAAAATACTTTCATAGTAATTGTTCGGATGAAACCTTCTCTTTGATACCTAGACATTATGAATATAAACGCAGTACTAGACTGGAAATGCGATCTCATCGATATACAGTTGAGTTGGCTAAATGCAACCGTAAGTTCTATGCCAACAGTTTGCTCGTACTTCTCGCTTGTGGAACTCCAATCTGGCTCCATGTTTTCCAGCCAACTTTGATCTTCAAAAATTTAAATGCAATGTCAATCGCCATCTACTGACCTCCTTATTTACTCTTCTTCTGTACTCGCTCCTTAGTAGTGTTCGTGTTTTCTAATTCTTTCGCACCCAATAACCCCTTACCTTTCAGTGGCTTTAATGCCTGGCTTGGATTGAACTTGATTTTTAAAAAAAATGATTCTTAACCGAATCCTGGCGAATGAGAAATGAAGAAACTCCGGATCGATACCTGTCATCATGTGCTTGTCGCTGCCACCGTCAAACAATCGAATATCGAATATGACAGAAAAAAGCCTAAATAATCGAATAATGTGGTCGAAAATATCAAGGAAAAGAACTAAAAGGAAAAATAAATGCAAATATAAAAAATCACAATACATATCGGAGGTCGACTCGGAGTTTCGGGATTTTTCTCTCATAAGGACACTGACAAGGAACATTCTTCTTATTCGAGGTAGACTGGCAGTTTCGGGATTTTTCTCTCATAAGGACACTGACAAGGAACATTCTTCTTATTCGAGGTAGACTAGCAGTTTCGGGATTTTTCTCTCATAAGGACACTGACAAGGAACATTCTTCTTATTCGAGGTAGACTAGCAGTTTCGGGATTTTTCTCTCATAAGGACACTGACAAGGAACATTCTTCTTATTCGAGGTAGACTGGCAGTTTCGGGATTTTTCACTTGTCAGCACACGGATTGAGAAGATTCTTTTTATCAGATGTCGATTCGGATTGTCTCGAATTCTCATTCTGATATGATTTCTGATTCCATAATAATTGTTCTAAATTACTATCAGTGAGCCTATTGTCAGAAATTCTTTTCTCTTTCATATAAGTTGAATTATATAATCTTCGTATATCAATAGGTGCTATTACTATTAATATTTTTTTGATTTGTGTTTATAATTCATATTTATACACATGGGCGTGTCTGTCAATGTCTGAGTGTTTGTGGTTAAATGGATTTTTACGGACATGGAAAATTTTATAAGTTTTTAGTCATCTTTTTATATTCAGTTGTTTTTTCGAGTTTTCTTACAAGGATTTTCTTTTAAAAAGACAAAGAGCGTCTTTATTAATTATTGTCTGAAATAGATTCGGTCAATTAGGCATCTTTATGAGATTCATTGTTTGCAAATGTTTCTGTTTTTATTCAATGTTGTATTGTATAGTAGTAGTAGTAGTAGTAGAAATCGTTATATCGGAATGGTAGGAATTCCATGTTGGATGTCTTCAGAAATCGTTATATCGGAATGGTAGGAATTCCATGTTGGATGTCTTCAGAAATCGTTATATTGGAATGGTAGGAATTCTATGTTGGAAGTCTTCAGAACACCACTAACAAGTCTCAGCTAGTTTCAAAGCAGCTAATATTAAAGCTTCGTTTAATTTGCTTCATAAAAAGTGCTTATTATTAAACTTTTTTTTTTAATTAGATATTTTTAGAATGAAACTCACATCTAAGTGAATCTATCTTATGAAAGGTGGGCCAGTTTTGCCTGAGTTCATAAGTGGTTCTTTTCCGGATTAAAATCACCCAAGTATCCGTTTTCAGTTTAATAAAGTTGTCGTGTGATGGGTTTTTGTTTATTACAATAATCACTGTTTGTGCTAGACAATAAATTACATTGGTGGTCTGAAGTTTGGATTTTATAAGCATATTTTTATTGGTTATTAGGACGTTGGTCGCTTTTAATGTTCTGTGGTTTATACTATAGTATGTTTTAGACTTTTGCTAGTATCGACAGATGAAATGTATTTTATGATGCGTCGCGTAGAGAATTCTTCTTGGTTATAAAATTTATGCATCTGGTTGAAGTAAAATAATAAAATAATTCCCTTGAAATAGCTACTAAACTGACCAAAATCACCTGGGACTATAATCACTATGGACAGTTCTCACTTAGATCTCATAAAAATAACACAGTAGAAAAACTTAAAATCTTTTAAAAATTTACTTGTAAGTCACATTCAATAAAACATGTATAAAAGAAAAAATGAAATATATATATATATATATATATATATATATATATATATGAAGAAAATTTGGAAAAAACAAACAAAAATCCTTAAATGCAATTATGTTGTTTAAAATGAATGAATGATTTCGATTCCGTGAAGGTATTAAAATATTTTCATAATAAAAATCTCAGGAGGATTTATGAAGCAGGCATAATATCCATCTCACGCACGGTGAATACTAGACCTGGTTTCTTTAATATTTCCCCTTTTTTAGCGAGATTAATGCTCGACAAGCATACACATAAAAATTTTAGATCCTAATAGAATTCTTTTCATTTTCTTTTTCATTTCAAAATAATCAAAAATTTTTAGGAATACGTTTTGAAAGCGTCGCCCATGTGACGACAACGTGACCATGTTAAACGGAAAGCTGATAATTTTAAAAATTTTCAGTTAACTGTTTTGGATAAGACTTGTTTTTTATGTCCATCGTTTTTGTCAAATTGAACTGAATTGTATTTTAATGAATATTGTCTTGAAAAAGGTTTATTAAACCGAAACGTCAGACGTCAACATTTCATTCATTTTAAACAACATAATTGCATTTAAGGATTTTTGTTTGTTTTTTCCAAATTTTCTTCATTCTGTCGGATTTATATCCATTTACATTTGCTTACATATATATATATATATATATATATATATATATATATATGTATATATATATTATTGTAGCTTAGGAAGGGTTATTGAATAGCCAAAAAGGAGGTTGAAAATTAAATGGTAATATTTATAACATCAGCAAAATACAATAGTCGCCAGCGGTGTGAAGTAGATAAATCACTGCTAGTGGCGGACTACTTAGGCAGCATATTACGATATTTACCTGCCTCCCCACGATGTAGGATGTGCCACAAGGCCAAATTTAATGTGAGGAAATCCGAGCCCTTGTGCTCGGGTAAAAATCGCCCGTAGAGCCCGCATATGCGGCATCGGGTATCTGTCCACTTCCCTGGACAGGTTTTGAAAAATAGTAAATGACAAATCTCCCCAAGGACTTAAAAGCACTGAAAAAAATCTCACTCTCACTCTTTTGGTATTCTCTTCAAACTTTCTTTATCCCATTGGTCCCCGGACTAATTCAATGGGTTAAGTGTCAGGAAACTGAGGCGGCCAAATCATAATTTCCAACATTTTGTTCATTTTTTTTTTATTTAAGGTAATTTTTTACATAATTTAGAAGAGTGTTTTGGATCACTATCTTGCTGAAAGGTGGTTTTTTTTTCTAATTATGCAATTTCTTCTCATGCCATAACAATGTGATCACGATCCAAACAATATTTATTAAAAAAAGATTATTGAATATTACTCCTTTATTTTTTCCAGGCTTTAAATTAGGACGTTTTGTGTCCTCTACATGGTTTGAACCTTTGAACCAACTGATGAAAATTCATGAACGTTTCCAAATTTAAAAGACTTGATAAACAAATGACATCCTCGCCTCTGTGTATATAAACACGAGCAGCATAATAAATCCTACATTGACTTGATAAAGTCCATCCGAGGACGAAATGGCTATGGATAGGTTTACCTCTTGTCTCTTTTTATTCATTTTGTATTTTCTGCAGATACACTAAGAATGTTTACCACCCTCCTCACACACACATACATATATATATATATATAATTATTTTTTAAGATATGCTTCCTTCGCTACATAAGAGTTCTCATGTTTCAAAAACAAGAGCTGAAAACTATCATCAACTCATACGTACAGGTTGCCTGGCTGTAGGTTCCTACGAACTGAGTGGCCTGACTCTCATATGTTGTAAAAGGGTCCCTAGTAGGCGCGGGTCAACAGCCCGCGTCGATCAACGTCAGGAGAGACTAAGATAGATAGATAGATAGATAGATAGATTATATCACTTAAAATCATGACTTTAGCCAATATAAAATACAATAAACAGCACTGATCACTCTAAGTATTTATGGCAGTTAAAGAATTATAGTAATACATTTTCTATCAACTGGGATATTGTAGCAAGATCCAAATCTTATAACGGGAAGGAAGTAGCTGTAATTTGTGTCTTGTTGAAAAATTGGTTATCCAGATTAATTTTTAATATAAATTACGGTTTTTAAAGAACAAGAAATAACATTATGCTCAATAAAAAAAAATTAATATTCACAATTCTTTTTTTTTTATATATATATATATATATATATATATATATATATATATATATATATATATATAAATCCTGTTTATTTTAAATGGCACATATTTTTTTTAAAATTAAAAAACTGTAATCGCCAACATTGCGGTAACTAGATATTTTTAAAAATTTAAATTACGTAATTAACTCAGTACCTGATTATTGCGTTGTGCATGAAACTCAGAGTTGTGTTTCCGGTGAGGGACAATATATATCTTTATTAATATATATTTAAAAGCTCTGTTGTATTGCATTGAGCGCTGTTTTATTAACACCAGTACTATATATATATGTGTGTGTGTCTCTGTGTGTGCGTGTGTGTATGTGTGTGGGGGGGTGGTGCGTGTCTGTGTATGTGTGCAAATGTGTTTACTAATTCATCGTAGTGAGACAGTGTGTATGTATGGAGAGGGAATATACACATATATACATGCATGCTCACAAAAGCACACGAAAATGGAAATAGATCTAAGAACACACAGGGGCCATTAAAACATTAAAAGATAAGATACTGATAACTAATTCATCATTTCTCCCGGACCAATCATAATTGTTTTATGACCCTTTGCACAGAACTCTTCACTGCCAGTTCAAGAAAGACATTCGGATTACTAACACAAAAAAGATAATGTCTGATATCGAGAATATTTAACATCGAAAAACATAAAGGAGAAAAAAAATAATTATTTTTAATAATATGTGGAAATCTCCACCCTTTACCTGATGACGGTCGAGAGACCAGAAACACGTGTAGTAAAATTATGGAAAATAAAACATAATATTTCTTTTAAAAAATCCCCATTACAACCAAAAACTTTTGCGGTATTCTTTTTAATATACACACTTTTCTTTCGTTGGAACTACTATAACCTTTTCCTTTTTATATATATATATATATATATATATATATATATATATATATATATATATATATATATATATTGCCACTCTGATTTGCGCAAACCCTTCAAAAAATCAACCAAACATTTAGGTGAACATGATAAATCGCTGAGGCTTGCCTTCATTCGAGTTGTCGATATGACCATTTGTATCAAAACTTGCCAAAAACAAAACTATCTTCCAAATAAAAAAAATAAAAAGCCCTTGAAACAGGCGAAACCATTCAAACTATTCTGCCAGCAGACTTACGAACACGCAATGGAAGAAAACAACTGACTCCTCCACATTAACACATACGGACGAATTCAGGCATATCAACTTGTTTTGCTGTAAAAAGAACTTTTACCGGCCCGGAGAGTACTTCCAACTATCAGCCAATAACCCTAATCGTTATTGAGGAATTTCAACCACGTGAAAGCCATAAGATACAACACTGCTACCTCGTCAGTAAGAGATTCTTGATAATAACGTGTCGAAAGTGCCCATCTCCTCACTGTAAACTTTAACACATCCAAAACGAAACTGCTATGCTTTAATCATCATAGAGAACTATTTTGGGCTTCCACCAACATGGCTGATACTAACCTTCAAGAGAAGAACTAAGTGCGCCATCATGGCCGAAAGTTTTCCACTGATTTGAACTGGGTGGATTTTATTGAATCAAATGCTAGGAAAGTTGATTCAACTAGCTATTTATGCTGATGAAACAACTACTTACTCGTCTTAATAGTAAGTTCAATAAATCCGGTAAAGTAAAACTGCCAGCTGCTCGCCAAAGTGATCTCCAGTCAGTTGTTAACTGAGACAAGAAATGGCCTGTGTTAAATAGGAATAAAGTGGCGCATATCACCGGAGAGCAAACACAGGTGATCCCATTTTGAATAAGTAGATTACATGATAGCAAAGGAAATGTATTTATAGGAATTAGCGTGGCGTCTAATTGATCACTATTTCTACACTATCTTCTATTAATATTACTATTCACTATACTATTTCTCTATACTGATCACTATACGAATTACTATTTGGATCACTATTCAGTGGTTACTATTCGAGCGAGTATTATCGAGCAAGTACTATTAGTGTAAGTGTTATTCTAAGGCGTCTGACGCCAGTATTGTTCAACGGCGTTACTATAGTTGTATCTGTGATTACAAAGTATCTACTACAACGACCATTACGAAAGTGGCAACGAGTATTCGTTAACATCACAAAAGTTTGTCAATTTTAACGTCCACAAAACAATTCCTTTATCTTTTAATCATTACAGAGAACATTTTTTTAGCATGACTGATGCTAACTTCCAGAAGAGCAAACGATGCGCAGTCGTGTTGATTGATTATATTGAATGAGTTGCTGGGTCTGCTGCTAAAAATGTTGGTAAACTTGTGTCGTGCCAATCATTTTTTCTCTCTCGCCAGAAGCCATCTTGCACTTAATACTCTACCAATGAACATTGCTGGCACATCAGATCTGTGACTTCTATAATATATCTCAAGGTATTTGATAAAACCCAAAGAAAGGTTTGCAATGTTATCGGTCTTGACCTAGCATCATTATTATCTCAAAAAAACATACTTTACAATCTAAAATTCTTTCTTGTTTCATATAACCTGCAAAATTTGATCGGTCATAAAAAAAAACAATCAATCGGCCATGTTTACGAAAGGATTTCTTCAACCAAAAGACGAGCCTGTCAGCAATAGCAGTACCTGTTTCAAGGAAAATGGTGAGTCTTCTCAAATAGGTTTCGTAAACACGTGGACCTTATTTTCAGGCGGGTGTATTTTATTTGTGCATAAGGATATAGTCGGCGTATTCTTGAACACAACCAACAGAGCGAGGGAGTTGATTCGTATGTGGATGTCTTTTTATGCGTATTGATAGAATTTATGGTACTAGATTGTGGTGTAAGTTTTGACAACAGAAATAATAAACACTATTTATAAGATTGTTTATTGGAATGATTGGCAATACTTCGGCATTTTGCCAATCGATTCAAACTTTTCAAAATGATAAATATTATATATTTCCCAATAGTTGGTGTTATTAATAATCAAGAGTGGTCTCCTCTTGTTTTGTTACACTCCCCTTTGAGAGAGCTATTTCTTTTTACTGGGACTATAAAAGGACACTATACGCGAACCTTGTATTCTCAGTTGAATAAAACTTGCTTGAAGCCTACACCTGCGTACTTTTGACGTTACAGTTGGCTCACATATTTTAATAATTTAGTAAATGTTTATAAATTTATAAATAAAAAATGTTTTCAGATTTATTTATTTATGAATTGGTATATGATAAATTTTTCATTAGTTTTAACTGTATTAATTTTTAGATTGTTGTAAACATAAAGTTATCCTTGTAAATAAATAATCTAATAAATAAATAGTCTTATTTCCTTTTTTGCAACAAATGTAAAAAAAAAAAGGAAAATGATGTCAGCGAAACAGACACGGAATTTGGTTCAATAACTATTAAAAAAAAAAACCTTCAAAGACAACATCAATATTCCTGTAGCTCTACATTTCAACCAACCGGGACACAGCATTGATAATTTCAGATACGTGATTTTAGCGTGTTCATTTATATATCAGCGAGAATGCTGTATATTAGAGTTAAAATATATTTTCAAAATAGAATCCTGTTATAGGATTAAACAGGGATTTAGGTTTACTCAGGGAATACAGTTACCACAGAAAGCCTTCTACAAAACCTCCACAACCCTAAACGTGGCAAACTACTAGGCGGCCAAAGCTATCAAATGTCCTACAGTAATACGGTAAATGGGAAAAGAACACACCGAATTCCACGGAGAGACTTTTAGAATGTTGTAAATATAAAATTATTCTTGTAAATAAACAATCAAATAAAAAGTGTTTAATTTTTTTGTTGTAAATTCTCAAGAACAAAAAATGTATAAATGTACTTTCATCCTATGTTTAAGTTTTATTCCAATTCTCATCATCGCTTTTTAAAATGATAAATATTGCCGAGGAGTGGAGGCAGTTAAAAAATAATAGCGGTGTCAATGGAAAAACCGTCCTTATAACACTTCGTTTTTTTTTTGTTAGTTTGTTGGGGTTTTTTTTTTTTTTTTTGTTTTGCTTTTTTTGGACACGTTTGTCCATGTTTGTTAAATAGTTTTTCGATAACATAATGACTACAAAACGTTCTGTACACCATTTATGAACGACAAGCTGATTGGAACGAATCACGAACCGAATGTAGCTAAGGAATACGAAAACTTTTGAAATCGGTATCTTCAAACCTGGTGACGAAAGTTTATAAATCAGTTTGCCATGTTCCGATCGGACATTCGCTATCATTATGTCACTTCAATGAAGATAATAAATGCTTTGTCTCATGTCTCATCATCTCAAAAAGGATATCATGAAGATAGGTAGGATTCATCTGCGTGTTAAAGATGTCTGAACAATAAAAGCAAAAAAGGTTGATCTTTTTTCTCTCCTGATCAGACTGGCAATTATAAAGCGAGATTGTGGATAGATGTGGTAAGCAACCTAAATTAAAAAAAGCTTTTCCATTCACTTCCCTACTTTTGTTCGGATTCTACATTCTACTACACGATCTATCAATTCAACATGACAAAGATAATGTTGATTATATTTTATGAATATGTCCTGAAGATGATTTATTAGACCGAAACGTCCGACGTTGACATATTAACATTAAAACAGCATAATTGTATATAAGGATTTTTGTTTGTTTTTTTTTCCGTATATTTTTCTTCATACTGTCGGATCTATATCCATATATTTATTTGCATATATATATATATATATATATATATATATATATATATATATATATATATATATATATATATATATATATATATATATATATATATATATATATATATATATATATATATATATATATATATATATATATATATATATATATATATATATATATATATATATATATATATATATATATATATATATATATATATATATATATATATATATATATATATATATATATATATATATATATATATATATAAATATATATATATATATATATATATATATATATATATATATATATATATATATATATATATATATATATATGAAGAAATGTAGTGGTATATTTATGGGATAGAGTGATCAATATCAGAGATGTAAATATAAAAGTGAATATAGAAGTCAACACTTAGAGGCGACAGTCTGTTTAATGCTAGACGCAATCGTCAACCACCTGAAAAAGGCCGGAGCGTACAACGGCCGAAACGTTGTCATAAATATAGCGACAAAGATGAGGAAAATAGTCCGAATAATGTAAATAGTGTGCATAATGCCTCATCGCAGTAATATAAACAGATACTAAATGGATCTATTTAATTTTTTAATTGTATTTTCCACTTTTTGAATAAGTTGTTGCACACCCGAGTTCAAATTGTGAATAAACTGACCAAAGTTTGTTTGATCAGTTTCTTTCTGTTCAATCAGTTTCAACCGTCTCCGTTATTGAAAAAAAAAAAAGAAAAAAAAAAAAAAGGTTTTCAGTATTACAGAAAAAAGTTTTTTAGCTACAGCGTATCATTTTTTTGTAGCGTTACATTTCAATTGTGAATCTCTATGTATAAGCGACGTCATGTGTGTCTGTAGTTTGCAAAGCCTTTCTGTCGACGTCGATGTCCTCATTAATAAATGCATCCGTGCATGAAATCAAGGAGGCTGGCACGGTTGTACATCAGCCTGTCTTCTTACTTGATGCGTGTTGTTTGTTGCGCGAAACGCACGCAGTCGCATCTTGAGCACCGGACGCTAACCGGTGAGAAGAGGAAATGAACCAGAGGAGGAGAGCGGAAACCTGAGAATCTCTTAATAGCCAACCCTGGGCTGTGTATTGATCTTGCTAATGTTGTTTAGGATACAAATAGTCTTAACTCACCTGCACGCACAAACCACTGACCTACCAGGCTCACCATTTGTTCTTGAGTTTCCCGCTCTCATTGCAGTGGTTCCTCTTTCTCAGTTCACTCCCTCTATTTTCACTTCCTCCCTCTCCCTCTCCCTTCCTCTCCCTCCCTCTCTCTCTCTCTCTCTCTCTCTCATTGTCGCTATCTGTCCGCATATTCAAAAAGCTCTCCAATGCATTCTTTGCCCTATAATTTCCCTTTTTAGTATGCTCTAATCTCCCTCTCTGTGACGGTATGCTACTCTCTCTCTCTCTCTCTCTCTCTCTCTCTCTCTGCCCCTTTATCTCTTTCCTACTCTCGACTAACTTATCCCAACTTTCTCTCTCTTCCTCTCTCTTTTTCTCTCTCTCTCTCTCTCATTGTCGCTACCTGTCCGCATATTCAAAAAGATGTCCAATGCATTCTTTGTCCTATAATTTCGCTTTTTGCTATGCTGTAATCTCCCTCTCTTTCACGATATGTTACACCCCCTGTGTTTCTTTGTCTCTTTCCTACTCTCAGCTACCTTATCCCGACTTTCTCTCTCTTCTTCTCTCTCTCATTCCCTCTTTCTCTCTCCCTCTCTCTCCCTCTCTCCCTCCCTCTGTCCCTCCCTCCTTCTCTCTCTCTCTCTCTTTCTCTCTCTCTCTCTCTCTCTCTCATTGTCGTTATCTGTCCGCATATTCAAAAAGCTCTCCAATCTATTCTTTACACTATAATTTCCCTTTTTAGTATGCTCTAATCTCCCTCTCTGTGACGGTATGCTACTCTCTCTCTCTCTCTCTCTCTCTCTGCCCCTTTATCTCTTTCCCTAATCTCGACTAACTTATCCCAACTTTCTCTCTCTCTCTCTCTCTCTCTCTCTCTCTCTCTCTCTCATTATGCCTCTCTTTCCACGTATACAAAAAGCTCTCCAGTTATTCTTTGCTCTGTTTCTTACTCTTCCTCTGTCGCTATATGCTACACCTTCTTTGTGTCTTTCCTACTCCAGATTACCTCATCCCTATTCTCTCACTCCCCCTCTCTCTCCCTCTTTCTCTTTTTCTATCATGCCAATCTGTCCACGTTACAAAAAAACTCTCCAACCATTCTTTGGTCTACAATTTCTCTATTTGATATATATTGCTCTCTCTCTCTCTCTCTCTCTCTCTCTCTCTCTCTCTCTCTCTCTCTCTCTCTGTCACGATATATTACACCTCTCTATAGCTTTGTCTCTTTCCGATTCTCGACTATCTTAATCCGACTTTCTCCCTCTTCCTCCCTCTATCTTACCTCTCTCTGTCTTTCTGTCTCTCTGTCTCTGTCTGTCTGTCTCTCTCTCTCTCTCTCTCTCTCATAGTGTCACTATCTAGAATTCTTACTAATGAAAAATCGAAAGCAATCGAACGTTTATTCCCGGTTTTCCTCAAGAAGTCCACACCTTTAGCCCTTGTGTTCCCTGCCAATTAGGCCAAGGAAATCGATGATAAATCAGTCCTCATGTACCTGTTTAAGAACAACTGTTATGGTAATTTACCCACGCATGCATGAACTCTCCCAGTTATAAATAGGAGCAGGTACTGCCTTTTGGAGAGAGAAGTTTCCAGCCGTCAGCTCTGACAGTCGGACCGAACATTCTTGCAGTAACACTCTCGTTTGTATATATTTGTATTCTTGTTTCTATTAATATATTTGTTTAACTCAATTCCTCTCCCCGTGTCTTTATTTCTGGCTCTAACAAGGCCACAACAACTACACATCTCTCGTTACGACATTTCGAAGCCTATATCTGCTAATTTTATTTTAGCACTCGTAAGCTGGACAAAATTATTTCTTTTTTAATCCGACATTATTTCTTATTACACTAAATGTTATTTTCAGCGGGTACACATGTTTTATTTGACATCCCTGTTAACATTTAAAATTAATATCACCGGTCCTAGAAATAGAGAACCCTTACTAAATATGCCTCCCAACAGGAATCGAAGCTGTATTCCATTTTTTCATTACGTATTCCAGACATTTAGCCGGAGTGTGCTCCTACCAATTAGGTCACGGGAGACCATGATAAGACAAAAAACCCAAATGGCATGAGAAATAAAATGAAAGTAATTCCTCTTATTTATTTCTAAATTCTTCTTACTTATTTTTAAATAATTTCTGGAAACTAAAATAGATGGTACACAACATCTTTCAGCTAAAAAACACTATTTTGCTACATACAAGGTCTACAAAGGCCACATCAAGGCTCTTGTGAACACAATCCAGACAGCGGTCTTTGTGTAGCCAGAAAAAATCTTTAAGACATTTATTTTTCTGATTATTATCGGCTAAGTGAAATGGGCTTCACAAGTAACATGGCAAGCGGCCCTGACAAAGAAGGTCACTGAATGAATATAAATTGCTTTTTTAGACAAAGATGACAAGACAAAGAATAATGTGCCCTATTAGACAGGGGTCACGTTCTTTTTTATGTGCTATGCCCCTTCAGGACGTAGGCGATAATGGCTCTCCACTTCTCTCTATCCCTTGTAGCTCTCAGTAAGTTTCGTCTCTCTGCCCCCTTTTCCAGACCACGTTCTGTCACCCACTTGCTTAAGCCAGCCATGTATGCTTTCCATTGTCTTCTTTCCCTCTATTCGACCTGTGAGTATCACATTCTTCAGGCTCTCCTTTTTCATTACATGTCCCAGATATTTCAGCTATCCCTTTCTTACGTTAAGTATAAGCTTCCTCCTAGTTTGAATCCTCTCCAACACCTCGTCGTTGCTCACACGCTCGGTCCATGACGCCCTTAGCATCCTTCTGTAGAACCATACCCCGTTGCATCGAGTTTCCTCTTCATCTCTGAGGAGATCGTCCAACATTCTCTGTCGTGAAAGAAGATAGATGTCACATAGGAGCGCAGTACTCTTTTCTTTGTTACCAAAGAAATCCTCCTGTCTCGTAATACTCTGCCCAGCTTTTGGAATGCGTCCTTGGCCATTCAAATACGTCTTCGGACCTCAGCGTCGCACTTATCGTCCTCCGTCAAAACACATTCCAAATATCTAAATTTCCACACCTGCTTGATTTTAGTGTCCCCAACCTGTAAATCGCAATTCGGACACATCCTTTTACTGATGACCATGCATTCTGTCTTCTTGTAGTTTATGCTTATCTCTTTTTTTTTCTCGCTCACCTTTGCTGTGTCATAAACAGATTAAAAGGCGCCGCGAGTGACAAGAGACCGCCTCGTAGCGACACGAAAGTGATCGCACGCCCTTTAGACTGTTCACCTCTCCCTCATCTCTCCGCTTCGCACGTCTGTAGCATTAGGTGACAACCAGAAAATAAAAGTTGCTTACTGCTCATGATTTTAATTCGTGGTGAGGATCTGGCCGAAAAACCGCAGAACCTGAGAACAAACCTGGTGTTTGGTTTGAGCTGCAACGGTAAATTTGTAAACGTGCCTTAATTGCACACAGGATTGTCGCCTTTTCCAAAATGCATTAGCTACCAACAAGCTGTGCTTACATCCAATGATTGGTTTCCGTAAACGTTCAGTAACCATTGATGAATTTCGATGCGTGCAAATTTTTTAGTATCACACATCTGTGCTTCATATTCTTGAAATATGTCTAGCAAAGAAAAAAATTAACATTAGTACCTTGATTAATATATCTACCATTTTTTAATATCGGCAATTGATATACTCGGCTATTTTCTTTTTTATTTGGCGACCAATAAGAGGGCACCTTGATGCGCAAGCATGATCAAGATAACTTCTGCGTAGTTACTCAGTAATCTGTGAGAAACAACTCAGTGAATTTATGTACTGTGTGATCGTCGCTTTTGCAGTACGGATCGAACTCACTACTCAGTCGTAATTGATCTAGTGAGATGAGCAGATATTTCTAAGCATTAAGCCATATCGTAGTGCCCAACACACGCGCAGATAGATAGATAGATAGATAGATAGATAGATAGATAGATAGATAATGAACAGTCTGAGATAGATAGATAGATAGATAGATAGATAGATAGATAGATAGATAGATAGATAGATAGAAGATATAGATAGATAGATAGATAGATAGATAGATAGATAGATAGATAATGAATAGTCTGAGATAGATAGATAGATAGATAGATAGATAGATAGATAGATAGATAGATAATGAACAGTCTGAGATAGATAGATAGATAGATAGATAGATAATGAACAGTCTGAGATAGATAGATAGATAGATAGATAGAAGCATACCGAGATAGATAGATAGATAGATAGATAGATAGATAGATAGATAGATAGATATCGTTTTTCGTACCATATAATGCACATTGAGATAGAGCCTTTTCCTTTTTTTATCATTTTTTTGCACCGATGGCTATAAAACAGCTCAGCTTGCACGAAGACGAGCTCTTCTTTTTTTCCATAGTAATGAGGACAGAAAGAAGGGAAAAAAATGAGGAAACCCCTGCCGCAAGCCATTTAACCTCTTATTCTAAGCAGTATCTTTTTTTTTTTTATCTATGTTTTATTTATTTATTTATTTATTTTTTTACAGAACTTGCAAATGGATTATTTTGACTTCTGTATTTGTTCCCCGAATATGAGTCTGCAAAAGAGGTAATTAAAAATAATAATAATAATAATAATAATAAAACAGAAAAAAAAGATTCAAGAAAATAATGTGTTGATGTATACAGATGGTCTTATAGTCAGAGCCGGTGAAACAGTCTCGTGGGCTCCCCACGAATTTATCATATAGTCCCCCTCCGCCACTCTATTACATCTCAATTTTCATAAGGTAATATTCATATAAAATACAAATTTTATATTGTAACCTAATTATATACAATAATGGATCATATATAATATAGATGAATAATTCAACTAGAAAGTTGAAAATAAATACAATGTATCTAAATACAAATTAGAGACATGATTCTGTCTTAAATAAATCAAAAATGATTTGCGACAATTTTTAGCATCAACTTCAGATTACTCTTGTTATAAAGATGAATAATTTTGACACATTCAACATTATGGATAAAACATGTTGAATATTATATAGTGTTTTTTGAGACTTAACACGGGCAAAACAAATTCACAGTTTTGAACGAATAAAAGAAAATGTCCGTAAGATGAGGTAAAAATCCGTGAAAATATTTCATTCTTTAATAGTCAGTTGTGCTTAGTTTAATTTGTAACGTATATAAATGTAGGTATAAAAAAAAGTAAATATTGATAAAACAGAAAGCATTACAAGGCACTGTCCGGTGCATCCAATCAGGCTTGAAACACCCAGTCAAAGGGTTTCGGGTGTAGTAGGCGCTGGCCTTGCTTATAGTCATCCATTATTCATTCACTGATTTCAAGTAAGGCACAAGGCCAGAAATGATAATCCAATTTCCTTTTTTTACCATTCATCCTTATTCATTGGGGAACCAAATTAAATTATCTTAAATTATCTTCTCTTATATATTCCTTTTTTTATTATTTACTGAACCTTCTGGAACAAAGCTGTGAGTCGCTCACATGATTAGGTTCTTCGAAGGCTTCTTAGCATATTAATGCCCGCTGTAAAATCCAACATTAAATAGAAAAATGGAAATAAAAAATGATCTTCTTCTTCTTCTTCTTCTTCTTCTTATTATTATTATTATTATTATTATTATTATTATTATTATTTTGTCCCTGTGTTCATTATCATCGTTCGCTTCATTTTTCTTGTTCTACCTCCTACTACTACTCTTCTTCTTCTTCTTCTTCTTCTATCATTATTATTATTATTACTTTTTCTCGCTTGAATCTGCATTATTTTCTATTCTTCCCCTTTTTCTTCTTTTCGGTTTTCTTCTTCTTTTTTTTTTTCTTCTTCTTCTTCTTCTTCTTCTTCTTATTATTATTATTATTATTATTGTAGTAGTAGTAGAGAGTAGTAATACTTGTCTTTTTTTCTTCTACTTTTTCTTCTTCTTTTGTTGCTTCTTTTTCTTCTTCTTTTTCTTCTTCTTTTCCTTCTTCTGCTGTTGCTGCTTCTTTTTCTTCTTGTTCTTATTTTTCTTCTTCTACTTCTTATTTTTCTTCTTCTTCTTTTCTTCTTCTACTGCTGCAGCTTCTTTTTCTTCTACGTCTTTCTCTTCTGCTGTTGTTTCTTCTTCAACTTCTGCTACTTGTTCTTCTTTTTCTTTTTCTTCTTCTTCTTCTTCTTTATTTTGCTGCTGCTGCTGTTACTACTTCATCTTTCTTCTTCTTCTTCTTATTCTTCTTCTTCTTCTTCTTCTTCTTCTTCTTCTTTACGTGCCTCAGACCATAACGGAAGACTGATATCACGTAATATTTTAGTGCTACATTCCTTGTTTCTTGCGAAGTTTATTTACTACCCTGATTAGCTTTTGAAAGGCATCTTTACCTATCCCAATACGCCTTCAAATTTCAGTGTCACACTCTGCGTCTTCTGTTAAAACACATCTCAGATATTTATATTTCCACATTTGTTTGATTTTAGTATCTCCAATTTGCAATTCACACTTTGGGCTCATCCTTTTGCTAACTAGGCCTTCTGTCTTCTTGTACTTGATGTTTAAACGTTTCTTTCCACTTTCTTTCATTACCTTCTGTAGGTGTTTTGTAAATTTCTTTCTGTTTCTGCTATCAATACTGTGTCATCTTATGCTGCTAAGATTTTGGCCACCAATAATTAACCTTGGTAGAATTCTAGTTCTCCCAGAATCGCCTCGCTGAATTCAGACTTACTTTGCTGTCATGGCTTACCGTGGTCTCCCCACGGATATTTTTTATTATCTTAGAAGTGACATGATTTCTTGAGAAAAATAATGGAGTATTTCCCTTTTCATCGTTTTTCTAACCTTTTCTTTAAATCTAATTTACCTCAAACAAAGCAGTAAAGTCACTAAGTCACAAGGTGTTACTGTTTGCGATAGAATTGGTAAACAGTTTCCTTTTTTTGTGTTCCATTTTCTCTAAATCTTCATCGTTGCTCACATGTTCAGTTCATGGTATAACAATGGTAGAACCATATTTCTGTTGCTTCAAGTGTCTTCTATATCTTTGAGGAGATTATCCAGCACTCACTTCAATACAGGAGGACAGATATCACGTAACAGTTTAGTCCTCTTTTCCTTGTTACTAGAGAAATTTTCTATTTCTTAATATCCTACTTAGCTTTTGGAATGATTCCTTAGTTATCCCAATACGCTTTTGGATTTCAGTGTCACACTTTCTGTCCTCTGTTAAAACACTTCCCAGATATTTAAATGGCCGCACTTGTTCGATTTTGGTATCTCCGATTCATAATTCGTATTTTGGGGCTCATCCTTTTGCTAACTAGGCATTCTGTCTTCTTGCACTTGATGTTTTTTAAACATTTCTTCCTGCTTTCTTTCACTACTTTCTGCAGGGGTTTTGTAGATGTTTTTGTTTCTGATTCTGCTACCAATACTGTGTCATCTTATGTTGTTAAGATTTTAGCCACCAATAATTAAGCCTGGTAGGATTCTATACCATTTCAAGTTCAATTTGGGATTAATCAAAGTCATTTTGGGACTAAGCAAATTCAAAATGAAATAGCCAAGTTCAGAATTGGAGGTAGCAAATTCAAAATGAAATAGCCAAGTTCAGAATGGGATGTAGCAAATTCAAAATGAAATAGCCAAGTTCAAAATGGTATGTAGCAAATTCAAAATGGAATAGTCAAATTCAAAATGAGACATAGCAAATTCCAAATGGGATAGTTAAATGGAATGAACAAATTTGATTTGGAGCTTAGCAATTGCAGTTTAGCAATTGCAGTTTAGTACTCTTTTCCTTGTTTCTAGCGAAATATTTCTATTCATCAGTACTTTGCTTAGCTCTTGGAAGACATCATGGACTATCCCAATACGCCTTCGGATTTCAGTTCGCGCATTCCGTCGTCTGTTAAAACCGATCCGAGATTTTTAAATTTCTACAATTGTTTCATTTTGGTTATCTCCGATTAGTATTTTGCACTTTGGGCTCGTCAATTTCTGACACCCATGCAATTTGTCTTCTTGAAGTTGATGTTTAATCCTTTTTTTTGCTTTTCTTAGCTAACTTCTGCAGGGATTTCGTAGCTTTCTTTCCCTGTCTGATATCAACACTGTGTCGTCTGCATGCCTTATTTTGTTATGGTTAGGTTTCTAAAAATATTCCTTTATTAATTACTAGCAGCATGGCCTGGCATTGCCCGTGCTTGAAAATCGTACAACTCATACAGCAATCGCTTATATATTATATATATATATATATATATATATATATATATATATATATATATATATATATATATATATGTATCATATGAGGGCTGTAAGGTGGCTGAAGAAGTGATCTTAAAAGACGAGCACAGTCGTTGAAAAGTGGATTATTTTTCAATAATCTGCATACGATGAAGTTAATGGCATTGAGTATTACAATCTCATTCCGCCAAACCACACTTGAATTTCAGACTCCTCGCATTTGAACCGATTAACGAGGGTAATCGAGATGGTTTCTTTTCCCATCAAAACAACGCCGGGCCTCACGTCTCTTTTTCAGGTGGGAATTCTTTCGAAGCCTGCAAGAAGAACTTAGACTATTTCATCAGCTAGAAATATGCCAAGTTATGGGAAGATTGTAAAGCTGCCTCAAAGATGGCAAAAGGTGGTGAAACAAAATGACACATGTTGTTAAATAAATATAATTGCAAATATCTACAAATTCGTTTAAAACGAACATTTATTCTAACTTCATATATATCGCAAGTAAATTACATTGAGACTTAAAAGCCATAGCAAGTGTTTACAGAGGAAGGGCTGTCAAGGCTTAATACATATTGTCTCTAATACTTTCAAGTAAAAGTCTGAATGTGCCCAACTCAGAAATGTGAATATAGATTCATGACAGGTCGCAGCACAGTAATAAATTTTCAGACATCACAGATCTGGATGGACTGACGCACCCAAATACTCCTATTACCATTTACGAATACTAGTCGGGGCAGGATTACTTACTTCGAACCTCTGACCCAGTTTACCTGACATTTAAACAGGTATACAATTGTACTAATATAATGAGAAGGCAGAACATCCTTAAGAATTAAGAATTGATCGGTTTACTAGTAAAGACATCACACAGGAGCATACATAGTGTATATATATATATATATATATATATATATAGAATATTAGGAAATCAGATGAGTCCGCTACCTTGGTTTCAATCTTAGAGTATCTACAGGAGATTTGGCTCAATTGATTTCCTAACGCTTCATTTCTTTTTTTAAATATTTCCAAGAGCTTACATGCGTTACTAACTCACCATCGGCGTGGCAAAGACCAAAGTCCTGTTCCAAACACGACCGGCCCATCAGCTACCATTTGGAGTCAAAATCCCTATCGACGTGTCAAAGGCCAAAGTTCTGCACCAATAGGACCAGAACATTAGCCACCACGTGGAGTCAAAATATAAATCGACGTGGCAAAGGCCGAAGTCCTGCACCAAACACAAACGGCGCATCAGACACCACCTGGAGTCAAAATCACCATCAACATGGCAAAGAACAATGTCTGCTTCAAAGAATACCGTGACATCAGCCACCATCTGGTGTCAAAGTCACCATCAATGTGGCAAAGACCAATGTCCTGCTCCAAACACAACCGAGACATCACCCACCACCTGGTGTCAAAATCACCATCAACGGGGCAAAGACCAATGTCCTACTCCAAACACGATCAGGACATCAGCCACCACCTGGACTCAAAATCACTATCAACGTGACAAAGCTCAAAGACCTGCACCAAACACAACCGGGACATCAGCCATCACTTGGACTCAAAATCACCATCAACGGGGCAAAGACCAATGTCCTGCTCCAACCACGACCGTGACAAACTCATCATCAACGTAGAAAAAACCAAATTCCTGCTTAAATCAGGGCCGTGACATCAGTCACCACCTGAAGTCAAAATCACCATCAACGTGACAAAGACCAATGTACTGCTCCAAACACAACCGGGACATCAGCCACCATCTGCTGTCAAAATTACCATCAACGTGACAAAGACCAATGTACTGCTCCAAACACAACCGGGACATCAGCCACCATCTGGTGTCAAAATCACCATCAACGTGACAAAGACCAATGTACTGCTCCAAACACAACCGGGACATCAGCCACCATCTGGTGTCAAAATTACCATCAACGTGACAAAGACTAATGTACTGCTCCAAACACAACCGTGACATCAGCCACCATCTGGTGTCATAATTACCATCAACGTGACAAAGACCAATGTACTGCTCCAAACACAACCGGGACATCAGCCACCATCTGGTGTCAAAATCACCATCAACGTGACAAAGACCAATGTACTGCTCCAAACACAACCGGGACATCAGCCACCATCTGGTGTCAAAATTACCATCAACGTGACAAAGACTAATGTACTGCTCCAAACACAACCGGGACATCAGCCACCATCTGGTGTCAAAATCACCATCAACGTGACAAAGACCAATGTACTGCTCCAAACACAACCGGGACATCAGCCACCATCTGGTGTCAAAATTACCATCAACGTGACAAAGACCAATGTACTGCTCCAAACACAACCGGGACATCAGCCACCATCTGGTGTCAAAATCACCATCAATGTGACAAAGACCAATGTACTGGTCCAAACACAACCGTGACATCAGCCACCATCTGGTGTCAAAATCACCATCAACGTGACAAAGACCAATGTACTGCTCCAAACACAACCGGGACATCAGCCACCATCTGGTGTCAAAATTACCATCAACGTGACAAAGACTAATGTACTGCTCCAAACACAACCGGGACATCAGCCACCATCTGCTGTCAAAATTACCATCAACGTGACAAAGACCAATGTACTGCTCCAAACACAACCGGGACATCAGCCACTATCTGGTGTCAAAATTACCATCAACGTGACAAAGACCAATGTACTGCTCCAAACACAACCGGGACATCAGCCACCACCTGGTGTCAAAATCACCATCAACGTGACAAAGACCAATGTACTGCTCCAAACACAACCGTGACATCAGCCACCATCTGACGTCAAAATCACCATCAACGTGATAAAGACCAATGTACTGCTCCAAACACAACCGGGACATCAGCCACCATCTGACGTCAAAATCACCATCAACGTGACAAAGACCAATGTACTGCTCCAAACACAACCGGGACATCAGCCACCATCTGACGTCAAAATCACCATCAACGTGACAAAGACCAATGTCCTGCTCCAAACACAACCGTGACATCAGCCACCATCTGGTGTCAAAATCACCATCAACGTGACAAAGACCAATGTCCTGCTCCAAACACAACCGGGACATCAGCCACCATCTGGTGTCAAAATTACCATCAACGTGACAAAGACTAATGTACTGCTCCAAACACAACCGGGACATCAGCCACCATCTGGTGTCAAAATTACCATCAACGTGACAAAGACCAATGTACTGCTCCAAACACAACCGGGACATCAGCCACCATCTGGTGTCAAAATTACCATCAACGTGACAAAGACCAATGTACTGCTCCAAACACAACCGGGACATCAGCCACCATCTGGTGTCAAAATCACCATCAACGTGACAAAGACCAATGTACTGCTCCAAACACAACCGGGACATCAGCCACCAACTGGTGTCAAAATCACCATCAACATGACAAAGACCAATGTACTGCTCCAAACACAACCGGGACATCAGCCACCACCTGGTGTCAAAATCCCCGATCAATGTATATTATCAAACAGGTGCGTAACGAAATCCATTGTATATATGTGCTATCTCATCAAATGAGAACTCAAAGGATATTAAATTGTATGTGGAATCCACTAGGCGACCTTTTAAGGACCGATATTTCAATCACATATTCTCTTTTATAATAAAAGTTAACGCAATGTGACATCACTTTCTAAATCCTTTTAGAAACTGAAGGGGGAAAGCAAAACACCGAAGGTTTATTGTAAAATCCTAAAACAATTCAGTCACCCTTTTGCCTTTCCTATCTTTTATTTATCCTCATACGCCCCCTCTTAAAATTCACTTTTTTTTTCAAACAAATAGAAAAAAGAAGTACATTTCCACATGCGGCCTGCTTTGCAGTCGATGTGCAACTAAATGCACCGAAACGAAGTTGCATCTTTGTAGAGAGAAGGCTGTTTGTGTCTATATGAAAAAATTATAATAAATAATTATTGTTCTTCTAACACTATTGGGCCCTCTTTTGAATCAATGCTTTGAACGTTAGAATTTATATATTATTTTCCTTCTCATTACACATTTATATATATATATATATATATATATATATATATATATATATATATATATAATGTAATATATATATATATATATATATATATATAGAGAGAGAGAGATATAGATATATATATATATATATATATATATATATATATATATATATATATATATATATATACATACATATAGATATATATATTACATTCGAATATATATATCCGAATATAATGGGAACGAAAATAATATATAAATTCTAGCATTCAAAGCCTTAATTCAACAGAGGGCTCAATCAATATATATATATATATATATATATATATATATATATATATATATATATATATATATATATATATATTGATGCATGGCATTAAATAATATAGACAGGTTTTGTCTGTTTATTTTAAGTAAATTCCTTTCATATTGTCTGATAACCTTAATAACATTATCATTGAAGGACGAAAGGAAATCACCGTATTGATACATGTTTAAATCCAATCTAAGCTGATGTTTGTGTGTGCGCGCGCTAAATTAAGAAATATATTTTTAATTATTTTTCTTTTATCTCGTTGTTTTTTTTTTCTATAATGTTTATTTTAATGGCCATGACGAAAAGAAATAAAATCCGTATTGCAGTTCGATCTCTGCAAGAAGCTCTTAATTTGAAAACTTCTCCCCTTACTAAATACCACTCAGATTATCATTAAAATGGAAGCTATAGAAAAGGTTTCAGTCCCCGCTCACTTCCCAAATAACTTAACGTCAGATATTCTTGGGAAGGGCTATTTGGGTTGATGGAAAGATTCTCAGTAACCCATTGTAAATTTACCGTTGTATTCTCTTTCCTTCTTTCTTTCCTGTAGATTTTATAATTTATCTCTTCGATTAATCCGCTCCCTCTGTCTTTACAAAAAGCTGAAACGAAACTGTTCTTTCTTTTTTAAACTTGTACCTCTTTCTCTAAGCTGGAATTCGAGGATGAACGCTGAATTAAATAGTCATTTCTTTCCCCATCCTTCTATTTCATTTGTCAAGCTCAAGTAGTTTTATTCACTTTACGGTGCATAATTAGAAAATCATTGTTTGTTCCTTCTGCGTTTGTGCGCATGCGTGCACGCATGCGTCGGCTTTCATTTCTCTGAATCGTCTGGTGATTTCAGCTGAACGTGTATCCTACTTTTTGGAAAATTTCCCAACATCAAAGCAACACTTAATTCTTTAAAATCCCACTTATCAACATTTTTGACAGCATTCGGAATTCTACAGACATCGCGGAATGGAGACACGAATAATTCTAGGCGGGACCTTGCTCAGTTCCGTCTGCATTCAACACACACCCGTCTGTCTCATCCTTTTCTATCTCACCATTGTATCTGTTACTGATTCCATACTTTCTGCAGGTTGAGGAGGGGGGGGACATTGGATAGAAGAGGAGGCTGGTCACAAGGATTTACGTACGCTGCTATCAAGACGAATTTAAAAGATGTGGAAAAGAGGATTAAGATAGAGCTGCGATCGGATGGATGATGGAGATTGGTTCTCTCATCGCTGGCTTTCTCAAAGATCCGAAGAATTTCATACCCAGGCTATCAGATTTTTATTTGTTTCTTTGTTTCTTCGTTGTTTTTTTCTGTCTTTCAGTCTTTATTTCTTTATTTATTTATTCGTTGTTTTTCTTTCTTTCCTTGTTTTTTTCTTTTTTTATTTCTTTCTTTTTTCTTTATTTATTTCTTCGTTGTTTCTCTTTGTTTCATTCTTTATTGCTTTTCTTTCTTTCTTTATTGCTTCGATGTTTCTTTTTATTTCTTTCTTCGTTGTTTTTCTTTCTTTTTTTACTTGTTGTTTTTCTTTTTTCTTTATTTATTCCTTCGTTGTTTCTCTTTCTTTCAGTCTTTGTTGCTTTTCTTTGTTGCTTTTCTTTCTTTATTTCTTCGATGTTTCTCTTTCTTCATTTCTTTCTTCGTTGTTTTTCTTTTTTCTTTCCTTGTTTTTCTTTTTTCTTTCTTTCTTTTTTCTTTTTTTTCTTCGTTGTTTCTCTTTTTTTTCAGTCTTTGTTGCTTTTCTTTATTTATTTCTTTATTTTTTCTCTTTCTTTGTTTCTTTCTTTCATCGTTGTTTCTCTTTCTTTCTTTATTTCTTTCTTCATCGTTTTTCTTTCTTCCTCTCTTTGTAATTTATTTCAAGTATATTCTTTCGCTTCTTCAGTCAACCTTTCCATTCTTGAAGAGTAGTCCCTTCATCGCTCTTTCCTTTACTGTCTTTCTGTCTTCTACATTATTTAACGTTCCACCAATTTCATAAATATATTTTCCTTTTTCTTCTCCGGCTTCCTTCTTCAACATTTCAATCTTCATTTTATTTTTAAGTTCCTTCTTTCTGAATATCTACATCATTCTTTCAATTTGTATGTCTGTCTCTCTCTGTCTCTCTCTCTCTCTCCCCACACACACACACACACATGATAAAAATACTAAAAGTACTCAATATTAGGGATGCGTTTAAGCATGAAACAGTCTTTTGCTGCTGAGTATTGACTTCAGCGTTCACATTTTAGATATTGATGGCTGGCTCTTGTGTCCGAATAATATTATTATTATTATTATTATTTAATTTAAAGAAAAACAACTACTTTAAGACTCCATTATTACCGGCTCTACAAATTCATTTTATCTTAATTGGGTAGTGAGCATTAAAAAGATTATCCAAGAATTGTCCTGACTCTAGTCTTGCCTACTATTTTTTTTTTTGTATATATATATATATATATATATATATATATATATATATATATATATATATATATATATTATAATTATTATTACTTCAAACGTTATTATAGTGGATATTTGAAATAGGCCCCCTCTTTTTATTAAACAGTGTGTATTGCGTCCATCGGCCTACGTATTCGAAAAATCATAGTAAAAATAAATACGTCCCTGGTATGGATCGAATTCTACCCCTCCCCTTTTTTTAGGTGAAATCACCGTTTGATTAAGTGTGCTTTACCGCTTAACTACGGAAAAAGTCGCAGAAAGCAAATGTTATTATAATTGATACTTCGTATTTGAAATTTATTCATTAAACACTGTCTATTATATTTATCGGTCTGCGCATTGAAGGAATCTAAATCACGTTATAAAACCGATTCTATCTTTCTGGCATTTTTTCATTTCTTTTGAACAGCATGGTAGCTAGCTAGCTAGCTAGCTAGCTAGATAGATAGATAGATAGATAGATAGATAGATAGATAGATAGATAGATTATCTGAGGTCACTCTAGAAGTGATACTTGTACCCTGAAACCTAGTACTATCTGCCATAGCCTGATCATCGCTGACCAATTCGTTTACCAACCAGGTTTTTCTGCTGAGGTGGGTGGCGGGCAACGTAGAAACATTCGAAACATGACCTGTCAGCGGCAAATAAACTTTTGTGTAGGGTCAACGGTCATCTAGTACAATGGGGTAGACTGGGCTCCGTAGCTATGTATGCAGCCAGTGAGCTGATGACACGACACTACTGGGCAGAGGGCTTCATAGCCTGAAGTCTATGACCAAGGCAAAAAGTTTCACCGATCGGATCAATGGCTACGTGTCCGTGACTGAGATGAGAGCATTCAAGTTGAAAGACGTCGGATGTCGTTTGACCCTGTCAGGGATGGACTCTGAAAGGTTTACTTGCCCCAACGCATGCAGGAATACCTTTGCAGTTTCCATCCCAGATATATGAAGGTAATTGGTCGGATACTCGAATGGGCAATGACCCTGCGACTACAACAGATTATGATGAGGATGATGAGCTAGATAGATAGATATGAATGGAATGGCGTAAACAAAAATACGGAGAAAATATTTGGCGTTTTCTCATATTTTTTTCGTCCTGTTATTATTAGTATTAGTAGTTGTTGTTTTATTAGTAGTAGTAGTAGTAGTAGCAGTATTTTTCTTTTCTTCTTCTTCTTCTTCTTCTTATTATTATTAATATTATTTTCTACATTTTCTTCTTCTTCTTCTTCTTCTTATTATTATTATTATTATTATTTTACTTTTGCTTCTTCTTCTTCTTCTTTTTCCTCTTATTATTCTTATTGTTATTTTTATTTTCTTTGATTTCTGGTGTGTACACATTTCTTTCCGGGTCCCGCCCAGGGACATAAGGTTAGAAATGGCAGCATGACACTTTCCACTGACAAAAAAAAAAAAAAAAAAAAGAAATTACATAGTTAAAGCCCTTCGTAAAGTGTGGGCTGTACTTATCAGAACAATTTTTTGTATCTCCTTGAAGCATGGACTTCCAGGAATCCCTTCAATTAGTCTAGTGCAATCTTTTCCAACCAGTCCTCGGGCTCCAACTACAACAGGGATTGTTGATGTTCCCATATACCACATTTTCGAGATTTCTATTTCAAGGTATTTTGACAGCTTTTTGAATATCTTCAAAGATACATTGCAGTCAGCAGACTGCCATATCAATAAGGAGGCACCGTTTTTGTTTGTGGTCTTTAATAAAAATTATTATTATTATTATTATTATTATTATTATTATTATTATTATTATTATTCTGCTTCTCCTGCTTCTTGTTATCATTTTTCTTCAGCTTCTACTTCTTATTTTTCTTCTTATTTTTCTTCTGCTGCTGCTGCTGCTTCTTTTTCTTCTTCTTCTTCTTTTTCTTCTGCTTCTTCTCTTTCTTTTTCTTCTTCTTCTTCTTCTTCGTCTTCTTCTGCTCCTTCTTCTTCTTCTTCTTCTTCTTCTTCTGCTCCTTCTTCTTCTTCGTTTGAAATTTCTTAAACTGTCCTCCTCCTTGAATTTTTGTTATTTCTCAAACGTTTATCTGAGTGAACGAGAGGACCGCGTTTCTTTGCCAAACAAGATCCTGGTGAATAAAAATTATTACCATCACAGACTAAATTTCTGATTGCAGCCAAAACTCAAAACCTCTCCACAGAAAAGATGGGCCTTGCCGTTTTAAAATTCGAGATGTTATCCACCATTCTCGTCTGTGTGAAGCTGTTTGGCTGAATGTCAGACTCGTCAATTGCTTATTAAATACCTTGAGATGCTATCGTAGAAAAAATAGAAGGAAATAAAAGATCTTTGAAACTATAAGAATCAGAAAGAATAATCCTCTGTTCCTCCCTTTGTCGGGGAGGAATAATTAATACTAAGTGCCTCAATTTTGTGACCTTGTGCCTAACCAAAATAAGCTTCATTGTGGAGCTGTAATTAACATTGTCTTGTCGATAATTTCTCCTATTGTAAGATGGATCCTTATTAATTGGTCCGCATTTTATGCGAATTTTAGATGATGAATTATCATTTTAATATGATTTGCTATCAGACAAGCAAGCTTTTCTTGGTGGTTCTACAGTGTGCGATGGGTAAATTGACGTCATTTTATATTTTTAATTAAGTACATGCGGGTTTTTTGTTTTTTATTTTGTCGACTGCGCAGTATAGTAGCCTCAGTTGTGCACTGTCTTTGAGAATATAACGCCATAAAGGAATTCACTCCGACAGAAATCTGGAAACGGCATATTGTACTGCACCGGAGTCTCAAACATTTTAGAGTGTTTGGGTGTCAATCTGACGAAAGTGCAAAGGATTCAGAAAGAGTTAGAACTAGTCAACATCATGGAGTTTGGAGTAATCACTAGTGGCAGCGTCTTTATGCTTCCATTCATCTTCCCACAGGGACTCAGACTCAACACAGAGGCCTACATCAAGTGCCCTGAAAAGGTAGTGCTGTCCTGAGTCAAGAGGGTGGCTGCTGGAAGATCTTATGTCTAGCAACAGAACTCTACACCCTGCCACACGAACAGGAGAACCCAATCATGGGTGTCAGACAATTCCTGAGACCACATCACCCCTTACATCTGACCACCTAACTCCTCAGACCGCAACCTCCTTGATTATTATGTGTGGCGAGAGCCCCAAAATCATCTCCCAACACCAAAAAATGAACTGAGGGCAAGGATTATGGCAGCATTTACTAACTTAAACAAGGGGACTGTCCAGAAGAGATGCAGGAGATTCAGAAGTCGTCTGGAGGCCATGGTTGAAGCCAATGGAAATGTTATTGAATATACTCTTTAGTATTTCAACATATTTTTGTGTAATTTTGGTGAATATATCTGAGATATATATGAGAAGTCAGTTTTATTTTAATTTTTGCGTAATTTAGACGACAATTTATCCATAGCATCCAGTATTTTCGGCCTTCGTATCTTCCGGCTTTCTTCAGGTGTACGTCGACATACTCGGCAAGTTTCTTGGAATATCAAAGCAAACCATTTATTCAGTCCACAGGAGTAAGATTTTCACAGTCCTCTTTCTAAAGAATACAAGTCTATGGGCAAATGAATTCTGTCTACAACACAAACACCTCATTGGTTCTTGAAAATGACTGAGACGGTAGAAAGTTTAACCACAATTTCGGGTACAATATTCAATACCATATTCGATATTCAGTACCATATTCGATAATGCCGGTCGACATTTTCTTCGAGCCAATTGATGATGGTCAATGGACACATTTTTCTGGGCTATTTTTTCACGCTGAATCTGAAAATCAAGTCCATTTTTTCCTATCACATCACGTTTTCTCAGTACAGGTAATTTGTATTTTTTCTTAAAATAGGGCAAAATACACATTTAACAATGACTAACAGCATGGCCCGGCGTTGCCCGTGCTTGATTCAAAAATCGTACGACTCATACAGCAATCGCTATCACTTGACTTTTTTGCCCTTCCTTGCCTTTAAAAGAGTGCCCTTTGCCGTGCTGATGTTGCTCCATGCCTTACTTCTTGCCTATCTCACACTGCGAATTTTTCTAAGCTCTATACTAAACATTAAATCTGTTACGAAAAAAGAACGAAACAAAATGAACACAAAACGACCAGCTTTAAAAAAAGACTCGTAACTGGAAAAAACGAATGAAAAAAGAATGTTAGCAACAAATACTTTTTCACACCCAACCCAGTTCTACGGAATCAGAATCAACGCTGAGTTTAAGCAAGCGAATGAGCCAATTGGAGTAAAGTACCAAGCAGATTTACATTTTTCCCACTTGTGACGAATGCAGCTATCGACTAGCATGCTAGTTAACATTCGTGTCAGTCAGCTGTTGGCTCTCACGCTGGCCAATAGAATCTTCTTGCCTATTTGTGGCAGCCAGCTATTGGCTCTCACTCTGGCCTGTACAAAATGGCGGCAAACTACACGAAAACTACCGTAGAAGCATGAAAAAATCGATTATTTCCACTATCGATGGGAGTTGGCCTTTACACTAACTTGGAGCATGTGCATGTAAATTTTGGTGCAAATCCGTCGAAAATTGCGGTCGTGCATTCATTACACACACACACACGCACACACACACACATACCCTGCCTTTTATAGATAGAGATATATCAGCGCCAAATATAACTAACCTTAAACGCTTTTAGGTTAGAATAACTTATCATAAAAGAAGTATCCCAATAATTTAAAGAATGCATTTTCAGCATTTTCAATTCAAAACAAGTTTTCAGAAAAATCTCACACAAAATTAAATTAAGGCAAACATGGTGTCATCAATTTTTGAATCAAGACAAAGAAGATACGAAGGAAATAAAAAATCCATTCATTTTTGTCCATCCAAAGATATATATCTTCTCTTCTTGGAAATTCTACGGTGCTTTGGAAAAGGTTGATCTCTTTTGATGCTCCAGCAGGAATCAGCCATCATGTCAACATCCCCTCTGCAAAGTGCCAAGTTGGCTATACCTGTCTGGTGTTTGGCGGCAATTTTAAGCACTGATAAAGAAAATCCTAATCCTGCTCGGCTCAAATACACTCGCATAACTCCCTAACAACCCTTATTTATCGATGTTCCTATGCCTGTAATACAGAGACTGCATGACAATACCAGACCTCCGTAAATTCAAGTGATATGATAAAATCTTATGACAGTTCCAGGCTTAAAGTGAAAACTACTATTAAAACTAAAATGGCTGTACACTATTTCCATTATTCGGACTATTGTCCTCATCTTTGTTGCCATATTTATCGCAAGGACACATAGCACAGTGGATAAAGGCGTTAGTTAGATCCAGTGAGAGGACCCAAAGAGTGTGAGTTCAATACCATGTTAAGGCGGTGGAGAACTTGGAGAAGGGAATTAACAGGAGATAACTGATAAGTGACATTCATTAGACTACAGTAGGTTGCTTTTTCTTTCTGCGGTGGACCAATGATACACACTTAGGCGATCATGTATCTTCGGATACATGACTGACGAGGCAGATTTTTCCCGTAATAGGTTGCCATTTCTTTCTGCGGTAGACCAGTGATACACGCTTAAGCTATCATGTATCTTTCGAAACATGACTGAGGAGGCTTATTTTTTCCTGCAGTAAGTTGCCATTTCTTTCTGCGGTAGACCAGTTGTCATCCAAGGCTATAGAACCCGGTCCGTCCTGCTATTTACCCAAGGGTATCAGCACGTAAGTGAATGTAATGGATTCGACTGGAATTCGAACTCGGCTCTCTGATTCCTCAACCCGAGCCGCTATCCATTACTCCTATGTAATATTATTCTTCCAGTGAGTGCTGGACAGTATCCTCGCGGATGAAGAAGGACTTAAAACAACAGAAATGGGGTTCTACAGAAAGATGCTGAGGATACTATGAACCTAACATGTGAGCAACGACGAGGTTTTAGAGAAAATTGCAACAAAAATGACACTTAACCTCACAACATGACAGTTGAAAATTCTAGGGCGCATAGTAAAGAAAGAGAGCTTGGAAAATTTGATACTCATAAGGCAAATTGAAGGCAAGATGGGCAGAGAAAAAACAACGTATAACTGACCTCGCGTGTTTGAGGAAATGGATAATAAAATAGAATTTAGGAGAGATAACAAAAACAAAATTTAGTAAGAGTTACTATAAACAGGTAACTGTGGAGAGTCATGATCGTCAGCGTCTTGGAGGGACACGGCATATAGACGTAGAAGAATGCACACGTATATAAAATATTGCTACTAGTACATTTGAACTGTCGTAACCTAAACTATTCTACAATAGATAGATAGATAGATAGATAGATAGATACGAACCGAGTAAGATAGATAGATAGATAGATAGATAGATAGATAGATAGATAGATAGATAGATAGATAGGTGAAAAGAATAGACACATGGAAATAAGAAATAGATAGATAGATAGATAGATAGATAGATAGATAGATAGATAGATAGATAGGTGAAAAGAATAGATACATGGAAATAAGAAATAGATAGATAGATAGATAGATAGATAGATAGATAGATAGATAGATACGTAAACAGGGAGAGATAGATAGATAGATAGATAGATAGATAGATAGATAGATAGATAGATAGATAGGTGAAAAGAATAGATACATGGAAATAAGAAATAGATAGATAGATAGATAGATAGATAGATAGATAGATAGATAGATAGATAGATAGGTGAAAAGAATAGATACATGGAAATAAGAAATAGATAGATAGATAGATAGATAGATAGATAGATAGATAGATAGATAGATAGGTGAAAAGAATAGATACATGGAAATAAGAAATAGATAGATAGATAGATAGATAGATAGATAGATAGATAGATAGATAGGTGAAAAGAATAGATACATGGAAATAAGAAATAGATAGATAGATAGATAGATAGATAGATAGATAGATAGATAGATATAAGTATGTTATTGTTTTGTCTTTTTTGTTTGTTTGGTTTTTTTACGGTGAACTTGGCTGCAAAATATCTTTGCGCTGCCCACACACCAGAGCGGCTTGTTTTGTCCCAGGTGGGAGATAATTCCGCTCCAGGTACGACTTGACTGACGGAGGCTGGTTTCTGCAAACATAACGCGTTTTGCAGATGAAAAAGCCCAACGGTGTGTTACATGAGACACGTAACACACACACGCACATACACACACACACACACATACACACAGGTGCGCGCCACCCAAAGACACACACGAACAAATAATGAACATATTTTAAAGAAAATCTTTGCCAAATATTTTAACACCTCCTTCAGACGATTCTCTTGACTCTTGATAAACGGGGTGGGGGACATCGAATAAAACGAGGAGGTCTTTCAGTTAACCTGGCCTTTTTTCAAGCCCATCTAATACAGATTCAGAATCAATAGATGATCGTTTAAATATCGCGTCTAAAAGCAGAGACGTCTACTCAAACACGTGTATCCACTAAAGATAACGTATTCCGCAATAAAAAAAATAATGGCGGATAATAAAAAATAATGCCAGGGGATAAAATATACTGCCGGATAAAAAAATGGTGGATAGCAAAAAATAATGATGGATAAAAAATAATGGCGGCAAATAAAAAATAATGGCGGATAATAAAAAAATAATGGCGGATAAAAACAATGGCGGATAAAAAATAATGGCGGCGGATAAAAAATGGCGGATAATAAAAAATAATGGCAGTAGATAAAAAATGATGGCGGATAATAAAAAAATGGCGTTAATAAAAAATAATGGCGGATAATAAAAAATAATGGCGTATTATGGACAAAGATCAATTAATTCCTTAAAAATTACATTGTTTTCGTTTCGGATATGAAAATAATAACTCAGCATAAATTCATATTTTTATCCATCGTCTGGCATGATTTCTTCTTCCTGTATACATTATACGTTATACAGGGTGCCCCCCAAATGACATCATTTATACAGAGTCCCCCCCAAAAAAAATCGCTATCATTTATACTGTGTCCTCCGCAAAAAAAAAAAAAATTGACATCAATTTGTAGTCTAATAACATAGCCAATTCTAGCACAAATGATCTCAAATTTTAACAAAATTTATAAAAACTAAATTGACTGTGAGAACTTATCTCAATGAGAATCGACCAGGGAGATGGATCAGGTATACCGGTAATAATGTCAATGTGCTGTTGAAATAGCCACCACGTTCACCCGACTTATTATCATGTGATATTTTTCCAAGGGACTATGTGAAATAACATGTCTATATCCCCCCTCTTCCAACAAGCTTAGAGGAAATTAAGCAGTGACTCCTTGTGGCGCTGGAGAATGTTACGCAAGACATGCTACAGCGCGTTTGGCAGGAGCTGGACAACTGACTTGACACACGTGTCACAGGTGTTACGCATATTGAAATTTTGTGAAGCTTTGTGTGATCGGTTATAAAATCTACATCTCCCTGAATAAAATATCTTTTATTGTTTAACATGAAACCAAATTAATTTCGCTTGCCAGGGGCATGTAGTCACTCAAATATTTATATTTTAAATGATGCCAGGTTTTTAAGAACTCCATGTGGTTTTGTAAACGATTCAGATTTTAAGCAGTATATTTTCGCCTATTTGCTTGAGTTTTTTGAGAGTCTTAAAGAAAATAGCTCTTTTTCAGATCCTACTGAAAGGTATGTAAAACCTTTTTGCCAGAGATTTATACGTGGAAAAGCCTATGACGGGCAGTAATTCTTTTTCATTATTTGGGCATGCGTAAAAATAAAAATATAGGAGCATGCGTACTTCGAATCTGAAGAGGTCAGTTCGCTTTTAATTCGGGTCGAGATCGGGAGAGAACGCTAAAATTAGCGCTCTGTGCAGTAGGCCCACGTGGTTTAGACTCTACAAATTCCTCACTCTTTAATTCACCAACAGAGTAAGTTCAACGTTTCTTTTTTTCTTTACCAAGACTTTTACTTCTTGAGTTCGGTTTTCCTTCCAGGAATTTTCTTCAAAACATTCTCTACACGAAAATGTTCCCAATGGAATAAAAATTTATATCCCATCCTGCTTCACTCTCGTTTGTCTATTCTCTTAACCAATTCAACAATTTTAGTTTTATTCATAAGCACACGAATGCACTTCTGAATTTCGAATGACGACCCTTGACTAATATCGACCGGTACATTCTCTTTAATAAAATACTGTTGAAAAAGCCATAACCAGTAGATAAAAATAGCCTGTTAAAAAAGACGTCTACTCATTCACATGTGTCCACTAAATATAACGTCCAAGCAATTTTGATTAAACGAACCAACAAGGTCATCTGGGTAAACGTTTATTGTATTTTTGCAATTACAGAGGTTGGCATTTTTTTCGACCCAAATGTTGTTGGGCAATGGGCATGTAATAAGGCAGACAAGGGCAGTATGTAATAAGGGAGCCCAGAAAGGCATGTAATAAGTCAGTCAAGAAAACATATAAGAAGGTAGTCAAGAAAGGCATGTAATAAGGTGGAAAAGAAAGACATGTAATGAGGCAGAAAGAAAAGGCATGTAATAAGTCAGTCAAGAATGCTATGTAATAAGTCAGTCAAGAAAATCATGTAATAAAGCAAAAAAGAAAGGCATGAAATAAGGTGGAAAAGAAACACATGTAATAAGGCAAAAAAGAAAGACATGTAATAAGGCAGAACGGAAAGGCATGTGATAAGTCAGTCAAGAAAGGCATGTAATAAGTCAGTCAAGAAAAGCATGTCATAAAGCAAAAAAGAAAGGCATGTAATAAGGTGGGAAAGGAAGACATGTAATAAGGCAAAAAAGGCATGTAATAAGGCAGAAAGGAAAGGCATGTAATAAGTCAGTCAAGAAAGGCATGTAATAAGTCAGTCAAGAAAATCATGCAAAAAAGAAAGGCATGTAATAAGGTGGAAAAGAAAGACATGTAATAAGGCAAAAAAGGCATGTAATAAGGCAGAAAGGAAAGGCATGTAACAAGTCAGTCAAGAAAGGCATGTAATAATTCAGTCAAGAACATCATGCAAAAAAGAAAGGCATGTAATAAGGCAGAAATGAAAGGCATGTAATAAGTCAGTCAAGAAGACATATAAGAAGGTAGTCTAGAAAGGCATATAATAAGGTGGAAAAGAAAGGCATGTAATAAGGTGGAAAAGAAAGGCATGTAATAAGGCAGAAAGGAAAGGCATGTAAGAAGGCAGAAATGAAAGGCATGTAATAAGTCAGTCAAGAAGACATATAAGAAGGTAGTCTAGAAAGGCATATAATAAGGTGGAAAAGAAAGGCATGTAATAAGGTGGAAAAGAAAGGCATGTAATAAGGCAGAAAGGAAAGGCATGTAAGAAGGCAGAAATGAAAGGCATGTAATAAGTCAGTCAAGAAGACATATAAGAAGGTAGTCTAGAAAGGCATATAATAAGGTGGAAAAGAAAGGCATGTAATAAGGTGGAAAGGAAAGACATGTAATAAGGCAGAAAGGAAAAGCGTGTAATAAGTCAGTCAAAAACGGTATGTAATAAGCCAGTCAAGAAAGGCATGCACTACCGGTTAATAAAAATCAATGTGCTTATTGAAGAATCAAAAGCATGTAACTTCCGAGAATCGAACGCAGACTTCAAAAACAGAATGTTGTCGTATTTTATCAGTAGCGCGGATCGCGTCTGGTCTTCAGTATACAACGTGTCATTATATAGATAGATAGATAGACATATAGATAGATAGATTACATCAGTCGACATTTTTCGACCCAAATATTGTTGGGCAACGGGCACATGTTTCTCGGCTATTTTACCACGCCGAATCTGAAAATCAAGTCCATTTTGTCACATCACATCATGTTTTCTCTGTACAGACAATTTCTATTTTGCTTAAAATAAATCAAAATACCTAATTCACAGGGATATGCAACGTCTTACCTATGTGAGTGACATAGGTGAAACATTTCATTTCATGTTAAAATGATTTATCATTCAAGAAAAAGTATCTAAATAACTTTAAAAATTAAGCTATTTCAGCTCAGATAAGCTAACCTGAAAATGCTTAATTTTATGAGAAATATCTCAATGGAAAACTTTCTTGTGTCCTCAAAGTTCTTAGCTTGTTAAAACTTTGTGATTTGTGTTTCTTCTCTACTTTTCATAGAAGATGCTCTTTAGAAGTCATTCAAGAACAGCCATTTTATCTGTCTATATTTCTGAGATGAGGTATTATGTACACTATTTACATTATTCGGACTATTGTTGTCATCTTTGGTGGCATATTTATCACAACATTTCGGCCGTTGTACGCTCCGGTGATTGGAATGTTGAACTGGGCCGATCGCTGGAGTAGACTGTTCTAGTTCCACGTGTCATGTTTAATGGACGTCAGTTATCAGTTATCTCCTTAATTCCCCTTGCAATTATTGCAATTTTCCAATATGACCTCTGGTAAAAAAACAAAAAAAAATGCAATGGTAACAGCAAAAATTGCAATATGAGCATTGGTAAAAATGGTTGCTGAAGATATCATGTTTATAAGTCCCAGAAATTCATACACAGATGTCCTTAAATGGCACAGTGGATAAATGCGTTAGTTAGATCCAGTGACAGGACCCAAAGAGTTGTGAGTTCAATACCTGCTTAAGGCAGTAGAGAAGTTGGAGAGGGGAATTAATAGGAGATAACTGATAACTGACATCCATTAGACATGGCACGTGTTATTAGCACAGTCTTCCCCAGGGTTCAGTTCGACATTCCAACCACCTGGTACAACGGCCGAAACGTTGTGATAAAGATGAGAACGATAGTCCGAATAATGTAGTGTACATAACACCTCATCTCAGAAATATAGACAGATATAACTATAAATATATAACTATATCTAGAAATTCATTACTCCTTCTATAATCAATAACATCAGTCAGTGAGGGAATTAGTGTGCTCTCGTTTTGTTTAGGTTATATTATATATGTTATGTTATATTCCGTGCTAAGCGAATAAATACTTAACACCAGCTGGATAATAGAAGGTTTATTGTACACAACCAGTACAATATGAAATACGGTACAGTTATACACACAGGTCAATCTAGTAGTGAGTGCCACTAATTGGAAGGTCGGACATGCTTGCGGCGTCTCTCTCTCAGTCTTCACACGTCTTCTACCTGAGTCTCTCGTAAACAGCTGACTTTATAGGTACTTCCTACCTATAGTGTAATCATTCATGGGGGTGACTGGTTATTCCATTACATCAGTTTGACTCTTTCACTTTAATTTGTTTTGACCATTTAACCATAAGTAAGGCGATAACGCCACTAAGACTAAGGTTTTAAAAGGCATCTTTCGTTATCCCAATGCGTCGCATTTTCCGTCCTTTGTAATCCATTATTATTATTATTATTATTATTATTATGTTTCGTGAAAGCCAAAAGAGAAACTTTATATTTAAAATTTTCCTGGGGCCAGAAAAATGGTCAGAACCGAAAAAAACATTCAAATTCCAAATACCTTAAACAACTTCCGTTAAGCTGAAATAAAATTTGCATAAATGAGAAATTGTTGCCAACATTTCTGTATAAATTTCTGGGATGTGATGTTATCAATATTTTTATTATTTAACTGGAGACGATTGTCCTCATCTTTGTTTTTGCTATCACAACAACCGAAAAGATTCTGATAATGTTGTGGCCTGTTTAGGGGTCAGAATGAAAGACACAGAAGACAAAAGTAGGTTGAAAAAAGTATATTGAAGATATATAGAAAATAATAGTGTTAGTAATAAGTAGATTAGCACTGCGTCTTCTACTCCACTCCACTTCACACTCTGCTATCCGACTCTCGCAGTTTGTATTTATGAGAGAAGGAAGAGTTCATTATACTGTAAGAGGGTTTGCCACAACAGATAACAACAACAAAGATGAGGATAATAGTCCTCCTGTAAATAACGTTGCCCAATTACAATACACAGGGATTCATGGATTTTAAACGCTATATTTTAAATTTTAGTGGATACACAAGCTTGAGTAAAGCCCCTTTTTGTAAACAATGTAGATTACTTCTACCGACTTGTGCATTGAAGAGTCTTAATAAACGGCACGTTTTATTCATTAAGACTATCGAATGCAATAGAGAAATGAATCGAGGTTCTTGTACGATCACCGAAGTTAAGCAACGTCGAATCTGGTCAGTACTTAGATGGATAACCACTTGGGAATACCAGGTGAGTAAGCTTGGGTGTGTGTGGGGGTGTAATGGATAAGAGCTCGGAATTAAAACTTGGAGAACCGAGTTCCAATTCCAGTCGGGTTCGTTCTATTCACTTACGAGCAAATACCCTTGGGAAAGGTACGAATCCATCTTTTCTCTCTCCAGCTATGGGTTAATTAGTAGGATCAGTAAATCATTATTTATTCAAAAAAATTCCTACAATCTAAACACATATTCCAGGCTTTAAATAACCTGCAAAAGGTCGATAAGCCGTAAACAACAAATCAGTCAATTAATCGAAAGCAACAGAGAAAACGGGGTATTTCATTTGTAATTGGTTTGGCCGCAGAAGTTGCCGAAATGTTTGTTAGTGTTTCAACGTAATTTCCTTCTTTGTTAATGCACTTAATTCAACGCTTGATGATTAATTTCATTGACCAAATATTATATAGTGAAACATTCAGATGAAAATTCTCTCTCTCTCTCTCTCTCTCTCTCTCTCTCTCTCTCTCTCTCTCTCTCTCTCTCTCTGGGTTTGTCTGTATAGCTAATAGGGAGTCAGTAAGGGCTTAAAACAGATCACTTAGAATGCCTGACTCCCAGATGTTGCGAAAACTAACCCAGTTTTTTTTAATTGTTAACATCTTAAGAATTGTGAAATAAACAAATAAAAAAAAGTTACTCCTTTTTCTTCAAGATTTCGTGTTTCTGAAACAACCGCCATTGTTTTAAGAACGCTTTACGCAATAAACACTAGTCATATTTTTCTTCTTATCAGACCCAATTACATATAAAGACTTAGATGAGGTGCCCAAATACCGAAACAATATTCCGAAAATAATTTAGCCTAAAAATTACATTTGCTTAAAAAAAAGAATATATATATATATATATATATATATATATATATATATATATATATATATATATGTCTGATTCAACCAAGGATGCGTGACAAGTGCTTCGAAAGCTTACTTTTTCCCCATAAAACACGGGTTCGAATCTCACCATTTGTCAATCATACCACGGTTTAACACAAGCATTGTGAAGTAACTTGAGGAGATAGAACTGTTCGGAAGACACTGATGGCTGTGCTAGAACGAAGTCACAAGTCACTCCAGAAACATTAATTAAGGTCCGCTCAGTGGATTCTGTTGGTGTTGAACAAATACAAATGTGCCTGAGTAGACATCTGCAACAGCGATTGACTAACCCCCCGCCCTAGAAGACAGGCATACATATATATATATATATATATATATATATATATATATATATAATAATATATATTACACATATATATTATATATTAATAAATATACACATTATCCCTCACTGGTAGCCCAACTGTGAGTTTCATGCACAGGGCAATCTTCAGGTGATGAGTATAGACTGACCGTTACGTAATTTAAATTTTAATAAAAATACGAGTTTATCGCAATATTGGTGCAGTTATATATTATATTGGTATTATAGTTTATAAAAAAATTATCTTATTTAAAATAAACGGTATTTGTATATAGATGTGAAAAATAAATTATTTTACAGTATGTGAATATTATCTTTTTTATATTAAGCATAAAGTGAGATTACTTTTTAAAAACAAACAAACCATAATTTACGTTAAAAATGAATATGGATAAACGTATTTAAATATATATATATATATTAAATTTATAAAAATTCTACCCATATTCGTTTGAACATTACGATTAAAAGGTGGATTATTTATTTTTATGCCTACATGTAGCCATCAATTCATTTCTCTTGTTTAATAAGCTAGAGGTGTTTAAGTGTTTTAAGTAAACTATTTTTCAGAAAGACAGAAATTACATCTATTATCTATAATTGGAACATTTGGCACTTGTTACAATATCCCAGGTGATAAAAGGTGTAATAGCACGATTCTCTAATTGCCAGAAATATTTAGAGAGATCAGTGCTGTTTTTGTATTATGTATTGCCTAAAGTCATTCGATGATGGTAGAAACGAAATTTTCAATGATTTTTATTGGAACCAAAATAAAATTTAATATCGTTACCGGAATGTATGCTCGCTCGGTATACAATATTATCAGTCATACATTAACCGTTTAGGGGAAGGATCATATTTTTTCAGAAGTTTCTCATTTATTTTTTAAAGAATTAACGTTGTCTTTGTTGAAAATATATTTATTTAATATAATATTGTTATGTTGGGATATAGATTTATATAGCTGATCTTAACATTATTTTTGTTATGTGCCATGCGTGACACACGCTTAGGCGATCATGTATCTTTCGATACATGACTGACGACGCAGATTTTTTCCCGCAATAGGTTGCCATTTCTTTCTGTGGTAGACCAGTTGTCGTTCAAGGCTATAGAACCCAGTTTGTCCTGTTATTTACCCATAGCTGGGGGAGGGGTAGAAGAAGAGAATTCATACCTTTCCCAAGGGTATTAGCACGTAAGTGAATGTAATGGATTCGGCTGGAATATTAAATTTATGAAAATTCTACCCATATTCGTTTGAACATTAAGGTGGATGAAATCATATAATATAAGGTTTACATTTTTCATAAATATATGTGTGTGTGTGTGTGTGTGCGCGTGTCTGCATTAATTCAGTTAAAGACCAGCGAATATTCTTTGCTGAGGATTTCTTTGTCTGTATTTCGTCTTATTAACCTGGTTTATAGTACTTTTAGGCTATTGGTAGGTGTTGTCCTTATTGTGTTATGTCAGTTTCTTCATTTTTAAATGTTGTGTTATCCGCGTTTTCACGTGATTGGTCGTTTCTTCATTGTTCTCTTTCTTTTAAATATATACTTATATATGCGCAAAAAATTCAGATATAACTAAAAAAAATATATAAAAAACACAATATGAATAAAGACGAAAGGACCACCTCCAACGCTTCCCATCCTTCAATGGCCTTCATCAATGCAAAGGCGATTTGGCCTTGATAGTCCATTAGAGGAAGCAACGGGTCAACAAAGGTAAGTTCTCCTTCTCTCGAACTAACACAAATTAAACAAGGACAACATAACTCGTCGTCGTCGGCATCCATCCGTCTCGAGAGACGATGGAGTAGTGCGCTACGAGCCTGAGCGCTATATATGGAGAACTAGGTCTGCCCAGACGTCTAGTTCCTCCTCTCGGCCTTGCTAGCAGAGTCCAAAGGATAGGATAAATCAATAAAGGTTGGTACCAGCGCAGCTGCAGGAGTTGCCGGAAGGTAGCACAAAGTGCCATCGATCCACCTTCGGAGCTCCACTCCGGATTTGAATTCAAAGCTATCCTTCTACTAGACCAGTTGCCATCCAAGGCTATAGAACGCAGTCTATCCTGCTATTTTACCCGTAGCTGGAGGGATAAGAGAATTCACACCTTTCCCAAGGGTATTAGCACCTAAGTGAATGTAATGGATTCGACTGGAATTCGAACTCGGCTCTGCGATTCCTCAATCCAAGCCGCTATCCATTACTCCACCGTGCCTCCTCAACATAACTATAACACACAAAAACACCAAAAACAACAGAACACAATGTTAACAAGGGAGGTAACTCAATCGTTAAAAAATTAGACCGAATAAGTTGCCCTGCTAAGGCACAAGTATTTATCATACTAAAAAACCACAAGTATAATATCAGCACAATTCCAACATGGAGACTCATAAACCCAACCGAAAGGGAATTAGGTAAAATAAATAAAACAATACTAGAAAGAATTAATTCAAAATTAAGTAAGATGTTAGAAGCAAATCTGTGGAAAGACATAAAAACAACTATAGACTGGTTCCACAAACTAAAAAACAAACATAATTGCCAATTTATACAACTAGATATAAAAGAATTCTACCCTTCTATAATAGAACCCATGCTAGATAAGGCCATTTCCTTAGCTCAAGACCAAATAAAAATAAACACAAAAAAAATTAAAATCATTAAACACTCGCAAAAATCCCTACTATTCGACAATGAAATTGCATGGATAAAGAAAGAAAGGATATTTACACTACAATGTGAATCTTTGAAAGTGCAGAGACCTGCAAACTCATAGATATATATTTGTTGCACATAAAATAATCGATAGAAAAGATACAGGACACTACAGGGATGATGACCTCATAATCTTAAGAAACTTTAACAAACAAAACACAGAAAAAACTAGAAAAACAATCAAAGATTTGCAAAAGTATGGGCTTCAATATAGACATAAAAACTCACCTAAATGAAGTAGATTTTCTAGATGTCATCTCCAACCTAAGAAAAGGTACATATAAACCATAGAGAAAACCCAATGATAAACCACTATATATGCACACATTTTCCAACCACCCGCCATCAATAATCAAGCATATACCACAATCAATTAATTGCCGGTTTTCTGAAAATGTTTCCAATGTAACCATATTCAACGAAGCTAAGAAAAACTGTGAAACAACCCTAAAAGATAGTGGATTCTCAGCAACACTTACATACACACCCCACAGCACAACAAAAAGCCAATAGGAAGAGAAACATTATATGGTTCAACCCACCGTACAACAAAACATAAAAACAAACGTAGGAAAAATATTCATTAAACTAATCCACAAACACTTCCCCGCATCAAGCACTCTACACAAGATATTCAAAACAGTAAAAACCACCTACAGTTGAACCGAGAACATGACAAAAATAATAAAAAGCAGAACAGGAAAACAATCAACAAGCCATCTGAACAAATTAATCACACGTGTAAATGCAGAATAAAGAACGAATGTCACTTAAATGGCAATTGCTTTCAGAAACATGCTACTGTAAAATCATCAGATAACAAAGTAAAAACATACATAGGAGTAACTGAAAGACCCTGGAAACAAAGAAACTACGCAAACAAAACATCTTTTATAAATAGTAAATACGCGAACAGCATAATGCTTTCTAAACATATCTGGGATATTAAAAACAAATCACACGAAAAATATCTTGGAAAATAACAAATAGAACATCAGCCTACAACAGTTAATCCAAAATCTGTAAACTCTTTCTGGAGAAAAAAATAGCTATAATTACCTTGCCAGACCAAAACAAACTACAAAATAAACGATCAGAACTCATCTGAAAATGCAGACACGAAAAGAAATTTTTACTACGTTACTTCAAAATCGAATAAACGAAAATGAATAAATAAAAATAATTAAATAAACAAAAACAAATTAAATAAATTAATCCAAATAAATAAGTAAATAAACTAAGTAAATAATAAACAAAATAACAAACCACATACACACAGATAAACAAAAAAATAACGTAGTAATAAAAACCAATATTACATTAATCAATAATAAAGAAATTTAACTGACAACGCTATAAATAGCTTCAAAACTGCATTGGAATTCAATATTTTAACACAAGATAGACCCCAGAATAATTTGAAACCGTTAACACCCACCTAAATAACCATTAGAATAATTTAGTAAACAACACACAATGCAATATACTACCCATAATGCATCACTGCATGATGTATAATGCATCAATGCATGTATTAATAGTCGAGCAAAAACACGACTCAAATGGACTGATGATTGCTTTTAACATGAAACAGACTGTAGCCTCTAGGTGTAGACTTCAATGTTCACTTTTATAGTGACATAAGCTATATCCCTGATATTGAGAACTTTAACCCATAAATAGAGCTCACCGTAAAACTATATTTTTTCACATAGACGCGTGGCAGAGAAGGATGGAAAAGTGCATTAGACTCAAGGAGGACTACGTTGAAGTGAAAACCATGTTAGTCTGTTGCTTGAGATTGAAATAATTTTTTTGACAGTCTCGTTACATTTCAAACAGACATCGTGTATAATTGAAATTTAAGCAACTTTGGTTAAAGACGAAAGTTTCTGTTATTGCACACACGCACACACACACACACACACACATATATATATATATGTGTGTGTGTGTGTGTGTGTGTGTGTGTATGACAGTTTTAAAGTATGCTATATTTACGGTCAATATCATGGATAGAACATATGTAAATGTAAAAGTGTACATGGAAATCAACACCCAGAGGCGAGTCTATTTCATGCTAAATGCAATCGTCAGGATATATATACATACATATATATATATATATATATATATATATATAGAGAGAGAGAGAGAGAGGGGGGGCGGGGGGAGTACCGAGTGAGAAAAACACACGAGCAAATATTTTAGACATACGTTATTAAGGACATTAAAATTATATAACTTTAAATTTCCATTCTAGATTTAATTCAGAATTGAAATGAAGATGAACGACATCTTAATTTTATTTTCAAAATGATTCGTTCATGTGCTTTCAACTTTCTTTTTTGAATTCTCTTTAGCTTCACTTTTTCCTTCTTCTCAGGACTAAAAAAACATATTAAAATAAACTGGCAGTATATAAATGGCTCGCTTTCTACTATTAACTGCGAACATTATTTTGTGTTTGGGTATTTTATTCCTCGTCGTATCAAATAGCTTAATCATTCTAATGTTACTGATGTTACCGGTATTCAGACTTTCAATTTTTCTATTACCTTTCTCTCAGTCAAATAGTAGATATCCCTGCTCGTTTTGGTAATAAATCTAATCAACATGTTTCTTTACTTGATTTTTTCCTTGCCTCCTCCTATGGTTCTTGTCGAGAAACGAACCACTGTCCTCTAGGTAATTTGGATCAAGTTGTAATATCTGTTGACTTGTCTATTGGACATGAGCCTCCTATTCATAAGTCTTCTTTCTGTTACCAAACCGGTTCTGGGACGATCACCAAAGTTAAGCAACTTTGATCCTGATCATTAACTACATGGCTGACCGCTTAGAAATATCAGGTGCTTTAAGCTTGGATATACTGATTTTCTAATGGGTAGCGACTCGGACTTTGAAATCAGGAAGCCGAGTTCCAATTCCAGTCAGCTTATTAAAGGCATAAATCCATCTCATCTCCTCCTAGCTATGGGTTAATTAGTAAGACTTGTATCGGTATATGTTTTTATTTCGAAAAAATATTCTTACAATATAAAGTTATTTTCTGGATTTAAATAATGCACAAAAAGGTTAAGGATCCGTAAAAAATGAATCGGTTAAGTCCGTTTTATAACCAGTTATCGATAGCGATACATTTCATGATTCTCTTTGAGATGTCTCTTGGATTGAAAATTTTAACTATCATGTTGATAATTGTGCTACTGAGGTTTCTTCTTAAGTAAAAGCCGATTTTGAGGCGTTTGTGCCTTCTAGTAGATACGCGATAAAACCACAAACTTCTTTTTAATTCACACCGGCCTGTTCAGCTTCTATAGTCAACAGGAAACACGATATCCCTGTGCCCGTTCGTAGAAACATGTCCTCAAAGAAGTTAAGTCGTTATTCGCTAATAGATTGAGGCACCTTATAGATTCACACAGGTTTGGTTCTCGTGACTACTGACGGTTCTATAAGTGTGTGTTAAATAAAAGCAAGTTATCAATCCATCATCTTTTCACCCTATTTGAAGGGACATCATCTTTTGCCGATAAAACAGAATGGTTTGCCAAATTTATCTTCCGATTCCACTCTCGAGTCATCGAGAGGAGTGACAGAATTAATTTCAACTCGGAACTAATTTCAACTCGGAAGTAATTTTATCTCGATTTAAAAATCCTAACCTTAACCCCTTAAACTAACCCTAACACTTAGTTCCAAGTTGAAATTAGTTCGAGTTATATATTCCGATATATATATATATATATATATATATATATATATATATATATATATATATATATATATATATATCGGTTGGGTTTCGATCCGGGCTTGAGGCATTCGGTTGTCTAGTCGCACTGAGGAGCTGTGATACAGCGAAACAGTACTGTCTATGAATGACATGATATATATATATATATATATATATATATATATATTTACACTAATCCTATATTTGTATATATATATATATATATATATATATATATATATATATATATATATATATATATATATATGAATGAAGAAATATAGTTTAAAGGTGTGCTATATTTATGGGATAAAGTGCACAATATCATAGAGCGTATGTTGACTTCTTTGTTCACTTTTATATCTATATCTATCTATCTATCTATCTATCTCTATCTCTCTCTCTCTCTCTCTATATATATATATATATATATATATATATATATATATAAAAAAGAAATGATGTTGCCACCTGAGTGTTCTCTATGTATTGTTTCTAGTTTTATCATCATTATTATTATTGTTGTTTATTATTATTATTATCATTATTCTGAAAGTATTACTTTTTTAACTCTTGGCATTTTGAAGGCAGCATTTTTGAAAGCTAATATTTATTTATTTATTTCTATGTGCACTATCTTCGAATGCTGAAATTGTATGCACTTTTTAAACTTCCGGCGATAAATGTCCTCTTCCGGGCCTTCTGTCAACTCTTGAGCTATACAATCACACACAGCCTCCATCAAGATAAATGACTTCATTGGCTTGTTTACCTCCGAAGTGATTGCTAGGTTTATTTTTGTTGCTGTTTTGTCAGCACTCGTTCTTGCTGTTCTTATCTTAGATGTCATCGAGTCGTGTTTATCGGTTAGAATTTTGCAGATTTCGTCAGTAATTGGTAAGCAGTGGACAGGCTTTGAAATGGATGAAAGATGAAGGGAGGCTGTGTTCTTTGGAGGAAAAGTTGGAAGAAACACAAGATGATATATACAGAAAGAATACAGATCGAGCGTGATGACAGAAAAGAAGAAAAAGAGAAAGAAACGGAAAATGAGGGAAAGAACGATTGATATATACAGAAGGATACAGAAGGATCGAAAGTGAGAAGAAAGAAAGAAAGAAAGAAAGAAAGAAAGAACAATTGGGACAGTGTAGATAAAAGAGACAATAGAATAAAAATTGGAAACAGAAAAGAAAGAAAGAAAGAAAGAAAGAAAGAAAGAAAGAAAGAAAGAAAGAACGATATACGGGCCAATACAGAAGGATCGAGAGTGAGAAGAAAGAAAGAAAGAAAGAAAGAAAGAAAGAAAGAAAGAAAGAAAGGAACAATTGGGACATTGTAGAAAGAAAGAAAGAAAGAAAGAAAGAAAGAAAGAAAGAAAGAAAGAAAGAAAGAAAGAAAGAACAATTGGGACAGTGTAAATAAAAGAGACAATAGAATAAAAATTGGAAACAGAAAAAAGAAAGAAAGAAAGAAAGAAAGAAAGAAAGAAAGAAAGAAAGAAAGAAAGAAAGAAAGAACGATATACGGGCCAATACAGAAGGATCGAGAGTGAGAAGAAAGAAAGAAAGAAAGAAAGAAAGAATACTTCCACCCGAGAATACGTTGGAAGAAAGAAAGAAAGAAAGAAAGAAAGAAAGAAAGAAAGTTTGTATTCAAGATTAAGTTGGGAGAAAGAAAGAGAATCCATTGATTTCTAGCGCGCCTTTTGTCCATATTTTGTGATTCTTAACGAATTTTAACCTCATTTTCCTATTCTTACCTGACAAGAGTCGCACCCCGCTCGGTCTTCAGCTGCTGTAGCCATTCTAATTTAAGGTTCGACGTGTTATGCTCGCAGAGAAGGTCTTCTGAATTTACCGTTGTAAAAAAAAATGTCTATTTGCGCTACAATTGCCTTTTTATAAGCTTGAACCCACTTAGTCATGATCCACCGACTACTTTCAGTTACAAGGTATCGCCACCCACAGAATTTCTGCTCAGTGTAATTATTTTCTTCTCTGGACATTCTCTGTAAACCCTAGAGCTTTTCACTGCAGGTTTGGCTTATTTTACGGTATATCAACCTCAATGGTTTATTTAATGCCGACAAGATTTTATTTCTGGTAATATTTTTCTTTCAAAAATAATGTGGTAATAATATATTGCTGATAATTTTTATTCAAAAATTCATTGCTGGTAATAAAACCTATTTGTACACGTTTTGACCCCAGTTTGGGGGTTAACTATTTGCCCATAGCTGTGACCCTAACTGGGACAGGGTAGACCTGGAAGCACCAGCAATTAAGAGGTGCTCCTAAAAACTTCCTGATTAGAGGCCTTGCTGTTGGACGTTGTTTATCGTCATACCCAGGACGCGGATGCAGTTTATCGTCTTACCCAGGACGCGGATGTAGTTTATCGTCTTACTCAGGTCTAGAGGTATTGTGCATGAAAATCGTAGAAGATAATCAGTTTTTGAAATTCGCAGACATTCCCGTCTGGCACCAAAGACCATAACGTCTTTAAGATCACTTAAATTAACTTTCTTTGCTGTACTAATGAAATTTATTTTTGCATAAATATAAAAAAAAATGGGACACAAGTCCACAAGTGGGAATGGTGAATGTTGGTCATCATCTGTCTTATCTTAAACTTAGCTTGCTACAATAACTGACCCCCCAAAAACTATACAATAACCTTGCACCAAAATACCCCATTCGTACTTGCCATTATGACTACAACCACCGTAATACCACAAAGTCTCTATGAAGTCCTAACTACTCCCCATATGTATGATTTGTCTGTGGTTGGTGAATAGCAACATTTTAAAATGAAAAGCTCATTGAATATTTGTAATATGCATACTAATATATATATATATATATATATATATATATATATAAGAAACTAATGGTGTTAGTAATTAAAAATACAAAAACACTATCATTAACTGTGGTAGAAATATCTGTAACCAGGAAGAAATTAGTGCGGGACTTGGATGAATTGCAACCACAAACTCATTCACACACAAAAACAAGTTAAGTTTTCTAAGAGTTGCTTATTAGATGTCGGACAATGCTGAAAGCTTTGTATTACATCTGAGCAACTCTGCTGAAAGCACCCTGTAAAGATCAGACTCACTATTCAATCATAATTGATCTTGCGAGACAAGCTTTCTAACCCTTACGTCGAAATACGCAAAGGGATTGCTAAGTGTAGCTTAGATGTGGCACAAGGCCGAAAGTTAGGGGCACCGAGTGAGGATCGAACTCATTACTCAGTCGTAATTGTTCTGGCGAGACAAGCTCGCTAACCATTACACCGCCTCGAGGTGCCCATAGTGATTTTCCAAGCCTAGCTCAGATGTGGCACAAAGTCAAAAATATGGGGCACCCAGTGAGGATCGAACTCACTACTCAGTCGTAATTGTTCTGGAGAGACAAGCTCGCTAACCATTACACCGCCTCGAGGTGCAAATAGTGATTTTCCAAGCGTAGCTTAGACGTGGCACAAGGCCGAAAGTTTTTTACCTGCTTGTGAGATGATGTGTCTAAACTTTTGAGCGGTGCTTATCGGAGGAAAAAATCTCCACAGACCAGTCCACGTTAAACACCCAATCCATTCTTCACCAAAACTGCTATCAACAAGCAACATTGTTCCACTCCGTCACCATTTTTTTTATGTATATTTTTCTTCTCAAACAAATGGAAACAAAGGAAGTGATGTTTCACATACGGCTTGCTTATTCGCAGGATTGTTTATAACCATTTTCGATTCTCACCCGTCGAAGTGCAGTTGAAATACACTGAAACCAAGTTGCATCTTTGTAGTGAGTAAAATGGTTTTGTCTATATGATAAAACTATAATAAATAAATAATTATCGGTCTACTATCAGTATCGAGACCTCTTTTGGATTAATGCTGTGAACGTTTGAATTTATATATTACTTTCGTTCTCATCGCATTATATATATATATATATATATATATATATGATAGAAATTATTAGGAGGATTTGATAATATATATATATATATATTGAAGAAAAAACAGACCACTTTAATGTTCCATTATAATAATTTATTTCACCAGAGCCCTTTTAAAAGACGCTGGATCATCTGATAGCACTTCCAAAAGATGAAACGAAAAATGAAATGAAAATTTACACTTTTGATGGATAGTGTAAGTTTTTGCAATTTAACAGAGGAGGTAATGAGGAGTGGTTTGAGAGACATGGTCGAGTTTAGAGAAAGTTTATTTTAATATTTCTTTCAATCATACTTAGTATTAGGGGAGGAGGTACCAGATCTTGACCTATTTAATCGATTAACTTAACGGAAGTTAGTTTTTGTAATTTAACAGAGGGGCTCTGGTGAAATAAATTATTATAATGGAACTTAAAGTGGTCTGCTTTTTCTTTAAAAATTTAGCTCTGGATTTACATTGCACTCTTAGGATTTCAACCTCCTTGGGACTACCCATACGGATTACCAAGTTTTTCATAACTTATATATATATATATATATATATATATATATATATATATTGAAACATGTTTCACTGAATAATTTGGACAAGTTTTTCAGACGCTTTCTTATTGAAAATACATATATACTTTTCCCTGAAAATAATATACATAAACTAAAAATATACGGCTATCAGGGATTCCAGATATCAGGGATTCTACTGTATTTGAAACAGACTTAATGATAGCTTCTCCGTAAACTTCTCGGTCGATTTTAATATAACCTGCTTGGATACATATATAAATAACATACTCCGAGTGAAAGATTGATTGACTTGAACTCTGTCATGCGCACTAAGTTATAACGTTTTCGCTCCGTTGTTTACAATAGTGCGTGAAAGGAAAGTGTGTAGAGTGTGGTCTCCCCGCGTATTTAAAAGTTTATAATTGGTGGTGAATCGTGGTTCTATGACTAAATCAAGACTTGTATGGTTTGAACTGAGAACCACTGCCAATTCCTCAACTGATAAAGCAGGATTTTCTTCAAGGGCTGCTTCAAGAAGCTTTTCATCAAACTCAACTGGACGTCCGGTTCGATCTTCATCTTCAAGGGTGAAATCTCCACCTCTGAATTTTGCAAACCATCTTCTGCAAGTTCTTTCATTCACACATTCCTCTCCATAAACTGAGTGAATGTTTCTAGCCGCTTCGGCTGCTGAGTTTCCTTTCTTGAACTCATAAAGCATTATTTACCTCAAATGATTCTTGGGTACTTCCATGTTAGCAGGGTTTTAATCAAACAAAATTTTATTTTATTGTTCTCTGAAATAACATTTGATCAGTTTAAATGCATCTAAACATAAAAATAATGTTCAGCTCCATTAGACACTTTATATTTCGTTCATTTTAACAAAAAGTTAAAATTCGGACAGAACTTATGGGATGACCTGATATACATAATTAACGGCCTGATGATTGTGTGCAAAGTCACGCAACTTATAGACGTTGCTGGTCACTACCTGCCTGTTTTTTGTTTGTTTTTTTAAATTAAACTTCTGCCATTTCTTGGGCTAATTTTAGGCAGACTCTTTTAGTGCTGTCTCATTTTTCCACATATATATATATATATATATATATATATATATATATATATATATATATATATATATATAGTTCAGTGGTTGGAAAGTTCGCTTGCTAATCATGACACCCGGGTTCGAATCTCATCACGTTTGATTTATCAGGAAGGCTTCCTGATGTTATCAGTCTGGAGGAGCGGCACCTTTGGAAAGTGCCTGAAAACCATACCACGGGTTGACCCGTGAGTGAATTTGGGTAGACAGAACTCTTGAGAGCCATCGATAGCTGTGCTAGCACGAAGCCACAAGTCATCGGGGCCGAGGGCTTGAGCGTGCTGACCTTGTTCAAATTGTTGATCATGTTAGATAACACGCTCTCTCAGTTGGAGTATAAACCACAGGCTGGCTCTGTAGGTGTTGAATCTGATGTGCCTGAGCGTGCCTCTGAAATAGGGATTGGCTAGCCTCCCTACTAAACGGGTAGCCAATAAACGGGTATCCTCGATTGCGAGTGACCATTCCAATACGATTCTGGCGATTCTCCCGTCGAATTCGACATATGAGGGTCAAGCAGATCAGTTCCTATGAACCGACAGCCCGACAACAGCACATGAGATTTGATTATAGTGGTGAAGGTTTTGTGCAGAACCATCCACACTTTTTCGTCGTCCTCCTCCTATACCTTTATCCATAGCGAGGTAGAAGGGTAATGGATTCGACTGGAATTCGAACTCGGCTCTCCAATTCCTCAATCCAAGTCGTTAACCACTACTCCAACGTGCCTTATATATATATCGAATCTGTACTCAGGCCGGTAAATGTTGTTAATACTGTTTATTATAAACAGAGGATTTACTTAAATATTTGTATCTATAAAATTATGTATAAACAGAAAATATATTAAAATAATTGTCGGACTTAGTCCATTTCATATTATATATATATATATATATATATATATATATATATATATATATATATATATATATATATGAAAAAAAAAATACAGAAAAAACAAAAATCTGAATATGCATTTATGTAGTATTAATGTTAAAATAAAGTCGACGTCGGACGTTTCGGTCTATTTAAGACCATCTTCATGGATATTTTCATTTAAACATAATTAACATTATAACTTATAAAAATTTAGCACAAAAGACGATGGACATAAGAGCCCAACTAATTCAAACAGATAACTGAAATTTTATACAGATCAGCGTTCCGTTTAAATATGATCACGTCGTCGTCACGTGGGTGATGTTGTTAAAACGTATTCTTAAATAGACCGAAACGTCCGACGTCGACTTTATTTTAACATTAATACTACATAAATGCATATTCAGATTTTTGTTTTTTCTGTATTTTTCTTTCATACTGTCGGATTTATATCCATATATATATATATATATATATATATATATATATATATATATATATATATATATATATTAGACTGTAAAAGCTACATTTGACAAAGAAAAATCTTTCTTATATAAATGAAATAAACCAATAAGCGAAAAGAAATTAAAATAAATACTTGAACATCATAAAATCAAACTCTAGCTGATTGCAAATGGAAAATCTTATCAGATATAAAAATATAGGAACATTGAAAGATGCAAAGAGAAAAAAAATGAACGAAGAAAAAGCTAAAAACGAGACGCAAACGAAAGAAAACATGAAAGCTAAAAGCAGAGTAATTAGAGAAAAAACGGGGAAAAGAAGAATGAAAAAAAGATTAGAAATAGAAAAAAAAAACGTTAGTAAAAAAAAAAACAACGAAAAATAAAAAAATAAATGGTAGGAAGAATTTTTAAAAATGAAGAAAAAACAAGAACGATAACTATAAAAAAGAAAATGGCGACGAAAAAGAGAGAAAGAAAAGATCCGGAAAAAAGAAAGAGAGTAGCAGTACCAAAAGAAAAAGAAAGAATCATAATAATAATAAAAGATGAGGGAAGGAAAAGAAGGAAATGACAAAAAGGAAAATCAAGCAAAACAAGAGAGAAAGAAAAAAGGAAGACAAAACAAAAACAAAAAACAAAAGAAAAGGCACATCAAAAACGGAAATCAAGGAAAAGAAAAATGACAAGATTTTCAAAACCAAAAATGAAAATAAACAAAAACAAATAAACATGAAACGAAATTTTTTAAAAATTGAAAAAACAGGCGAAAAAAAAAAACAAGAAAGACGGAAAAGTAGAAGTAAAAATAAAAATGACTGAGGCAAAACAAGATGGAAGATTTTTATCATTTCTGATCGGAGGCCAATCAGAAAAGAAGTCTTTATAGATCTCGGCGCGCTCGACCCTGCTTCCTGTCAAGCAGAAGTTCCTTCGCTCGACTTGCCTCGTTCTGATGATTTTGTAGATAGTGAGTAGCAATATGACCAGGTCACAATGACCTTGTCTATGGACAGTTGGGTCAGTTCGTTTCTTGCCAACAAAACTTAACAGTTCAACTTGACTAACTCTTTTGACAGTCTTAGTTTTTTGATGTGGTGGAATCGAATAGGGATCAAAGAAGGAAAGAGTAAAAAAGTGGATATTATAAAAGAAGAGAAAAGGAGAACTTGTGCAAAAGAAAGAAAGAAAGAAAGAAAGAAAGAAAGAAAGAAAGAAAGAAAGAAAGAAGACACGTGGGAAAAGAAAGAAACAAACAAACAAAGACACAAAGAAAGAAAGAAGTTTGGTAATATAAAAGACGAAAGAGAATTGGCACCAAAGAAATAAAGAAGAGAACAAAAGAACGTATGTAAGAAAGAAAGAAAGAAAGAAAGAAAGAAAGAAAGAAGGCAATATTAAAGTAAAGTAAAAAGAATTCGTCTAAAAGAAAGAAAGAAGAGAAAGAAGGCACGTGGAAAAAGAAAGAAAGAAAGAAAGAAAGAAGGTTGGTAATATAAAAGACGAAAGAGAAGTGGCACCAAAGAAATAAAGAAGAGAAAAAGAGAACGTATGTAAAAGTGAAAGAAAGAAAGAAAGAAAGAAAGAAGGAAATATTAAAGGAAAGTAAAAGAGAACTCGTGTAAAAGAAAGTAAGAAGCTAATATTAAAGAGAACAAGAGACGTTTGGCAACAGAAAAAAAGAAAGAAAGAAAGAGCATATAATAAAAGAAAATAAAGAGTATTGAATGAAAATGAAACAAAAAGGAAAAGATATAAAACAAATATCCCAACCGAAATCAAACAGAGAATTCTTGAAGAAAAAATAACAAGAAAAAATCGTCTGACATATTTGAGGCATTAATATTCAAAGACATATGTCCGTTCGAGACTTCGAAGAATCCATCCATCAATCCATCATCCATACACACACACACACGCACATACACATACACACACACACATATATATATGCATATATATATATACTTTATTATTACATCAAGACATGTGAATAACGATACACAAATGCAATCATGTTTCGGTATGTATTAATACATCGCATCAGGCGTTAGTAAATGATTGGTTAGTACACTTTCTAACCAGTCATTTACTAACCAGTCATTTACTAACCAATTACTAACCAATTGTACTAACTAGTCATTTACTAACACCTGATGAGATGTTTTAATACACATCGAAATATGCCATTTATGTAGCGGTTTTACGTTTTGGATGTAATATCCTAAAATAAACAATATTGCTCTACTAGTGTATTGGGCTCTCTTTTAAATTGAATCTTACGAACGTCGGAATTATATATATATATATATATATATATATATATATATATATATATATATATATATATATATATGTGTGTGTAAGCAAATGTAAATGGATATAGATCCGACAGAATGAAGAAAAATTTGGAAAAAACAAACCAAAAATCCTTAAATGCAATTATGTTGTTTAAAATGAATGAAATGTCGACGTCTGACGTTTCGGTTTAATAAACCTTCTTCAAGACAATATTCATTAAAATACAATTCAGTTCAATTTAACAAAATGCACTAATGTAATTAAAATTGACGGCAATTGATACAACGTTTTAATAGTGAAATGCAATGAACCAAAAGTCTTGAAACAATGTCTTGAGATTCAATAAAGCGGAGATAAAGAATTCCCAAAGACCATCCAAGACCAATGAACCGTTTAAGTAATCCATTTCCATTATAATTTTCAGGCGTCCAATGGTATGTATGATTCATTGATTACTCCTGGTTGTATATAAATCGCGTTTATGCTTAATATTTTTTTTAATCTTAAAAATGTATCTGTTGAATATAACAGTGAAATGATAAAGTTTAGTAACAGAACAACAAAGACAGCGACAAGAAAACCTATTTCAAGACCAAGTTGAAGCAAGCTGATCATTTAAGAGAGAAAGGTATCTGATTACCTCACATGAAAGGCTTGAACAAATAACACTGCAAAATAAGAAACTTAGAAGTAAATGAACTCATTGCTTACACGGTTCATTTTGTCTAAATGCAAATAAATCTTTTATTTGTATAGATTATTAAAATGTCTAAAAGAAGTCATTTATAAATTTATTAACTTAAGCTGATTTACCTCCCTTCGCACTAGAGGTAGGACAGCAAATATATAAATAAATAGACATTCATGATTGTTATATGGTTTGATGGGAAAAGATATATAAAAGTTTAGATACCAGAACAGCGTTAGGAAAATCTATGAGATCTGGCAAAAAGGCAAAATGTTGAAAGAATCATGACGCATATTTCCTGTGGATAATCCAGCGATTAACGCACTTTCTATACACATTCGTCTCAGTAAATTGCTTTCTCTTTTAATTAAATACTTTTTTTATATCAAAATTATGGTAAAACGCTTCACGATGAGCAGTGAATGTGTTGTTTTATAAAAGGTTATTTTTTCATATAATCGTTGATTTAATTTTCTTAATGTTCCACCTATGTATTCCACGTAGTAATTACAAATTATATATAATACTCATGGCAATTATACAATTATATATATAGATGTGTGTGTGTGCGTGTGTGTGTGTATGGGTTTAGGCGTGCTATATATATTGAATATATATATATATATATATATATATATATATATATATATATATATAAAGACATTTTTATGTTTATACATTCTTTTTATAGATACAAATATTTAAGTAAAAGCTCTGTTTATAATAAACAGCCTTAAATAACATTTACCGGCCTGAATGTCCGAGAAATTTTCATAGAAAATATTCGTCCTCCGACAGGAAACCATCAGATAGCCTGACGTGCATTAAACGTTTCGGCCACAGAGGAGCGTTCAGTTAGCAGGGTCGATTTTACTGTCTTTAAACTACAACCTTCAATGATTCTCTCACGTACATTCATATCTGCTCATCGTGTATCCAAATGTATACAAATATTTGTATCTATAAAAAGAATGTATAAACATAAAAATGTCTTAAAATAATTGTCGGACTTTGTCCATTTTATAATATATATATACATACATACATATATATATATATATATATATATATATATATATATATATGCGTGTGCATGTATATACAATGGGGTAGTAAGTGTCGTCATTGCCTAAAACCTGACCCACCTCTCTGCCGGTTTCTTTCTTTCAAGTCAAGTTTGATCTTAACAAAAAATAAAATGCAATGTCAATCGTTATCTTCTGTCTTCTAAATTCCTGTTCATTTATTGTTCTCTCTCTCTTTAAAAAAAGTTTTATTTTTCACTTATTCTTTCACACACAGAACAGCCCAAGCGTCCTAGTCACTTTATTGCTTTCTTTAACTTGAAATGATTAAAAAAAACAAACAAACACAATCTCTTCTTGACCAGACCAATCATATATGTATCTATGTCTGTACTTATGTGTCTGTATGTATATAAATATAGTGGGAACTAAAAGCACATTCCATAGAATCTGGCCAAACAAAAGAATTTCGCTTTCAGAATCTTCTCTTAACAAAACGAAACAGAAACGCACACACACACATGTGTATGCGTCTGTACTATATATATATGTGTGTATAGTATATATATATATATATATATATATATATATGTGTGTGTGTGTGTGTGTGTGTGTGTGTGAGTGTGTGTGGCGTGTGTGTTTATATGTTTAGATATGTATGTGTGTAGGCATGTATGTGTGTATCTATATGCATATACGATGGAGTACTAAACGTTTTCAGTCAAACACATTACTTAAATCTGGTCAAACACAAGAATTTTGCTCTTAGACAAAAATCACACACACACACACAAACACACATACATATATATATATATATATATATATAGGCAAGAGGTTATAGTTGTTCCAACGAGAGAAAAGTGTATATTTAAAAAGAAAAGAGAAACCGCAAACGTTTTTAATTATCATGTGGATTAATACATTTACAGAGCATTAATATTATAAATTAATTGATTTAAAAAATGTTTTTTTTTCGCTACACAGTTCTAACCATGTTTCAAAAATGGAAGCTAAAAGCCACGAATTTAATTTTGCAATTAAATTAAAGACATTAGTTCCATTTCATCCTCAAGCGAATTTTGGAGTAACTTCTTACGGCATTTTTTTTTTCCTATTTGTAAATTTAAAGATTTCACGGGTGTTCAGATTAGAATACTTTTTATTTAACTACGATTTGAAATATTCTCATTTTTAATTTTTATTATACTATATTTTTTTATGAACAGTTAAATGTATTAGAATCCCTTGTATGTAGGATTATTTTTACATCAAGTATAAGTATGTATATTAGGGTACATTTTTTTTTAAGTAAAATTTATGACAATATATATATATGTATGTATGTATATATCATAATTTTACTGCACGTGTTTTCGGTCTTGCGACCTTCTTCAGGCAAAGGGTAAATATTTCCACAAATTATTAAAATAAGAATTAATTTTCTTTATGGTGTTCGATGTTAACTTTCTTTTTTGTGGGGTGGGTAGTAGTGACACAAATTTCTTTCTTGGACTGGTGGTAAAAAAAGCTCTTCTGCTTAAAATGTAATAAAACCATTAATTTTTGTTTTTTCATGTCTTGTTAATTTTTTCTGCGATTTTCTTTGGATGAATGTTCCTTCCGTTTCTATGAAGGTTTTTCATATTGTTGAGGTTTCTTTATTTTTGATGGCACTGAAAAATGCTAATTTTTTTATTAATTAGGTTGTCCCATATCCAAAGATTCTGCCTCATCGTTTAGTACGCTTCCTCTTGAATATGTAATGTGTTTTATATTTTCTCGATATCCCCACTGCTTTTTGAAATATTCCATCAGTGTTTCTGTGTTGCGATATGATTTGTAGGTGTATATATATATAAAAAAAGGCTTAAACACTAATATTCCATGGTCATAATTTATTCCAGTGGAATCGTAAATACGATCAAGCACATTACTTAAATCTGACCAATATTTACGATTCCAATGGAATAAATTATGACCATGGAATATTAGTGTTTAAGCCTTTTTATTATATCCTTAATCTGTCCCGGACATTGAGTTCTACCAGGATTCTATCCTCTTGGAATTTTTATTAAAAAATTATACATGTATGGGTATACACCTATGTATATATATTTATATATTTTGCATATGCATGTGTATATTTACCACAAGAAACATATATATATATATATATATATATATATATATATATATATATATATGTTTCGTTAAAGACGACAGAAAAGGTACTGCGATTAAGTTTTTATTTAATAAACTCATAAATAATTACATGCCTATCCAGACCAACTCATTTAGGCAAACACCCAAACCTAACATACTTCATCCGAAACATACTGGTAGAAAATACAAGCACAATAATCTCATCCACATGTAAAACAAAAATATTAAAATTAAAAGAATTCCTAATAATTAAAAAAAAAAAGCCAACACTCAATAACATTAACTACGAACACGGCCATAATGTGCTATTTTTTAAAAAAATAAAACATCCCTATAACTCGATACATACTCACATACTTCAATTAAAAAGTAAAAATAAAATCATCCTTGATAATGGTTAAATGAATAGCCGAAAGCGCTCCATTTTTGTGTCCAGAAAAAGACATGAAAGATTAAATAAAAAGCTTAATCGCTGTACCGTGTCTGTTGTCTTTAATGAAACATGTATAAAAGCGGAGTTTCTGCCTAAATACACAATATATATATATATATATATATATATATATATATATATATATATATATATATATATATATATATATAAATTAATTGATTTAAAATATGTTTTTTTTCGCTACACAGTTCTAACCATGTTTCAAAATGGAAGCTAAAAGCCACGAATTTAATTTTGTGATTAAATTAAAGACATTAGTTCCATTTCATCCTCATGAAATGAAACTAATGTCTTTAATTTAATTGCAAATTAAATTCGGAGCTTTTAGCTTCCATTTTGAAACATGATTAGAATGAAGGAAAAAACAATATTTTAAATCAATTAATTTATAATATTAATGCTCTGTAAATTTACATTGAGCACTTTTTGTAAAAATAAAATATCTATAAGAACACCGGATTATATATCTTACTGATCTTTCTTTTTATTTAAATATATATATATATATATATATATATATATATATATATATATATATATATATATATATATATATATATTATGTATGTCTGTATGTGCATATATAGGCGCGTGGTTGGGACTTTCACCTTCTGACCATGAGACTCGAATTTCACTACGGTTGATTTGTTAGGAAGGAGACTTCCTGATGTTATGGATCTGGAGGTGCGGCACCTTTGAAAAGTGCCTGAAAACCATGCCACGGGTTGACCCAAACCTTGTGAGTGAAATTGGTTGACTTTGGCGGCCGTCGATAGCTGTACTGGCACGAAGTCTAGTGCTTGCCTTGTTCAGATTGTTGATCACGCTAGATAACAGAAAACTGTAACTAAGGCCAGCTCAGCATAGTTGCAGTATTATCCACAGATTGGCTCTGGGGGATGTTGAACAAACACAAATGTACCTGCGCGAGCAATAGGAATTGGTTAGCCGTCCTAGTAGACAGGTATATTCAAATACGAGTAGCCCGCTATTATTTTATTATCTGCGCGTCTGTATATATATATATATATATATATATATATATATATATATATGTGCGTGTGTCTGTGTGTGTGTGTGTGTATGTGTGTGTATACGTTGTGATACTAAAAGTTGTCAGTCTAGCACATTTCCTAAAATCTGACCAAACATGAGAATTGTGCTTTTAGTATATCACTTAGCAGTAGAGCCCGGCTTTGCCCGGGGATGTAACAGTCAGAGATAATAAATTTGACAAAGATTATTGTTTAAGGTTGACGGACACGCATGTCTTAAATAGTTTTTTTTTTTTTTTTTTACGAATTGGTCAAACCCAAACTCAAACAAAAGCATTTTTTAGTATTTCAGGGCACACTAGTAGAATAGCTAAAACTAATTTAAATTTTAATAAGGAAAAATTAATTATGAAATTTGAAAATATCAAATTTTATTTTAGTATTTCCCAAAAAGATTAGCGGTATCACTCCTATCCACGGCCGTAGGGGTTAATAGCATGAAAATTAAGCTTTCTGGTTTTGGTTTGAGAGCAATATATTTAAAAGGGGAACTCTAATTCAATACCAGTTGGGTGTGGAGCAATCAGTTCCACCCATGTGAAAACATACTTAATTCCGAAACCACAGCAGCAACACCTATCATGGTGATAGTGTGCCCCTAAACTCCACAGGGAACACTACAGAGTTAATATCTTCGTTTGGCCCGAGGCCCAAGTAGGGGGCTACCCAGTGCGAATCAATGTCACTACAGCACTGAATTAGTCTATAATACGAATTTTCAAACAATTACGCTGCGTTTTTCCATATTACGTGTGTGAGTGTGTGTCTTTGTGTCATTCTCTGTATGTCTGAGTGTCTGCGTGTTTTTGCGCATTCCTGTGTATGTCTATGTATGTCTGTGTGTCTCTGTGTGTTTATGTGTATCCCTGTGTGTTCTGTGTGTTTCTGTGTATGTATGTGTTACTGTGTATGTCTCTGTGACTCTGTGTGTTTCTGTGTATGCTTGAGTGTCTGTGTGTTTCTTTGTGTTTCTGTGTATGTCCGTGTGTCTCTGTGTTTCTATGTGATTGCACCTCTGCGTGTGTGTGTTTCTGTGTGTGTGTGTATGTCTGTGTGTGCGTATATTTGTGTGTCTCTGTGTGTTTCTATGTGATTACACCTCTGCGTGTGTGTGTTTCTGTGTGTGTATGTTTGTGTGTGTGTATGTGTGTCTTTGTGTGTTTCTATGTGATTGCGCCTCTGTGTGTGTGTTTCTGTATGTATGTCTGTGTGTGTGTGTGTGAGAGAGAGAGAGAGAGTGTGTGTGTGTACGTGCGTGTGTGCAAGCTTCAAGGATAGAAACATTTATTTTTCTGCCTTTTGGTGCCTTTTTTTCCCCTCCTGTTTTCTTTGTTTGTTCTTCTTTTTCGATTCCCGCTTCCACCGTCTTCAGAAATTCTTTCCTCCCAGACATAAATCTTTAAAACATTGAAAGCCCCGCCAAAAAAACACTTGGCATTTATCCGCCTCGCTTGGCGTTATCACGATTCTCATCATAATCCTTAGCACATAAGTAATCACATTGGTGTTAAATATATCTTCCAAGTGTTTATATTTCAAGATTAATATTGTTTCGACAATCTTCCATGCGGGGAAGGTTTTCATCATACCGGATTTGACGATCTTCAATTGCTGCTCCACTACTGTGCTTCTCTGCTAAACAAACACAAAAATGAGGCTTAAATTACACTAGAGTAATGGTTAACAAGTTCGGCTAAAACAGCAAATCTTAAATAGAGTAAAATTAATGCTTACAGACTGCTTAAATATTCTGATTTTATCGCAAATGCCGTTAATCTAAACTTCAAAAGTAACAAGTAACATTATTATTATTATTATTATTATTATTATTATTATTTGTATATTGCTCTCAAGTACTTTGTAACAAGTTTATTTATCATCTCTCAGTTGCGTCTCTGTCTTCCGGCAGAGTACGCTCATGGGCAGCTCCGTCTAAGAACAGAGACGCGACTGAGGAAAATTATAGTGAGAGGTGCCCTGCCCTGGTGTACAGCTACCCGAAACCGCGCCGTCTCATTGCACCAGAGAGAGGGATTGGTACTCGCACCGAGGCCAGCGCAATCGACGGTTGCGGGGATTCGGTCAATTTTTGTTCCTAGCCCGGGTGTACTCGCTCGGGCTCCCCACATTAAACTGACATTGTGTCATAAACTGACCTCGTCTGAGTAAATACAAATTATTATTATTATTATTATTTCCTTTGAATTCTGGTGTATACGCATTACTTTCCGCGTCCTAACCAAAGACTTAAGTAGTATAGTTTTTGTTAGCCCAAAATGCAGATACTGTGATAAATATCCAGAAAAAATGACCATTTGTATCAGGTTGCATGGTATTAGAACGTACTTTTAAGGAGAGGAAAGTGCATTAAATTAGTATGACAACCCACCCAGACCCGGTTACAGAGATAGAATCCGTATCAATTTTATGGGACTTTACAATACACAGAGACAGGACAATCAAAGCTAATCGCCCAGACATTGGGATCAAAGACCGCAATAACAGAATTGACATGGCAGACCCTTGCAGACTGCAATGTATCTTTGAAGATCTTCAAAAACTATCAAAATACAAGGATCTTAAAATAGTAATCTCAGAATTGTGGCACATGAGAACATCAACAATCTCTGTTGTAGTTGGAGCCCTCGGAATGGTTGGAAAAGATTCCAGTAGATTCATTGAAGTGATTACTGGAAGCCCATGCCTTAAAGAAATACAAAAAATTGTACCCACAAATACAGCCCACAACTTACAGAGTGCTTTATCCATGTAAAATATGTGTGATCTTATGATTTTGAAGTTGCTTTCTTAAAAAATGCTCAGTGGAAAATGTCATTGTTATTATTATTATTATAAATATATTAATTGCTTTAAAATTATTTTCTTTACGTTTTGGATATAAAAATAAAGTTACCAGATATAGACTTAGAAATTGCATTTCATAAATAGAGTAATTGGATCTTGCTTTACTGCTATGGCTTCCTGTAGCTTAATGGTAAACAACACCTGGCTTAAAGGTGGCTTCTCAGATTACAAAGTGTATCGCTTCAAGGTTAAACTCATTTTGTGTCAGCCCCCACCATGTCTTCCCAACTGAGCAATGTTGAGACGAAACAGTTCACTCAGGGCTTCAAAGTCCATTCAAGAACCATCTAGTGAACGGTGAATAAGTTTAAAAAAAAGAGGGAACAGTAGAGATGAAAACTGAATCAGGAGGTCCCAGCAGGAAGAGAGATCATCATTTCAACTTAGAGCTAAATACATTCTTATTGTTCAAAGTAGAGTCCAATAGAGTTATAAAACCCTCGGAGAATTCCAATAAGATATCTTTAATCATTTTTAAGATACAACGGTACAAATCTTAATCTAACAATTGGATAATTTTTCTGTTATATGATGTGTACCGTTTTTCTGTTACTTCAGGTATAACTCAAATTACCAATATACAAGAATAAATGATTTGTCTGAAAACTTTCGCTATTACCTGTTTCTTCGTCGATCTGATTTAATCAACAACTGTCTTTTTTCTGTAGTCTTTCTTTATTGCCAGTTGAACTCTCGGCAATGTTACAGCAAAATCTGTCCATTTGTCTGTAAGGTTAATCTATTAGCAGTTCGTCCTTAGGCATGCTTTCAGAAACACCCGTTCATTTTTCCGTAATATTTCATTGTTACCCATTCATCTGTCGGTAAGTTTTCATGACAATTATTGACAACTAGCAGTAGAGCCCGGCGTTGCCCGAGGATGTAACAGTAAGAGATAGATCAAGTATCGATCATCATAAAGACTGAAATATAAAATTGACAAAGATTATTGTTTAAGGTTGATGTCTTAATTATTTTTTTATTTTTTTTACTAATTGGTGAAACCCAAACTCAAACCAAAACATTGTTTTCAATCGTTATGGATCTACCGATTGAATAGAATTTTATTATAAACAATTGTCTTGTAAATGGAATTTTTAAAGCATTCTGTATTTAAAAATAAAGAAAAAACTGTGCAAGACAATAAGAAACACTACCTGCCAAAAAAAGTGAAGTTTTGTTGAAATCGGTTGAAAAATGTAGGAAATCCGATCCCATATATAAACAAACACACACACACACACACACACACAAACAACCAGGGTTTTATAATAAGTATAACTCGATATGAGTTGTCCCCCTTTCATTCTCGTGATGCCTCTTAATCATGTTTTCAAATTGATTTCATGCAAAAACAATTGTGTTTTTCCAATTTTTGGTGCCGTTAGAACCACCGCAAGGTAATTTTACGTAGTCCTGTGAAGTTTTGTTGAAATCGGTTGAAAAATGTAGGAAATCCGATCCAATATATAAACAAACACACACACACACACACACACACAAACAACCAGGGTTTTATAATAAGTATAACTCGATATGAGTTGTCCCCCTTTCATTCTCGTGATGCCTCTTAATCATGTTTTCAAATTGATTTCATGCAAAAACAATTGTGTTTTTCCAATTTTTGGCGCTGTCAGAACCAACGCAAGGTAATTTTACGTAGTCCTGTGAAGTTTTGTTGAAATCGGTTGAAAAATGTAGGAAATCCGATCCAATATATAAACGTACAGACACACACACACACAATCTGCGTTTTATAATAAGTAAGATTTCTTTTGTTTCGCAATATATTATCTGGAGTAAGGCTTGTTCTTTTATAATTTCTTTAATTAAATGTATTTTTCTGCATTTTCCTGGGAGCAAAACGACACAACCTGAAAACTAATACACATACTTCTTCTGTGTATGTATCGTGTCCCTTCAGGACGTTGGCGATCATGGCTCTCCACTTCTTCCCTATCCCTTGTAGCTCTCAATAAGTTTCGTCCCTCTGCCACCTCCCCCAGACCACGTTCTTCATCCACTTGCTTAAGGCCGCCAACTATGTCATGCGTTGCTTTCCCTTGTCTCTATTTCCCTCTATTCGACCTGTGAGTATCAGATTCTCCAGGCCCTCCTTTCTCATTAAGTGTCCCAGTAATTTCATTTGCCTCTACCTGGTGTTAAGTATAAGCTTTCTCCATGTTTGCATCCTCTCCAAAACCTCATCGTTGCTCCCGCTCTCGGTCTGTGATATCCTTAGCATCCTTCTGTAGAACCATATCCCCGTTGCCTCGAGTCTCTTCTTCATCTTTGAGGAGACCGTCCAACATTCGCAGCCGTATAGGAGGACAGATGGCACATAACAGCTCAGTACTCTTTTCTTTGTCACCAAAGAAATCCTCCTGTCTCCCAATACTCTCCCCAGTTTTTGGAATACGTCATTGGCCATCCCAATACGTATTTGGACCTCAGCGTCGCACTTAGCGCCCTCCTTCAAAACACTTCGCAGATATTTAAACTTCCGAACCTGCTTGATTTTACTGTCCTCGATCTGTCTTTTTGTAGATTATGCTTACTCAGCACTCATTTGCTACCTTCTGTAGGAGGGTTTGTATTTTTTCCGTGACTGCTACCCTATAAGTACTGCATCGTCTGCGTATCTTATGTTGTTAAGATTAACGAGTACAGTCTCTGTAAATGAAAAGGAACTCCATGCACTTTTTTTTTAAATTTATTGTTCGGTCGAGCTAGCTCGAATACTTATGGGTCTATCACGCCAACCATCACGATCCAGCATCAAGGTAGGAAGATCATTAGAGTGGCATGGTGTCGTAACATAACTGGTCAAGGTAGGTGGTTGCTGGGAAGCTAGCCTGTCTTGTACCATCACTGGGCGTCCAGAGCAGTGGATCACACTCGAGTTCTTGTTTTGCCGGTCGGTGGTGTCCAGCAAAGCACGTTCTGCGTTCGTGTAAGATTGCAGAAACACCAGGGATGGATCGATAAAGATGTTGACTTCGTTGGATGTTGTCTCCAAGTGACATTAAGTGTAGGCTCCATCACGCGAATGTAGGTCCCGTCGAGGTTAGACTTTAGGGATTTAGTTAATATCCAAGCAGTGGTACCATACATTAAAACCGCGCAGAAGCATCTCCGCTTGCGGGTGTCTCTTAGAAAAGATTTTCAGATTACATCCATTTTATTCAAGGTGGCCCAGGCTTTATCTATGCAAATTTTCACATTTTTTTCAATGAAACTTATCTCGCTTCCTAGGTATATACAAGATTCGACATATTTTTATTAATTCACCTGAGACAGTTTGAATCGAGCTTTGCTTGTTGATGTTTATGAATTCAGTTTTAGAAGCAATGATATAGAGTCCAACATTATTGTCAGAATTATTAGTCGGCAATTATCAGGTCATCCCATAAGTTCTGTCCGAATTTTGAATAAAGAAAACAAGTGACCAAATGTTACATTTAATTACAGATTCAATCAACAATGTATTTTCCCTGATTATCTATGACTTCCTTCCATCTATTAACAAGCTTACTAATTCCATTACTGTAAAATTCTTTTGGCTTTGATTCGAAGAACTCACAAATGTCAGTTTTAACCTCTTCCTGTGTTACAAAAGCTGTTTCTTCCAAATGATTCTGTAAGGTAATCTGAAGGAGCAAAATCGGGAGAATAAGGTGGATGAGTGTTATGGTGGAACACACCTATTCTATAGTTAATAGACTCTCCCACCTATAATAAGTAGGAGTAGTAAGAGTAACGGACAGTGAGGCAGTCAGTCGATATCGGACGACAGTTAGTCGAATACGAAAGTATCAGCGACCACAACAAGATTTCTCTGCGTAATACCAATTATATCAAGTTCCTAACGTTTTGTACGTCGAACCTATTTTAGGACTGACTCAGTGCAAATACAATCCTCCACTGCGAGATAACTCCACAACAATGAGGAATTTTCTCCCAACCAAGTTATTCGATCTTTTGTGATGTGATTCTTGCTGTGTCGGGTCGCGCATTGTCCTGATGAAACATCACCCCTTTTCGATTCGCTAGAGCAGGTCTTTTTTCCTCAAAGCTTGGTTCAAACGCTCTAATTGCTGACAGTATATTTGAGCATTAATTGTTGCATTAGGTGGTAAGAATTCAAACTGGATTATTCCTTGGCGATCCCACCAGATTGAAAAAAGAACCTTATGCCCATGAAGTTCCCTTCTCGGCTGTAGCTGGGGTCCTTCCCCTTTACCAAGCCACTGTCTATGACGCTTAACATTTCGATAAAAGACCCATTTTTCGTCTCCAGTCACAAGTCTATCCAAAAAAGGTGAAACAATTTGGCGAGAATGGAGAGAAGAGCAGATGTCAACTCATGATTTGAAGTTGTTTTCAGACAATTCATGAGGCACCCATTTTCCAAGTTTAGGAACTTTTCCAAGTTGTTGAAGATGACGATGAACAGTTGTATGGTTTGAACTGAGAAACACTTCCAATTCCTCAACTGATAAAGAAGCTTTTCATCAAACACAACTGGACGTCCGGTTTGATCTTCACCTTCAAGGGTGAAATCTCCACCTCTGAATTTTGCAAACCATCTTCTGCAAGTTCTTTCATTCACACATTCCTCTTCATAAACTGAGTGAATGTTTCTAGCCGCTTCGGCTGCTGAGTTTCCTTTCTTGAACTCATAAAGCATTATGTGCCTCAAATGATTCTTGGGTACTTCCATGTTAGCAGGGTTTTAATCAATCAAAATTTAATTTTATTGTTCTCTGAAATAAAATTTGATCAGTTTAAATGCATCTAAACATAAAAATAATGTTCAGCTCCATTAGACATTATAAAATACTCTTTAAATTTCGTTCATTTTAACAAAAAGTTAAAATTCGGACAGAACTTATGAGATGACCTGATATATCAACTCGATGAGTGCTAGATAAGCAAAAGAAGTCACTGGTGGCTGAATATAGTTTTACTTAAATGTGTTTTAAATGCCAAGGTCCTTCAAGGCGTAGTCGATGATAACTCTCCATCGATTTCTTTTCGTTACAATCTGTCAACTGTCATATGTTTCAAGGAAATATGGTGAAGTACTTACCCATCGCTTTCTTCGCGGTTTGGAATTCAGAGTTTCCCTTCTCTTAGTCTGTTTACGAAAGAAGAAGGACAGAAAAAAAAGTGTGGGCTGACCGGTTATCGCTCTTCACTCATTAGAACTCGATCGAGGATTACCATTTTTTTTTTTTTTTTGTGCATAACAGACTAAAAGAAACACATAACAAAAAATACACTGTCAATAATATTTCATTAAGTTTAAGCAACTCTTCCTTCTGTTTACATAAGGAATACTTGCATTGACTTAATAGGAATGGTTCCTAAGACTTTTAGGTGATAATTCGAATTCGAATTTATTTTTAAAAAATTGGATAGCGAAATATTTTATGACATTTTTATGTTTATACATTCTTTTTATAGATACAAATATTTAAGTAAATGCTCTGTTTATAATAAACAGCATTAAATAACATTTGCCGGCCTTCAAGTAATTTTGAATAGCACAAGCAACACCAGTGTCAACATCATCATGGAAGGCAGACCGCTAAAAGACGTGTCCAGCTTGAAATACATGGGAGCAACCCTGTCAAAAGATGGCACCTACCAGGCAGAAATCCGTACACAGATCACCACAGCCGCGACAGTGATAGCCAGATTGGAAAGGATATGGGTTAGGGTTACATCAGCTTCTATATCAAGCTTTACAAATTGCTGGTCGTATCTGTCCTCATCTACGGGTGTGTGAGATTTGGACAGTCCTTGTTAAGGTATGAAAAAAGGATCCAGGTGATCGAGAACAAATGCTTCAGAAAGCTCCTCCGCATCTCCTACTGGGTGCAGAAAAACCAATGGCTATGTACGGAGCAATGTCAAAAGTCTCGTGGACCGACGGGAATCTCTCCTCGCCACGATGAAACGTTGGAAGATGGCACGGGTTAGCCACGTCACACGGCATAACAGCCTCTGCAAGACCATCATGCAAGGTACCGTTTTAGGCGGGCGCAAGAGAGGACGGCAACGCAAGAGATGGTAAGAAAGTATCAAACAATGGACGGACATTACAAGCAGGAAATCGTGAGAGCCAGTGCCAAAAAGATGATGATGACGACGATGACGATGACGATAATGCTGATGACGATGATGCTGATGACGATGATGATGACGATGACGATGATGACGATGCTGATGACGATGATGATCATGTCGATGATGATCATGACGATGATGATCATGACGAAGCTGATGACGATGATGATGATGATGACGATGCTGATGACGATGATGATGACGATGATGATGACGATGATGATGACGACGATGACGATGATGATGACGATGCTGATGACGATGATGATGATGCCGATAACCTGTTGTTGCACATACAATTGTCTTCTTTGTGTTAACTTCGCAAATCAAGCTGTTTGCCCCAGTTTTAGAGATTAATGCTTTGGTTAACTATAGATAACTAGAGCGACAATAGTCTATAAATTAATTATCAGTTGGTCAAAAGACTTATCTCACTGACCGAATCCAAATAGATAGATTTAAACCCTGACTCTGATAAGGGTTGTTACTCGAAACCTGGGAGTTGTTTGTTGAGATAAGGACTTTGAAGATTTACTCATTAATTTATAAACTATTGCCGCTCTAGTTAACTAGTGAGAACATTTTTGACGAAAATCTTTTGGTATTAATTGATTTCACTCATTAATATTCTAGGCAGATAATTTTGCGCTTACGGTCACATCACGCTGAAACACAGGTTTCCGTATGATCACCGAAGTTAAGTATTATCAAGCCTGGTCAGTATTTAGCTTGCTATGACGTTAAAATGACAAACCTTGCCTAAAAAAAAATAATCATAATACCGCATTTAAAATATGTTTGGAAACAAATGCTTATAGATCAAAGATTGGGTAGAAATCGAAAACAGTATTATATCCATATATATTTTTATTTTTTAGCAAATATTCGGCCCAACGCAATTCATAAAATCAGTATTTCGATGACCAAACATCAAGTAGGAAGAAAATGGTCCGGATCAAGACCATTTAAGCACTGACTCATATGGCAATATGATTGTATATTTTGTTTTACAGGAATTTTCTTTTAATAGAATATTGGTTCATAACGAGAATAGTTCACGGAAAACTTTCATCTTCAATCTATATTCCTCTGTATATCCATGTTCCTGGCTATATATATATATATATATATATATATATATATATATATATATATATATATATATATATATATATATATAACAAAAATCCTATCAGTACGCAGACTAATCTAGGCGAAAACATTTATTTCTTTAGCAAACAAGGGACGAATAAACACAAAACGATCGAGGAATGGATGACTGACTAAACAGAAATAATGGAAAAGTGCCATAATTGGTCGGCAAACAACACACGAAAGGGGGGAGAGCGAACAAGTTTGCAAAAATCCGAGAAACAAGTATCAATATTGTGGCGGAAAAATGCTTCCAACAGATTGTTCCAGAAGAGTCAATCCTAACACATTTTTTCTAAAAATAATAAGCAAAATCAGGGGTGCGTATTATGCACAGCTGCAAAAAATCTTTTAAAAATTACCATGAAATAAAATATGAATCATAAAACTAAATTAGAATAATATTATTTTATGTTTAAAAACAGTTTTTAAACAGGAGTAGGAAACGCTGGACGTAATGAAATTCGAGAGGTGCAATTTATAGGGTTTGATTACCAAACAAGAGGTGCGTATTATGTGTGAGTAGAAGCATTTTCCCACACTTTTCATCACGAGTTTAGGGGAAGTGTATTATGGATGAAGGCGTATTATGGATGAAGGCGTATTATACATAGGGAATTACGGTAATGGATAAAGGATAGGAATTGTTAATCGGAGAGTCTTGTTCCAATTCCCGATGGGTTTGTTACGGCTCTGGGTTAAGACTTGTATCACTAAAACTATTAATATCTCTAAAAAGAAAAAATGTTAGAATCTAAAATATTTTCTGGCTTTAAATAACTTGCAACGGTTTGACAGGCCGTATAAAAGACATGTTTTTTTATAAAAGATGAAGATAATTTTAACAAATCAAGGTGCAGTGGAAATGCCATAATGTATTAAACCCTCCATGATTAAAATACAAGCGAGTTATTTCAGTTTATCGCCTAATATATGCCCGGGAATATGATATATATATATATATATATATATATATATATATATTAATGCAGGTTTCATTTAATAATCTATACAAGTTTTGTCTATATATTTTAAGTAAGTTCCTTTCATATTGTTTGATAAGCTTAATCACATTATCGTTGAAAGACGAAAGGAAATCCTCATATTGATACATGTTTAAATGCAATCTAAGCTTTCGGCTTGCATAAGTCATTATCAAAGATGACAATTTCAATAAATCAAACAACATACGGACGAAACAACAATGATAGTCCATCCTTGTTGCATGAAAAATTTCCAAGTAACGACAAACTCCTATATACGAGACTCGGAAGCGAAAATTGCGTCGCAGCTCGTGACGTCACACATGACCACGCGAGAGTGAAAAACGTGAAGTGTTAGGTATGGAAAGCCGTTGGTATAAACCAATGGCTTCTGTTATAAATTATAGACATTTAAGGATAACAAAGACATGGATTGGAGGCAGGGTCTGCTAAGTTAAGGGTAGTTGTTTGTTTTGAAGGGTTGAATCCTGTTTTGGGACCAAATGATCCGTTGAGGACATTTCAGTATTTTTAAGAGAGTCACGAATAAAAACGAGACCAAATAACAGAAACCACATCACCTGATGAATTTCAAATGCAGCAAAAACAAAAAATTGATTGCGTATGTAGCTAAAAGAGAAAGTAATAAAATAATAATAAAAAAACTTGATATTCAACACTACTTAAAACGTAAGGTTAGGAAGGAAACTTCCATCAAAAGTAGAAAGAGCAATAACAGCAACTGGACTTGAGAAACATATTTTCCTGACAAACTGTTTTAAGAGAAACTTTCTATAAATTTCAAACGAAAGCAGAACTGACTGCTCGGTCAATTAATACGAAAAGTTTATTTTTCATTTAACAATCTGAGAACGGCCCTGACTTGAAAAGTACCGACTCTTCAGACAATTAATACCAAATGTTTCCTTTTAGAGAATTCTCTTAATATTATCATTAACATGTTATTCTATGTTTATGCTAATTTTCATTGGCTGAAAAGTGCTGACTACGCCGTCAATTAATGTTTCCTTATAGTTAAACGGTTAATAATACCATTACCAGGTTATTTTTCTTATAACAATCTGGATTTGGTCTTGGTTTGAAAAATACTGACTATTCGGTTAATTAATACTAAATGTTACCTTATAGGGTAACGGTTAATAATACTATTAACATGTTACATTCCTTGTAACAATCTGAGAATTGTCTTGGATTGAAATGTACTTACTGCTCGGTCAATTAATACTAAATATTTCCTTCAAAGAAAACGTTTAATAATATCATTGCCATTACCATGTTATTTTTCATGTAACAATGAGAATGGTCTTGGCTTGAAAAGTACTGAATGTACTGTCAATTAATACTAAATGTTTCCTTATAGGGAGACGGTTAATATTACCATTACCATGTTACTTTTCTTGTAACAATCTTTAGAATGGCCTTGAGTTGAAAAGTAATAATACCTAAGTATTAATACCTAATTTTTTGTTAAACGGACTTGTCATTTCCGTTACCAAGTTATTGTTTCTTTATAGGGAAACGGTTAATATTACCATTACAATTACCATGTTACTTTTTCTTGTAACAAACTGAAAATGGTCTTGAGTTGAAAACTACTGACTGATCCGTCAACTAATACGAAATATTTCCTTTTAGAGAAATGGTTAATATTACCTTTACCATTACCATGTTATTTTTCTTATATCAGTTTGAGAATGATCTTGGGTGAAAGGTACTGAGTGCTCGGTCTGTTAATGCCAAAAGTTTTCTCATAGAGAAACGTTTAATATTACCTTTACCATTACCATGTTACGTTTCTTGTAGCAATTTGAGAATGGTCTTGAGTTGAAAATTACAGTGTATTAGTAAATCTGTGTAATTTAAAAGGATCTTGCCAGTTTTCCTGATTACATCTTTCTCTTTAAATCACATGTGTTCATAGCTTTACAACAAAGTTTGTTTTAAAATTTAATGTAAAGATTAATATGACATGGAACTATAACCAAAGCGTCACGAACAGAAATAGAATCGTTAAGTTCTGCAAAAAAAAACAAATTTACCACTTTACACTGATGTTTTTTTGTTTTTGGGGGGTTTGGGGGGGTTCTTTTTTTTAACCCAGCGACTGCATTAGAGAATTTTCGCCAGAAGGCTGATGATTATAGAATCTAGAGCCACTTGGAATAATTAGATGTTTCCGGAGTCTTCGCCGCCATGATGACAACGAGTTTCTCTGGTATTAAAATAGCCGCTCGTTCTCGTCTCCTTTCATTTTGACAATTAATTAGGAAATAACAATCATCTGCGATACAGCTGCAAAATTTCCTCACAGGTTGTTAGGCGGCCGAGGGTTTTACAACATGTGAATGTACAAATTATATATATATATATATGAAGAAATTTTGAAAAAACAAACAAAAATCCTTAAATGTAGTTAAATGAAAGAAATGTCGACGTCTGACGTTTCGGTTTATTAAACCTTTTCAAGACAATATTCATCAAAATACAATTCAGTTCAATATGACAAATACGATGGACATAAAAACACAAGTCTTATTCAGAACAGATAACTGAAAATTTTAAAATGATCAGCCTTCCGTCTAACATGGTCACGCTGTCGTCACATGGGCGACGCTTTCATAACGTATTCCTAAAAGTTTGTGATTATTTTGAAATGAAAAGAAAAAGAAAATGAAAAGAATTCTATTAGGTTCCAAAATTCTTATGTGTATGCTTGTCGAGCATCAATCTCGCTAAAAAAGGGGAAATATTAAAGAAACCAGGTCTAGTATTCACTGTGCGTGAGATGGATATTATTTCTGCTTCATAAATCCTTCTGAGATTTTTATTATGAAAATATTTTAATACTTTCACGGAATCGAAATCGAATTATGATCTGCTTTAGTTGTGTACAACTAAAGCATTGTTAAAATTACCGAGACGAATATCTCGTTTATGTTCGAAAACACGAGATTTTAAGGACCTACCTGTTTCACCCACATATTTTAGGTCACAATTTTTGCATGATATTTGATAGATGCAAGCATCGGATGTAATATGTTGTCTGTTGGTGCTATTTAATAAACTACGGATAGTCCTAGTAGGTAATATAGTAGTTCTAATTTTTAATGCATTTAGATTATGAGAGATACGTTCGGTCAAATGGTTATTTGGTAAAAAGATGCGACCAAACGAAATATTATCAGAGGTAGCTGAAATTGTATCTTTCATTGATCTAATTGTAGTGGCCTTTGAGGTGTCATTTTGCGCTGATGAGTGAATTTTCAACGCTTTATTATTTTTTAGCTCTCTGTAATAATTGTCTCGGATACGAAAGATTTGAAAAAGGTATCCTCAATATATGTAAATTCATCATTTAAATATTTTGATGAACAGATGCGAAGAGCCCTCAAATAGAATCCAATAACAATACCCCTCTTAGTGTTAGTATCATGGTGAGAGTAAAATGTAAATAGTCATTTTTTACATGTAGGTTTACGATATACTTTGAATTCTAATTTATTTTTATTTTTTAATGAGTAATATGTCTAAAAAGGTAAGGAATTATTAGATTCAAGTTCATAGGTAAATTCAATAGTAGGTTCTATTCTATTTAATCTATCAGTAATCTGTTTAAATCATGCTATGTGGGTAGATAAATAAAATGTCATCGATGTATTGAAAGTAATGTGTATCAGGTGGAATGACATCTTTAAAAGGTCCAGATTCAAGAAATTCTAGAAATATGCATGCTAGGAATCCAGAGAGAGGACTCCCCATCGGTAAACCAAATTTTGTTTATAATAAATATTATTATATTGAAGAAACAATGTGAAGTGCAAAGGATGCATAATTTGATGCATTTCGAGATAGAGATAGGTAGCTTAAAGTCAATTTTTCTTAAGGTGGTTCTCTAATTGTTTAATGCATTTATCAACAGGTATATTAGTATATAAAGATTTGATGTCTAAGCTAGCTAGTAATTTGTTATCTATATCAATATTTCTCAACTTATTTAAAAAGAGAGCCTGAATTCTTTATATGTGCGTTACTTACGGTGCCCAGAATTGGAGTTAGAAATTTAGTTAAATACCTAGCGATATTATGAGGAGCTGAGCCTATACCTGAGATGATGGGCCTTAATGGAATGTTAAGCTTATGGGTTTTGGGGGAGGCCATAAATTTTAGGGACGGTCGGGTGGTAGTTAATAAAGGAAAGCCAAATCTTATCTTCATTACATATGAGTTTTTATAGGACCTATTAAATTCTTTTAGATTCTTAGAAATTTGTATAGAGGTGATCTGTTCATAAGTGTCTCTGTCATTAAGCAAGTCCAACATTTTCTGGTTGTAAGCAATGGTATCCATGACAACAACACCGCCTCCTTTATCAGAAGGAGATATAATAATGTTATTATTCATAGACAAGGATTTTAAGGCATTCATATACCTCTTAGGTAAATTGAATTCCATATTTTGGCCATTAAAAGAGGCAGCTAAAATGCCTTGGGTAAAACCTTTAAGGAAGTCAGAATCACTATGTTTGTAGTTTATATTTATCAGTTTGCTAATATTGTGGTCTTTTGAACCAGTTGCAAACTTTAGACCAAAACTAAGGGCTTCAATCTCCAAAGTGCTGAGTGTGGTTTTGGAAACATTGGTAACTAGATCCGTTCTACCCATATTCTTCCAACAGCTGCGATCACATAAAGTATGGAATTTTAGTTTTAAACTCCTGATGTGTTTTTGATTAATTCTGGTCACTTCGGATCGAAGTCTCTCCGCTGTGATGCGAGACATGCTGTTTTTCAATTTTAGTTCACGTCCTAGAAGTGTGGCTTTTAAAAACACAAGTTAGACGGAAGGCTGATCATTTTAAAAATTTTCAGTTATCTGTTCTGAATAAGACTTGTGTTTTTATGTCCATCGTATTTGTCATATTGAACTGAATTGTATTTTGATGAATATTGTCTTGAAAAAGGTTTAATAAACCGAAACGTCAGACGTCGACATTTCTTTCATTTAACTACATTTAAGGATTTTTGTTTGTTTTTTCAAAATTTCTTCATTCTGTCGGATTTATATCCATTTACACTTGCTTATATATATATATATATATATATATAGAGAGAGAGAGAGAGAGAGAGATAGATAGATAGATAGATAGATAGATAGATAGATAGATCGTAGCATCGTGGTGAGCGTCATTTGGAGATTTTAAGCATCTTTTTTCAAATAGATATTATTATATATATTTTAACTGATTTAGATAGATAGATAGATAGATAGATAGATAGATATTAGCTGATTGAGAGAGAGAGAGAGATATTAAATGATTGATATAGATAGATAGATAGATATTAGCTGATCGAGAGAGACATATTAGATGATTGAGATAGAGAGAGAGAGAGTGAGAGAGAGAGAGTGAGAGAGGCAAACAAAGAGAGACAGAGACACACAGACAGAGAGACTGACAAAGCACTGCCATTAAGCTTTTTGTTAAATTTTTCTTGCATCCGTACAAGTGATTATTTTCTTACATTCGTATAAGTGATATATATATATATATATATATATATATATATATATATATATATATATATATATATAAGTTAACATAGAAGTCAACACTTAGAGGCGACAGTCTGTTTCATGCTAGATGCAATCATCAGGCCTGAAATATTAAAGAAGCCAGTTAGGCATAATATCTATCTCACGCACGGTGAACACTAGACCTGGCTTCTTTAATATTTCCCCTTTTCTAGCAAGATTAATGCTCGACAAACGTACATATAATTTTTAGATTAAAATAAAATTGTTTTCATTTTTCATTCAAAATAATAAATTTTAGGAAAATGTTTCCACAACATCGCCCACGTGACGCCGACGTCATCATATTGAAATGGAACGCTGATCTTGAAAAATTTCAGTTATCTGTTTTGATTAGTCTTACTCTTATGTCAATCGTCTTTTCATGTTGAATTGAATATAGTCTAATGTTAATTATGTTTTATGAATATGTCCTGAAGATGGTCTACTAGACCGAAACGTCCGACGTTGACATTATATTAACATTAAAACAGCATAATTGCATATTAGGATTTTTGTTTGTTTTTCCATATATTTTTCTTCACATATATATATATATATATATATATATATGCGTGTGTGCGCGTGTGTGTGTTTCGTTTATGTGTGTGTTTCGTTTATGTGTACGTTGATTTGATTTTATTAGTTTTTTTTTAACATATCAACTCGATATGGGTCAGTTAATGCCGAAATTTAAATTTCTTGTGAGCTTTGAAGTAATAAAAATATATATGTTATTCTGCTTTCACAGTTGAATACATGGTAGATGATACTCAGATTTTATGCATATACATGTTTGTGTGGACATAATTACTAAAGGAGGTGATATGTTTGTTTTTATGTTGTAGATTTTTGAAGATATATTTTGTAATACAGTCTGATTTAAGAAATTATAGGATATTATAGAATATTGTTTTATATAAATATGTATTGCTAGTATTTTTACTATAAAAATCTATTTTTATACACTCATATTGAATATTTTTTTTGTTGTTTTTGTTTTTCTTGGGGGTTTACTATTTGCCCGTACTTGAAATTCTAACAGGTGCTGCCACATCGAGTCAGGGTGGACCTGGGAACAACAGCAATTAAGAGGTGGTTACACGCTCCTCAAAACTTTCAATCATACGATCATAGGCTTTGCTGCCGGATGCAGTTTATCGTCATACCCAGGAATGCAAGTGTATGTAAATCAGATGTGTCCAGAAGTATGTAATGATATTAGAAGTTGCGTTTCTCTATCCATTCAGTATCTAATACATAACAATACGTATTTAAATAGACCTGCACACATCTACGTCAAAGCAATGCATATAGAGGCACATATAAGACATAGAGATAAAAAACGAACTGAGATAGATAGATAGATAGATAGATAGATAGATAGATAGATAGATAGATAGATAGATAGATAGATAGATAGATAGATAGAATGACAGACAAGCAGACAGCACAAAGGAAATATAATAAAAAGGAATACATATAGAGGCAGATATAAGATAAAGAGATAGAAAAGGATTGAGATAGATAGATAGATAGATAGATAGATAGATAATGAATACATTCAGATAGATAGATAGATAAAATAGATAGTGTTATAGGACTTTACCCATAATAACATAATGGACTATTCCATACGTAATAAATACTGCGCCTCACGAGGAAGCAGGGAGTTCAGTCCGAAGTCGGGCGACCGGCTGACCGGCTGATCGGTTGAACTCTCTGCCTTCGGGCGGGGAGGAACCCGAACGAGGCTACACCGAAGGGCGGAGTCTCTTTCGGGGAGGTAAACCGACCCTGAAACCCGTTTATACGGTTTCAAAGGGCATATTTTTGGCCGAGCCTTGTGCCACATGATGCCCTCGTGGAGGGGGGTGACTAAATACTGTTCAGCCTGAAGTCTCGAGTGAAGTCCGTCAGGAGTCTGTCAGTCATTCAGAGCGATCGAGTCAGTCAGTCGAGTCAGAGGCAGTCCGAAACAGAGTCGAGTTCAGACAATTACGATTAAACCTGATTGTTCGTACTAACACTTTCTACTTCTCTGCATATATTCCTGTTTGTAATATATCTGTGTTATTCCATATACGTGTTCGAGTTCTTCTTTATTGGTCCTACCTTGGACTATCACAGTGGTACAAGTAACTGGACCATAATAGATAGATAGATAGATAGATAGATAGATAGATAATGAATACATTGAGATAGATAGATAGATAGATAGATAGATAGATAGATAGATAGATAATGAATAAATTGAGATAGATAGATATATAGATAGATAATGAATACATTGAGATAGATAGATAGATAGATAGATAGATAGATAGATAGATAGATAGCCAAAATAAAATATATAAAATTAATACATGTATAGGTACATATAAGATATAGATATAGTAACGAACTGAGATAGATAGATATATAGAAAAACAGACAGATAACAAAAAGTAAATATATACGTGTGTGCGTATACGTGTATAGCTTTAATGACATAAACGTTCGTTTCGTGGGTACACGTGCTTCATTTGGCATCATTTTTTTAAACAGTTAAATTAATTTCCACCGGCTTAGACAACAGAAAGAAAATGTACCTTTCTGTAGGGATGGCACCCATTTTCTTTCTTAATTATATAGACATGTTTATCTACTAAAATAATATTTTACAGAAATAAGATGATGAATTAAAATCCCTTATTTAGATATATTATATACACATACACACACACACACACACACACACACAATATATATATATATATATATATATATATATATATATATATATATGCTCCTGAAAAATTTATTTCGGTTGAGGTCTCTGAGCTCTCCAGGGAGAAAGTGTAAGTTTGTAAACAGTGACTATTACGGCTAATAATGCGTGACTCTTCGTTAAATTGAATCGAGTTCTCTCAGTCATTGTGTGTTTATCTAAAGAAATAAATACGCTTAAATTCACCTTCATCCCTGCCGTGCGCCAATGGCTTAGTGGTAGAATCCCTGACTGACGCCATAGCTTGAGGCAACCGGACATCTAGCTACAAGAATGAGCTGTCATACAGCATAACAGTCGCTCTGTGGATGACTATATATATATATATATATATATATATATATATAAACAAAAGCCGGACAACTTGCCAAAACCTGAAACTTCTATCTAGATACAGTCTCAAACAAAAATCAAGAATACTATAAAAAAAAAGGGGCTAAAAATAAACTTACCTACTCAGTAAAGTAAAATGCTCGTAGATTGCCTAGACCGAGCAAAAAAAAACTCTTACCAACGTTAAACAGCATAATGCTTCATTAAATAAGGCAGGCAAGGTGCTCTGATTAAGTTATATATATATATATATATATATATATATATATATATATATATATATATATATATATATATATATATAGGCAGCGTATCTTCATTTAAACATGTTTCAATTAACAATATAGACACACTGTGCTTATTTATTTTTATACTAAACTTTCCATTTTTGTCGTCAGTTTTTTTTTATGTTAAGATGAAATCTATCAAAGAAGAGGTCGTAGTTTTTCTAACCCAAGTAGAAGCTGAGATGCCAGGTCAGAAGTCATATCATTGCAAATTCTTCTTTGGATTTTATCAAAAATCTCTTGATATAGAGCAGAAACACCAGGCCAAATATAGCAATAGTATTCAATGCTGGGATGAATGGTATACTTTTAAAGTTTACAGATAAATTCCAGTGAGAACAATTGTCTAACATGTCAGACAGAGAGAGAGAGAGAAAGAGAGAGAGAGGGAGAGAGGGAGAGTGTTGAAAAATGAGTACCATCTTAAGCCAATGTCTCGCTTTTACTCTTAGACTTTAATCGCCTTAATCTCTCTCTCTCGCTTTCTCTCTCTCTCTCTCTCTCTCTCTCTCTATATATATATATATATATATATATATATATATATATATATATATATAAATAAAAAAGAAAGCACAGTAAGATATAAAATCCGGTGTTCTTATAGATATTTTATTTTTACAAAATAGTGCTCAATCATATTTTAAATCAATTAATTTATAATATTAATGCTCTGTAAATTTACATTGAGCACTATTTTGTAAAAATAAAAATAGCGAAAAAAAAACATATTTTAAATCAATTAATTTATAATATTAATGCTCTGTAAATTTACCTTGAGCACTATTTTGTAAAAATAAAAATAGCGAAAAAAAAACATATTTTAAATCAATTAATTTATAATATTAATGCTCTGTAAATTTACATTGAGCACTATTTTGTAAAAATAAAAATAGCGAAAAAAAACATATTTTAAATCAATTAATTTATAATATATATATATATATAATTTAAATAGAAAACAGACCACTTTATGGCTTTATAATGGAGCCTTAAATGGTATGTTTTTCCTTTAAATTAAATTATTTGCTCTAACTTATCATTGAGCTCTCAGGATTTCATCCGCTTTTGGATTATCCATACGTATTATCAAGATTTTCGTTACTTATATATATATATATATATATATATATATATATATATATATATATATATATATATATATGTGCAAGCTTCATTAAATAAGGCAGACAAGGTGCTTTAAGTTTTTTATATAATTTCTCATATGATCTTATATTTTTCTTTTCAGTAGATAAATTATATAAAATCTGTTCAATTGTTCTTTATTACCGAACGCTTTCGGCGACACATTTAACCATTTTAAATGTTGATATATATATTAACTCTTAACTAGAAAAAGATTGTGGTATATATGTATTTATATAATGTTTTATTTTCAAAATACAGTCAAGGTAATCAAAGCAGCTTGTATCTCATATTTAATGAAGCTTGCATGAAAGAAGGATTGGTACCTAGTTTTTTCCCATTCTAACTCTCACTCTCTCTCTCTTTCTCTCTCTGGCAGACTAGACAATTTTATCTCTCTTTTACGTTCAGGTTTTTATCTCTCTCTCTCTCTCTCTCTCTCTATATATATATATATATATATATATATATATATATATATATCGCTTTTTCTCATTCTCACTCTTTCGGTCTCCCCTCTCTCCCTCTTGCTCCTTCTCACTTTCTCTCTCTCTCTCTGACGTGCTGAACAATTTTTCTCTCTTTTACTCTCAGACCTTTATTTATTTATTTCTCTCTCTCTCTCTCTCTCTCTCTCTCTCTCTCTCTCTCTCTCTCTCTCTATATATATATATATATATATATATGTGTGTGTGTGTGTGTGTGTGTGTGTGTGTGTGTTTGATCGTTCTGGATTTGTAGGAAAACAGAACTGAAAAGTGAGTACCAGATTAGGCCCTCACTCTCTCTCTCTCTCTCACCCTCTCTCTCTCTCTCTCTCTTTCTCTCTCTCAGACGTGCTAGAAAATTTTTCTCTCTTTTAATCTCAGATTCTTATCTCTCTCTAACTCTCTCTATCTCTCTCTCTCTCTCTCTCTCTCTCTCTCTGTTTAACATTACCTGAGATAAAAAGAGAGAGAGTGGAACCCACTCCCATCACCCCACCCCCACCTCCCGCAATCAAACAGCGAGACTGTTTAAATTCCCTGCCGTCGCGTAAACTGCATCTGGACACCATGTGGGCACAATCGTTACACAAACTCACTTCGACGTCGTACTTTCTTTTCCATTGGCACTTTTCTTTTCTTTTCTTTCATTTTATTTTCATCTTCCCTTTCCTGCTTTCTACAAAAGGTTGCGCACCGACAACCAGACTGTTAACACAAATTCGACAATTTCGGGTTAATTCTCTTCCTAGACGCTGTAATAGATACACAGGGTGGTCCAAAAGTCTTGTCACCCTAACCCTCTCTTCCAAACAGGAGGAGCTCGTGTCAGCCATCTGAAATCGAAAATTATATGATGCTGAATGACAAGACTTTCGGACCAACCTGTACACCAACGTGGTTCGAGCAAGGTGTTTGGGCGATCAAATAAATTGATTTCTTACATTCAATGCGATGAGCTTGAACGAAGTGATTGAATGAAAATCATACACGTCGCTAGTTTCGTGGCTTCGGTACACGTCATAATCATTACGTCTTTGAAAAGGGAATGCAGATTAAGGAACTAGTCTGCGAATACTTCGTCCTGGGTATGACGATAAACTGCATCCGCGTCCTGGGTATGACGATAAACTGAATCGGAAACTAATGGCCCGGTTTGAAAGAACTGGATCAGTCGGCGATCTTTCGGGAAGAGATCCTAAGCGGACTGTACGGCAAAGCGTCCTTGAGGATCCCTCAGCTTCTTCTCGTCGTCCCTCTGCTCAACTAGGCATCGCCAGGACATCGCTTCAGAAGGTTCTGAAACTGGATTTAAAACTGTTTTCATACAAGATTCAAATGGTCCAAACTTTACTACGCCAATATCCTCATGTGTTTGTAAAAGTTATTTTTGTTTTTTATTATTCAGTCATTCAGTGGTCACCCTGTATATGCTGGTCAATGGTGTGTCATAGATAGCAAGGTGTTTTGTCTTATCCTAACGGTTTTAGGGTAAGCGGTAACGGTTATATTTTAAAATATTACAAAGGCTATTGAGTAGAGATCATTATGAAACAGAGTGATCTAATTTGTAACTATTTCACAATGTTCTTTATTAACTTTCACATGTTATTTGTTATTGATTACTTAGTAAACCTAATCGTCCCGTTTGAAAGAACTGGATCAGTCGGCGATCTTTTGGGAAGAGGTCCTAAGCGGACTGTGCGCACTGATGCAGCGGTGAAAGCTCTACGGCAAAGCGTCCTTGAGGATCCCTCAGCTTCTCCTCGTCGTCCCTCTGCTCAACTAGGCATCGCCAGGATATCGCTTCAGAAGGTTCTGAAACTGGATTTAAAAATGTTTTCATACAAGATTCAAATGGTCCAAAATTTACTAGCCCGAGGTACTCACGTGTTTGTAAAAGTTATTTTTGTTTTATATCAGTCTTTCAGTCTAATGAATTCGTTGGAGATTGAAATGAAAATTCGTTGAGATTGAAAAAGAAAAAGTGTGAAAAGGCTAGCATGCATACATAGAAAGAGAGAGAGAGAGAGAGAGAGAGAGAGTGAATGAATAGAAAGAAAGAAAGAAACTTTGCTAATCACTGTGCTGGTATGTTAATCTGCTATTAAATTGCTCCTTAAAATATTCTCTTATCAATCGACTTACATTCTTCAACTTAAAGCTATCCTACTGACCCATTGACAGGTCAAGAAACCAACTTAAATGACCGCAGTTGGCGACGGGACACCTTGTGGTGGTTGAATGATCAGTAAATAGGTCTTGTAAATCATGAGTACTGAGGTCGATCCTTACTGGACGCCCTGTACTTAAATCTTTGTGCCAAAAATAAGTTACACTTTATAAATAGCAACAGCTCTCGCGAGAAGACTAATATGTCATGACTGCTGTTAGCTTCATCTTTCTTTCACTAAAATACGGATTTTACAAGTGCACAGGACTGCATCTTCGGCGATACTTCGTCTTCCAGAGTGAACTTGTTTTTTCTATATCGTCTTTTTGTATATAATTGTCTGGATTTGCGTTCGTATCAAAGCCAAGAAATCAATTTCGAGGTCGAGGTCGACAATTGTCCATCCTGCATATCCTGCACTTACTTTCTACTTTTACAGTTTTTTGATTGATTAATTCTTTTTTTTACGGCGTATCAACCCTTTGCGGGTTATTTAAAGCCAGTAAATATTTTTAGATTGTAAGAATTTGGAGGGTGGAGATAACAGTTTAGTGATACAAGCTAATTAACCCATAGCTGGGGAAAGAAGAGATGGGCCCATACCTTATCAGAATTTGATTAACAAATATAAAGTGGGGGATCAATTATATATTACATGCAATATATAAAGTGAGCACTCACTTTGTGCCCACAATAGTTTCTATACATTACAGAGAATGTAAATAAATTTGTAGTTAATCAGTATTTGATTGATTCTTTTTCTACGGGTTATCAACACTTTACAGGTTATTTAAAGCCAGAAAATATTTTTAGATTGTAAGAATTTTGTTGGGAGATAATAGTTTAGTGATACAAGTCTTATTAATTAACTATAGTTGAGAGGTGAAGAAGTGGATGCATACTTAATCAAATATATGCATTATTTACATTATTCGGACTATTGTCTTCATCTTTGTCGCCACATTTATTACAACGTTTCGGCCGCTGTACGCTCCGGCCTTCTTCAGGTGGTTGGAATGTCGAATTTCTATTTCTCAGCACGCTGCGTAGCTTTTTAGAATGCTTCTTTGCTAGTCCAATGCGTACTTCGGATCTCGCTGCCGTATTTTTTATCATCTGTTAAAACGTTTCCCAGATATTTGAACGTCTGTACTTTTTTGATGTTTATATTCACAAAAAAAATTCACGAACGATAATTTGATTACAAATATAAAGGTATTAGGTATTGTACAAATATATATATATATATATATATATATATATATATATATATATATATATATATAATGGACTCTCACGTCATTTTCGACATATGAATGCCAATCAACTCAGTTCCTAGAAACTGACATACCGTCTCCCTGCACTAATCATTTGGTTATACTGGTGAAGGCGTTGCGCAAAACCAAGCACACTTTTCGAAGACTCGAATACAGAGACCTGGTGCACTGTGTGCCACAAGGTCCGCAACCGATCCTCCGCAGGTTTCCAATTCAGAGTTGTCCTCCTCCTCCTAGACTAGTTGACATTCAAGATTATATAACCCAGTCTGTCCTGCTATTTACCCATAGCTGGGGGAGAAGAAGAGGATTCATACCTTTCCCGAGGGTATTAGCAGGTAAGTGAATGTAATGGATTTGACTGGAATTTGAATTCGGCTCTTAATCCGAGCTGCTATCCATTATACCACCATGCCTCCTATCATTCATATATATATATATATATATATATATATATATATATATATATATATATATATATTGAGACAATATGGTAATCCGTATGGAATTTGCAGGAGGATATAGATCAAAAGACAGAGCAAAATTATTATTAATTAAAGAATATCAAAGACTTTTAAATCCTTATATATATATATATATATATATATATATATATATATATATATATATATATATATATATATATATATATTATTATTATTATTATTATTATTAAATAAAGAATATCAAACACTAGAAATCTCATAGGTAATAATTTTTATTTCAAGAGAGCTCTAAACAAGAAGCTGTCATCTTCAATAATTACAAAAAAAAACAGGTTTTATTAATTCCATACGGAGGTAGAATTTTTGTTTTTTAATGCCAGATCCCTTCAGGATTTACACGATCCTGTCTCTCCACAGCTTCCTTGTCTTTATTATCTGTGAATTGCCGTGCCTTCCTGTGGAAAAATAGTGGAGTGGTTTTCCCTTTCTTTTATTATTTTGAATTCAGAGGTATTTCTTTCTTTAAAACTGATTGACAGCCCATTCCCTCACTCTCCTCTGTCTGTCTGTCTGTCTCTCTCTCTATCTCTGTGTATGTAGGGTCAGTTGGGCACTGTCTAAGAGAAGAAAAAAACAACATTACGCAATTTACTTCACCAGAAATTTGAAAACTGACATGTTGTATTGCTTGACATTCGCACCGGTAACTCCAATACGAACATTTCATAGTGTTTGGGTGTCAATCTCAGGACAGTGCAGAGGATTCGGAAAAAGTTAGATGAGTCTAATGGTGATTACGAAGGTGTTTGGAGCGATCACTAGTGATGGTGATGTTATGCCTCCATTTCAGGGCCTCAGACTCAGCACGGAGGCCTACATCAAGTTCCTTGATCAGGTAGTGCTCCTCTGGGTCTCGAGGCTGGTTGCTGGAAGACCCTATGTCTGGAAACAGGACTCTGCAGCATGCCGCAAAAAGCAGGAGAACCCAGTCCTGGCTGTCGAGAAAATTTCTGTGATTACATTATTCTTACATCTGGCCACCTAACTTCCAAAAATGCAACCCCCTTGATTATTATGTGTGGGGTACAGTTGAGCGAGAGATAAAAAAAATCTAACACCAAAGATGAACTGAAGGCAAGGATTATGGCAGCATTCACCATCTTAAGCAAGGAGAATGCCTAGAAGAGGTGCAAGAGATTCCGAAGTTGCCTGGAAGCTGTGGTGGAAGCCAATGGCGATTTTATTGAATGAATTTATTCTTTAGTATTTCAAGATATTTTTGTGTAATTTTGGTGAATATATTTGTTAAAATGAGATGTCAGTGTTATTTTCAGTTTTGCGTAATTTAGACAATATATCCATCGCACCCTGAAAGGGAAGTTTGTCATTTTATAGATATACTTTATCTTAAGTTTTTTTTACATATATATAAAATGCATATATATATATATATATATATATATATATACAGTGCTGTTCGATAAAAGTGACTCATCTGGGATTTTTTACTAAAAATATTTTTTGTCAATTGTTTTTGGAGTTAAAATAATTTTTAATCTTACTAATATAAAGACCCCTTCCCGACCGCCTAGGAAAAACGTTTATTCACCCTAAGGTATTCTATTTATAATTATAAATTTGGATATAAATGAGATTCAGGAAAAAAACTTTGTGCAAAAAAGTGACTCAGATATCGCATTCTAATGATTAAACTGGTAAATTTAAAGAGCTTTTCACAAAATATTGAAAACTAATTTACTATACACACAGAACAATATCCTAGAGAATTCTAGAACAGCTTAAATTAAATCTAGAGTATTCCAGAATATTCCAGAAAGCCTCACACAGTATAAAAACAGCTGGAAATAGCCACTCAAGTCACTAACCAGATGAAAGGGTACAAACACGCATCAGAACCACTTAAGGTATCTATTATTGCCCTCTCAAAAGCAGGCAAGTCTACGAGAGATATTGCAGAAATTGCTATGACCTCATAATCAACTGCCTCTCGAGTGCTTAGGGCACATAATGATGCCACTCCTGCTCCAAGGAAGGAAACAACGGGATGAAAGAAAAAGATTGATGATAGAACTGACAGGGTAATCAAGAGAGAAGTTGTGAAGAATAGGACTATAACTAGCCAAGAAATTGCAGCCTGTCAAAGCGAAGACCAAGGTGTTAGTCTTGCCTCTTCAACATTTCGTCGGTGGCTGTTAGAACAAGGCTACAAATCTTATACACGAAGGTTTAAGCCGCTAATAAGCAAAGTCAACAAAGCCAAGAGACTTGAATGGGCTCACTATTACAAAAATTTCTCCGTAGAAGACTGGAAGAATGTTCTCTTCTCCGATGAAAGTTGAGTTAAATTCAAAGGATAAGGTGAGTCACTTTTAAATTCAAAGGATAAGGTGAGTCACTTTTATCAAATGCACTGTGTATATATATATATATATATATATATATATATATATATATTTATTAATCACCATAGAGATCCTTTCCTGCCCCCAATTAGAATGTCTGATAGTCAACTTCTTGAGAGCAACTCTCTGCGTCTGCTCGGTCTCACGTTGACTGCTGACCTGAGATGGAACATATACATTGAGTCAATTGCATCGTCCACCGCGAGGAAAGTTGGCTCTCTGTACCGCGCCAGGAAATTTTTCTCCACGGAATCGATACTTCAAATATACAAATCAACCATTCGCCCTTGCATGGAGTATTGCTGCCATATATGGTATGGGGCACCTTCTGTTTACCTCGGAGTTCTTGACAAGATCCAGAGACGGATATGTAATATAATTGACCCTGATCTGGCATCTCGTCAGTATTTCATAATTTCTTGTAACATTAAAAGATTCTGAAGAATGTATTGGTCCTTACGTAGTGATGGGAACAATATTAAGAATAATAATGATTTATCTCAGAATTACAGAAAGCATTAAACCAGGTCAAAGAATACGACATTTGAAATATTGTGACTACACCATTGTAAATGAATTCGAACATGTCTCAGAATAATAGTGCCGTGTCTTAAAATTTCAGAGAATATTAGTAACACCGGAAAATGATAAGACCCACAGTGATAAAAATTTTAGGCCAAAATTCTGTGGAATGGTAAAGATAAGATTTTGCCACAAGTAAACAGCCAGGTACTTTTTCTTTAAGAGAACCCTTCCCCAAAAAGTATTTTAATTCTAAGTGAGTGGGCGGGTACGATCATATTTGCAGTGGACTCAAAACAACCCCCTGGGCATGTGTTTTCATGACCGAAAATTGTGCTTGATAAAGATAACATGATTCTCTTTAAAATCATTTAAATGTACGTTAAAACATATAGTTCTGGCTGATAACACTGGTTGCATTTTACGAAAAGAATTCAAGTTGTTCCCTTAAATGGCGTCTGTTGCAGATATTCGCCAAACTCATCAGAACAGGAACAAGGTTACAGAAAGTTAATGGCTTGAAAGAAAGTAACTGTAATCATCCCTCTGGAGTGGAATATTTCACTCTTCATTTCGTTTGTATCAGTGCTTTTCAGTCGATACACACTTCAGCATTCATAAATGTTCTCTGAAATCCGAAGATAATTCATTATCCTGTTTTTATATTGATTTATTTATTTAAATAAGAAAAAAAGAAGCAAACTCAATAAGCTGTGATTTAAATGACAATTCACTTATCTGGAACAGCAGCTACCGCGAATCCTCCGCAAACAACAATCTGACCGTATCGGCAATCTCGTCTGGGTCCGTTGCCCGCCAGCAGAAAAAAAAAGGATTTAAAAAATAACAAAATTTGATGTCCAACAGATACAATTTTGTACTGGTTCCGGTCGTGACGTCTGGCATCATTAGTCAACAAGCCGTTAAACTTGTCCACCAAATAGGCTCCATGACAGCTCAACTCCGTGACTGTTTCGGAAAATTTTCTCTGAAAACATAAGATAATTTATTATCCTATTTTATATATATTATAATATATAATTCAATATATCAATTATATAATTATAATATCTAATTATTATAATTATTATATGAAATATATAATTAATTTATATCTATTTTATATATATTATCTCTATCTATAAAAGGCAGGATATGTGTGTGTGTGTGTGTGTGTGTGTGTGTGTGTGTGTGTGTGTGTGTGGGTGTGTGTGTAACGAATGCACGGCCGTAATTTTCGACGGATTTGCACCAAAATTTACATGCCCATGCTCCAAGTTAGCGGGAAGGCCAAGACCGACTTTGCATTTCCCAACTCCCATCGATAGTGGAAATAATCGATTTTTTCATGCTTCTACGGCAGTTTCCATGTAGTTTGCGGCCATTTTCTACTGGCCAGAGTGAGAGTCAATAGCTGGCTGCCACGAATAGGCAGGAAGATTCTTTTGGCCAGCGTGAGAGCCAACAGCTGACTAACACGAATGTTAACTAGCATGCAAAAAAAATCGATAGCTGCATTGGTCACAAGTGGGAAAAATTTAAATCTGCATGGCACCTTACTCCAATTGGCTCATTCGCTTGCTTAAACTCAACGTTGATTCTGATTCCGCAGAACTGGGTTGGGTGTGAAAAAGTATTTGTTGTTAACATTCTTTTTTCATTCGGTTTTTCCAGTTAGGAGTCCTTTTTTTTAAAGCTGATCGTTTTGTGTTCATTTTGTTTAGTTCTTTTTTTCGTAACAGATTTAATGTTTAATATAGAGCTTAGAAAAAATTCGCAGTGTGAAATAGGCAAGAAGTAAGACATGTAGCAACATCAGCACGGCAAAGGGCACTCCTTTAAAGGCAATGAAGGACAAAATCATTTTAAGTCAAGTGATAGTGATTGCTGTATGAGTCGTACGATTATTGAATCAAGCACGGGCAACGCCGGGTCATGCTGCTAGTCATATATATAATTCATTATATCTATTTTATATCTGTGGCAAAACATTTGACATCGAGAGCATGATGCCATGATAAAAATTGTCGCTTTAATCTACCGAAAAAAAATATTTTTGCTTGCAAGAGTCCCTAATATATATTGTTAAACTCACAAATGTCCATGATAGCAATAATTTCAAAACGAACATATATAAAATAAACAGCCACGGCTGTTCTTTGCAATATATTGGTAAAAGTGACAGAGATAAAAGAAAAACTTATTTACAATATTTACATTATTCGGACTATTGTCCTCATCTTTGTCGCCATATTTCTACAATGTTTCGGCCGTTGTACGCTCCGGCCTTCTTCAGATGGTTCGAATGTCGAACTGAACCCTTTATTTCGCTCACTGGGGTAGACTGTTCTAGTTCCACGTGCCATGTCTAATGGATGTCAGTTATCAGTTATCTCCTGTTAATTTCCCTCTGAAAGTTCTCCACTGTCTTAACCGGGTATTGAACTCACACTCTTTGGGTCCTGTCACTGGATCTAACTAACGCCTTTATCCACTGTATACTTAAGGACACATGGCACAGTGGATAAAGGCGTTAGTTAGACCCAGGACCCAAAAGAGTGTGAGTTCAAGAACCCGGGTAAGGCAGTGGAGAACTTACAGAAAGAGAGAGAAGTTCGTTATGTTCTGTTATCTCTCCCTCCCTCCCTCTCTCTCTCTCTCTCTCTCTCTCTCTCTCTATCTATCTATCTATCTATCTATCTATATAGATAGATAGATAGATAGATAGATAGATAGATAGATAGATATGGTGGAATCTCCCGTCGTATTCGACGTATGAAGGTCAAGCAGCTCAGTTCCGAGGAACCGACAGATACAGACAGAGAGACGGAAAGAGACAGAGGGAAACATTGCAACCTTCTCCAATTATATAATTAATATCTGGTGATCCAAAAATTGCATTCCTATATATATATATATATATATATATATATATAAATTCCGAAAACCTCATCGTTGCTCACACACTCGGTCCATGTTATCCTTAGCATCCTTCAGTAGAACCACCGCTGCCTTGAGTCTCTTCTTCATCTTTGGGGAGACCGTTCAACATTCGCTTCCGTATAGGAAGACAGATGTCACGTAGCACTTCAGTACTCTTTTCTTTGTTACCAAGAAGAAATCCTCCTGTTTCTGCCCAGATCTTGGAATGCATCCTTGGCCATCCCAATCCTTCTGCGGATCGCAGTGTCTCACCTACCGTCCTCCGTCAAAACACTTCCCAGATATTTAAAATTACGTGCATGCTTTATTTTAGTGTCCCCGAACTTCAAATCGGATTTCGGGCACATCCTTTTACTGATGGCCATGCATTCTGTCTTCTTGTAGTTTATGCTTAGTCCCTTTTTCTCGCTCTCCCTCGATAATTTCTGTAGGACGTTTAGTATTTTCTTTTCCGTGTCTGCTATCAGCATAGTTTCATTTGCGTGTCTTATGTTGTTAAGATTGTGGCCACCAATGCTGAATCCTGGTAGGATCTCCAATTCTCTCAGAATTGCCTGAGGTTGCTGACCACCTTTAAGAGATCATTGTGACGTACATTGTCGAATTCCTTTACCTAGTCTACAAAAAACATGTGCACGTTCTTCTGCATTTGTATTGCTCTTTCTGATAAAATTCTGGGCATGAATATCGTGTTCCTTGTTCCGGTGTCTTTAATTGAATCCGTACTGTTCTTGTTTTTATCTCTGGTCCGATTCTGATGCGCGCTCTATTCATCAGAATTCGGATCATGAGTTTAGTTATGTGGCTCATTAGGCTGCTTAGTCTGCCGAGTTCATAATCAGAAGCAAAAGGCGAAAACTGGAGCAACATCTCTGTTTTTATCTCCCCTGCGCTACGGAAGTTTTGTGGCAACTCAGGATACGAGCCGCTGATTTGCGAGCTGACCTCTAGTTGGCGGGTCACCACTTTGTTTACATCAGTGTAACTACACGTATAGCTTATTGTTGTTTCTCCTTTTATAGATGCCTCTCTGTTTAAGTAGTTAAGTAGTTCAGACTGAACACCTTGCTTCCTCTTGAGGCGCAGTATTTATTATGTATGGAATAGACCATTATGTTATTATGGGTAAGGTCCCATAACACCTTTCCGTGTCTGCTATCAGCATAATTTCATCTGCGCGTCTTATGTTGTTAAGATTGTAGCCGCCAATGCTGAATCCTGGTAGGATCTCCAATTCTTTCAGAATTGCCTCGCTATATAGGTTGAAATAAGTCCGGTGAGAAGACGCATCCTTGCTTTACGACCCTTTCTATTTTTGTATATTCGCTGAACTCATTCTCAATGCGCTTACATACCGTTTGCTGCCAGTGTAAGTTCTTCATTAAATCGTTAATACAACTGTAGAGTACTTTGACAGTACATTAATATCAAGATTCGAAAATACTCGAAAAAATAAATTCTCTCTCTCTCTCTCTCTCTCTCTCTCTCTATATATATATATATATATATATATATATATATATATATATATATATAGTTTTAAGGCGTGCTATATTTATGGGATAAAATGCTCAATATCAGATATAGAGCGTATGTAAAATATAAATATAAAAGTGAACATTGACGTCAACACTCAGAGGCGACAGGGTGTTTCATGCTAGACGCAATCGTTCAATGTTCACTTATATATATATATATATATATATATATAAATAGATAGATAGATAGATAGATAGATAACAGTACCTTCTAAATACTAATATTTATGTTTTACAACGGTCAGTTTTCAATCCGCGCCTGATAAACGGTGAGGAAGAAAATATATATTTATTAATTGTATATTAGTAACCTTATTGTGCTGTTTACTAAACGCTCTTAAGCAAAACTGACTTTGGCGTTACAAGGAAGACGTACGCATCGTTTTCATATTTTCGTATGTACAAAATATGCGTATTTGTCTATCGTAAACCGAGATAAATTCCTGCTTGCTTTGCAGAAAAGAATATAGTCTAGATGGCCTGTCTGTCAGTAAAAGAAACACATTAAAAAGTTAAATGGGTCGAGAAAATTCTCCCTCCTGCCCCCTCGCTGTTTGCCAATTATTTCTTTTTTTTTCATTCTTTCTCTTACTTTCTTTTCTTTTTTTCTTTGTTTTCTTTCTTCATTTCTTTAATAATTTGTCTTCTTTGTTCTTTTCTTTATATTTTGCTTTGTTGTTTGCTTTCTTTCTTTAATTCTTCCTTTTCTTTCTTTCTTTCTTTATTTTCCCTTTCTTTGTTTTCTTACTTTATTAATTTATTTATTTCCGTCCTTTTCTTTTATTTCTTTTTGTTTTTCTTTTCTTTCTTTCTTTTTTCTGTTCATTTCTTTGCTGCTTTTGTTTGCTTCTTTATTTTATTTTCTTTCCTTTTTTCTTTCCTTTTTCTTTTCTTTTCTCTCTTTTCTTGCTCGTTTCTTTTTTTTCTTTCCTTTCTTTTCTTTCTTTTCTGTTCTTTTCTTTCTTCTTTTCTTTCTTTTCTTTTTTCTCTTCTTTTCTTTTCTTTCCTTTCTTTTTTATTCTCTTCTTTTCTTTTCTTTCCTTTCTTTCCTTTCTTTTCTTTCTTTTCTTTCTTTTCTGTTCTTTTCTTTCTTTTTTCTTCTTTTCTTTCTTTTTTATTCTCTTCTTTTCTTTCCTTTCTTTCCTTTCTTTTCTTTCTTTTCTCTTCTTTTCTTTCTTTCTTTTCTTTTTTCTTTTCTTTCATTTCTTTCTTTTCTTTTTTCTTTTCTCTTCTTTTCTTTCCTTTCTTTTCTTTCTTTTCTCTTCTTTCCCCTCTTATTTTGTCTTTTCTTTCTTCCTATCTTTCTTTTTTTTATTTTCTTTGTTGTTTTCTTATTCCCACTTCCTTTATTTTTTAGTCGATCTCGCCCCTTTCTTTTCTGGCCCTCTTCTAGACTCACACATTCCGTATCTTCTCCGGGCCCCGCCCACATCATTTTATCGCCCCCACCCCACACATGCTCCAATTGCCCGCAGTGCGGTTGTACTCTTGGTAATAAAAAAATCCACTGTGCTCAACTGGCTTTTTAATAATAAATCAGAAAACAATGAATAACATTAGTAAGTTCGGATGAGTTCGTTACCACGCTCCTCCCCACCCCTCGCTACCTGTCTGTCTCTGTCTCTCTCCATCTATCTATATCTATCTATTTACATATATATATATATATATATATACATACATACATATATATATATACATATATATACATATATTTATACATATATATATACATATATTCATATATATATATATATATATATATAATTTAATACTTATTAGTTAGAATAAATTGTATTTTCGTATAACCCCAACTTTAAAGCACTTCATAGCTATTATAACCTAACTTCGTTGTCAGGTTTTTTGAATTCTCATATACTTGTCATTCCAGCTTATGTAACAGCGTTTCCCTTGTGAGGGGTGGTTAAATAATTGGAACCTTTTAAATCCCTTTATTCTACATTCAATATCATCACTTGATAAGATACCAGAGGTGTTGAAACAAAATGGCTATTTTTGTAGTAATTTTATAACATATTTAGGTTATAATTTTTAAATAAATAATTATATTCGCTCTACTCTGTATTGAGCACTCTTTTAAGATTAGTAATTGTTGGTTATTGGAATTTATTCCGTATTCACCAATCCTATACTTGGATATAGATAGATAGATAGATAGATAAATAGATGGATAGATAGATAGATAGATATACTCACACAGGCCGATCTCTTTAATCCGGCAACTTTGGGACCAGGTTACTACCGGACCACAGAAATGCCGGATGATAGAAGTCACCCCCAAACCTTAAATAAAAATAAACATAATTTTGTCTGTCTCTTTCTCCATCTATGTACACACACACACACACACACACACACACACACACACACACACACACACACACATATATATATATATATATGTATATATATATATATATATATATATATATATATACATATATGTATATATATATACGTATATATTTATACATATATATATATGTACACACACACACATATATATATATATATATATATATATATATATATATATATATATATATATATATATACAGTCCGATCTCTTTAATCCGGCAACTTTTGGACCAGGCTACTACCGGATCACAGAAATGTCGAATCACAGAAATCACCCCAAAACATCCTTAAATAAACATAGTTTTGCCTTCATTCTTCATATATATATACATTACTGTGTTTTCAAAGGTAGAACAAAGCTTAAAACACGAAGTAAAACAATCATCAATGCTTCCAAACAGGTTTTTTTTTTATTCTTTCATGTAATACAAAGGCTAAAAAAAAAACAAATAATAATATATACTTACTACCCTGAATGGGTAAATATTCAACTATATATAAGAAATGAGCGAGATCGTATCACCAAAACACACTGCTGCTGTGGGTTGCTATGAAAAGTGTTAGGGGCGTGTGGCGCTACCCTCAAAGATATTCAACGAGCTAATGGCGACTGATTAAAGAAATGTGCCGAATTATGTGGTCTACTGATTAATGAGGTGGGACTGCATAAAGATAGATAGACAGATTGATAGAAAAAAAGATAGATAGATAGATAGATAGATAGATAGATAGATAGATAGATTCCCCAGTCACTCACAATCATTTTTCCTTTTCTGTCACTTTTCTCTTTGTCTTTTCCCCTCCTTTCCCTCTCTCCATATATATATATATATATATATATATATATATCCCATTATTTATTTCACTTACCCTTTCAGTCTATTCCTCTCTTTTATGCTTCTCTCTCTTCTCTCTCTCTCTCTCTCTCTCTCTCTCTCTCTCTTACTTTTCCTCTGTCTCGGCTTGTCACTCTCATTTTTTATATCACTTTCTCTCTCCCTCTCTGTTTCACTTACTTTTTTTCTATTTCTCTCTATCTCTTTACCTATTTTTTTTTTTTCTCTATCTTTCTATATCTCTCCCTTTCCTTTTCGACTTACTGCTTTCTCTCTTTCTCTGGGAGAAAACCGACGTCTCACCAGTAATGTTTAGTAATGAACGTAGAGCTATATCGGAGGTACCTGATGTTTGGGCTAGAAGTTTGGTTTCGAAACAGTCAACCAACCCGACACAGAAGGCAACATTACTAATGTTTTAGGATCGTAATGGAGGAAGTAACATTAGAGACACCTTCATATTAATACTCATATCATGATAAAAAATAGAATATCTTTGTATGTTTTGGACAAGACATTTTTGAGCGGCACAAGTCACAAGCTTTCACAGATCGAATAGTAAAGAAAGAAGCCTGTAGGTTTTGAGGAAGACCATCCTTCTTCCAACCTCGTGTGCTGGAGCTGCAAGATCACAAAGAACTGTACCTACTAACAGAAACCACATTACATGAAAACCAACAACAGCAAAAACTAAAATGGTTTGGTTTGGTTTGGTTTGGTTTGTTTTACGGCATATCAACCTCAATTGGTTAAATTTTTATTTCTGGTAATATTTTTCTTTTTTTTTTCTTTTTTTTTTTTCAGAAATGTGTTTCTGGTAATATTTTCCTCGTCCCAAATATCTATTGCTGGTAATATCTTTCATTTTTTTTTAAAATGTATTGCTGGTAACATATATATATATATATATATATATATATATATATATATATATATATAAATTATGAAAAACTTGGTGATCCGTATAGGTAGTCCCAAGGAGGATCAAGTGCTAAATGATGATCCAAAGTTCTTTGAAAGGGCTCTGGTGAAATAAATTATTATAATGGAACCTTACTGTCGTCTCTTTTTCTTTAAAATTATAATAGATAGATAGATAGATAGATAGATAGATAGATAATATTAGATAATATTATATATATATATATATATATATATATATATATATATAAATTTTAAAGAGGATAGAATCCAGGTAGAGCTCAATGTCCAGGACAGAGTAAGTATATAATAAAAAATGCTGGAACCCTATTCCATGGTTATCATTTATTACATTCGAATCGTAATCACGAGCCAATTCATCAGACCTACAAATTCAAAGCATAAAAAAAGCTTTAAAACATAAATACGGTTTTATAACATGTTGTTACCTATAACAGTTCCATCTTGGATCACTAACATCGGACATGACATTTAAATGCAATGACTCTTATGATTACCTATATATACCATTGTCTGTGTTAATGTGGTGCTCTATATATTTTTGGGGATCATTTAATTTGTGTTTATTCATGTTTTGGTATATGTGTATGTGGCTATGTAGGTAAAAAGTTTTCCCAAATAACTGATATGCAAAATCTGATAGTTTTCTTATATTTTTATATACCTAGGTATATATGTGGACTTCAGAGATATATACGCATTAATCACTCCGTGGGTTTTAAATATTGTTAACGTTTTCTTCCTCCGTAGTTTTTTAAGTACAAATTAGCTTAATTCTACCCATCAATTTTATATGTTAAATGTATGTATGGATGAATGTGTGTTTTTTTACTTTTTTAATATATATATATATTTAATATATATATATATATATATATATATATATATATATATATATATATATATATAGTAATGGATAGTGGCATGGATTGAGGATATCGGAGAGCCGAGTTCGAATTCCAGTCGAATCCATTACATTCACTTACGTGCTAATACCCTTGGGAAAGGTATGAATCCTCTTCCTCTCTCCCTCCAGCTATGGGTAAAATAGCAGGACAGACTGGGTTCTATAGCCTTGGATGGCAACTGGTCTAGGAGAAGGACAACTCTAAATTCAAAACCTGCGGAGGGTCATTTGTGAACCTTGTGACCCGTAGTGCACCAGGTCTCTGTATTCGTCCCTTCAAAAAGTGTGGATGGTCCTGCACGAAACCTTCACCACTATAATAAAATCTCATGTGCTGTTGTCGGGCTGTCGGTTTCCTGGAAACTGATCTGCTTGACCCTCATACGTCGAATCTCGACGGGAGAGTCGATTATAGATAGATGGATACGTTGTATATTTGTTTAGATGAGTGGGTGTATGTATATGTATGGATGTGTGTAAGGTTTTATGTATATATGTTTATGTGTACGTCTATGCGTATATGTGTGTGTATGTGTATATGTAATCATGAGTGTATGTGTATGGATATACATGTATATATGTGTGTGTGTGTGTGTACGTATATGTATGTATGTGCGAGTAAATATAGATCTGTTGTTGTGCATGTGTGTATCTACGTATGTGTTTTGGGGCATATAAATAGTAGGTCCTTACTAGATTAAATATTCGTTAATTTTTATCTGTTTATGTTAAATTTGTAACCTGTAGGTGATATTACTTGCTTTGTCAAATTTTCTTGATTACACATCGGTTCTCTTCTAAATGCCCTTCGTTTTTAGTTTTTCCCACACCATCCTCTCTCTCTCTCTCTCTCTCTCTCTCTCTCTTTCATCTTCTGGATTTTAAGTTTAGATCATATCGTTTTTTATTGTGCGTAGTGTCACCACAAATGTATCCACACGTTTCCGGTGTCTGTTTTTTAATTTTAATTTTAAGTCAGTGAATCAGTAGCGAATTATCCATCGAAAAATAATTCATATTTATCTGTATCTCACTCATTTAAACCGTTATTTAACTCCTCTCTTTAAACCATCTCCCTGTTAAATTTTAATCCCCATCTTCACCTTTAGGCCTTCCTGTTCTTCTTTCTTCTGTTACACCCTCTCTCTCTCTCTAGAGCTTTCAGCCATTTCCCTTTCACACTTGTTTCTCACTCCCACACATACACTCTCACTAAAATTTTGTTTTTTTTATAGTAATTTTCCAAGCGTAGCTTAGATGTGGCACAAGGCCGAAAGGAAGGGGCACCCAGTGAGAATAACATTAACTACTCATTCGTAATTGTTCTTGCGAGACAAGCTTGCTAACCATTACATCACCTCGGGGTGTCCTTATTCTCAGCGTAGCATAGATGTGGCACGAGGACGTGAACGTGGAGCACCCAGTGAGGATTGAACTCGCTACTCAATTCTATCAAGACAATCTTGCTAACCATTACACCACGACGAGGTACCCTTTTTTCCAAGCATAGCTTGGATGTGGCACAAGGCCGAAAGTAAGGCTGACCCAGTGAGGATTTAATTCACTACTCAGTCATAATTGTTCTAGCGAGACGAGCTTGCTAACCCTTACACCACGTCAAGGAGCCCAAATTTTATTTTTTTATACCCGGAGTTATATTTTCCGATTTCTTTTTGAATTTGTAGGTCCGATGAATTGGATCGTGATTACGATTCCAATGTGATAAATTATAACCATGGAATATTAGTGTTTGAGCCTTTTTTATCATATATATATATATATATATATATATATATATTCCAGAGAGACCATTGAGAGTAGAAGACAAACCCCTGAACTATGCAAAGTCTTTCACCTATCTTGGTATTAAAGTCAATTACAGTGGAACTTTAGATGATGAAATCATGCATCGGATTGCTAAGGCTACCAGTTCTTTCGGCAAACTTCGCCATCGCTTGTGGAATGAGCGGTGTATTCGACTGGATACGAAAATTCGGGTTTACAGAGCTGTTGTACTTGCCATCCTTTTGTACGACTCAGATTCATGGACTCCATGCAGGTACCATATACGCCAGCTAGATGTTTTCCGTAAAAGCTGTCTGCGTGCCATCTGTGGAGTTAAGTTTCAAGATAGAACATCTAACGTAGACCTGTTTAACATGTGTAATATTGGAGGAATCGAGACTTTCTTCACACAGTCTCAGTTACGGTGGACTGGTCATGTCTTGAGAATGTCTGATGACAGGATACCCAAGACCCTAATGTACAGCCAGTTAGATCAGGGCTAAAAGGAATGTAGGACGCCCATGGCTAAGATACAAAGACAAGCTGAAAAGCAACTTGGCAGCAGTTAATATACCACATAACACCCTCGAGCGCTTAGCCTTGGAGCAGGTAGAATGGAGGTCCACGTGTTTTAGTGAACTCAGCAATCTTCAATCTGCTTGTCTGAATGATCTTCAAGAAGCGAGAGCAATATCTAAAAGGTCAGCCACTCTAACAGTGATCTCATCTCACAATCCTCACACTTGCTCCATATGTTGCCTCCTTTGTAAATCACTAGCGGGACTTAAATGCCACTTAAGATTATCGCACAAACTTTCATAACCGAATCAATAAGCTGTCAGATCCTCACAAGTCGAAACCGACGGGAGAGTCTATTATTATTATTATTATTATTATTATATAATGATTACATTCACGTACGTGCTAATACCCTTGGGAACGGTATGAATCCCCCCTCGAGCTATGGGTAAATAGCAGGAAAAACTGGGTTCTATAGCCTTGGATGGCAACTAGTCTACGAGAAGTAAAACTCGGAATTCAAAACCTGCGGGACTTTGTGGCACGTAGTGCACCAGTTCTCTGTATTCGGCCCTTTAAAAAAAGTGTGGTTAGTTTTTCACCAAGCCTTCACCCCTATAATCAAATCATATGTGCAGATGTCTGGCTGTCGGCTCCTAAGAACTGACTGCTTGACCCTCATACGTCATATATATATATATATATATATATATATACGCAATATGTGTGCACGCGCACGCGCGCGTGTGTGTGTGTGTGTGTTTATATTTTGCTGTTTCGGTATCAACGACATGGTGTTTGTAAACAGGAACATTGTTGACTCAGATTTTGACCATCACTTATAATGTGAAACTAAGAGTCAGCAACTAGATCGATTTCTATGTACATACAGTTTATCTCTCCGTCTTTGTTCCTTCTTTCTCTCTTTTTATCTCTTTCTTTCTCTCTCTTTTTCTCTCTCTCTGTATATACACATATATATAATACACACACACACACATATATATATAGATAGATAGATAGATAAAGATATTTATTGTAGACATAGGAATCAACACTGCATGATTACTGTCAGTTTCACACTTCACGGAAATTTTCAGACTTTGTCTTCAAAGACGTGAAACTGACTGTTATCATGCGCTATTGATTCCTATGTCTATAAAAACTCTATCCGCGATATTGAGCATTCTTCCATATGAAGATAGTAAATTCTCAACAATATATATATATATATATATATATATATATATAGAGAGAGAGAGAGAGAGATAGGGGAAATAATGAGAGAATGTCATATGAACATAGATATATAGATTAAAAGAAGGAAGGAAGGAACTGGCCGCGATCGACTTTTCTTGGCATATGAAGTCAAAATGAATGATATTATTGACCTTATTGAGTGACACACTAAAAGGCATTACTAAGGAGTGACAACGAGAAAATGATTCATATTCATCGACTTCTCAATTGCAATCTGTTCATATCTCTCTATCTCTGTCTACTCATATCTATCTATCTATCTATCGATCTCAGTCTACTCATATCTATCTATCTATCTCAGTCTAGTCATATCTATCTATCTGTCTATCTCAGTATGCTCATATCTATCTATCTAGCTAGCTAGCTAGCTAGCTTACTATCTGTCTGTCTGTCTGTCTACTCATATCTATCAATCTATCCCAGTCTACTCATATCTATCTATCTATCTATCTATCTATCTATCTATATCTATCTATCTATCAGTCTACTCATATCTATCTATCTATCTATCTATCTCTGGTATAAGAATGCCAATTGGAAAAAAAAACTTAGACGCGTTTCGTCTTCCGACTTTATCAAGGCAAACAATCAAAGCGAAATGTTTTGTTCTCATACTTACATTAAATCCAAAGACGCTCCTTATTATGGGAAATTTTTATCTATCTATCTATCTATCTATCTATCTATATATATATATATATATATATATATATAAGATAAAGAAAAAATAGGAAACATTGTTTTTACTTTTATTAAAGTTACTCTCAGCCTACTCTTTTCATTGGCTTGTCCCACTTTAGACTATGTCGTCCCGTGCGCGCTTTTCGAGTGAAAGGAAAGAGTAACAAAAAATCATGTTACCACGCACTCGTTCAATCCAAACAACCAATTCGTAATTAGCCTGATTACAATCTGAAAGTCTCTATTATTTCCGCATAGAATTCCACTCTTTGCCGACCATGTGTTTTTTGTTACAATACTTTATTTTTTTTTAACATATTTCTATTTTCACTTTCACTTTTAAACTTTTTTTTTCTTTCTTCGTTTATAATGCGTTGTCGTTTGTAATTTCGTCCTCCAATTTATATAATTCTTAGGGTTTTTTTTTAAATGAATGTCTTCTTAGTTTAATGTCTGTTTTTAATTATTTCATTTATTAATCATTTATTTATATTCGTTTCATTCAACAGATTTTTTTTTTTTTTTTGTCGAATTTCACCTCAATGCGCATTTCCCTTCCCATCTTTGATTTTCTTGAGATTCATGTCGGGATTATTTTTTTATTTTTATTAACTTTTGCCTTCTTCGCTTTGTGTTGTCCCCCAACATCATTTCCCCCTCCACATCTGCCGTTCTTCACGTCTCCATTGTACTTTTCCTTTTCCTTCCCCCCCTCTCTCTCTCTCTCTCTCTCTCTCTCCTTGTTTTTTATCTGTTTTCTTTAGATTTCTTCTTTTTCTTCTTCTTCTTCTTCTTCTTCTTCTTCTTCTTCTTCGCCTTCTTTTTCTTTGTCTTCCTTGTCTCCTTCTTCTTCTTCACCCTCTTCTTTTTCTTCTTCGCCTTTTTCTTTTTCTTTTTCTTTCTCTTCCTCGTCTCCTTCTTCACCTTCTTGTTCTTCTTTTTCTTCTTCGCCTTCTTTTTCTTTTTCTTTGTCTTTCTCGTCTCCTTCTTCTACTTCACCCTCTTCTTCTTCTCTTTCTTCTTCGCCTTCTTTTTCTTTTTCTTTGTCTTCCTCGTCTCCTTCTTCTTCTTCTTCACCCTCTTCTTCTTCTTCTTCTCCTTTTTCTTCTTTTTCTTTTTCTTTTTCTTTGTCTTCCTCGTCTCCTTCTTCTTCACCTCTTCTTCTTCTTCCTCTTCTTTTTCTTCTTCTTTTTCTTTTTCTTTTTCTTTGTCTTCCTCGTCTCCTTCTTCTTCACCCTCTTCTTCTTCTTCCTCTTTTTTTTCTTCTTCTTTTTCTTTTTCTTTGTCTTCCTCGTCTTCTTCCTCTTCTTCTTCTTCTTCTTCTTCTTCTTCTTCTTCTTCGTTTCCTTTGCTCCTCATTCTACTTTGTCGTCTTTTTCTCCCTCTCTAGTCTTCTTCCTCTTTTCATCTTTGTTTTTCATCTTCTTTCTTTTCCCCCTTTTCCTTCTTTGTCTCTTTCCTCCTCTTCCTCTTCTCTAAATTGCCTACTCTTTTTACTCTTTTTCTTTATTTTTTTCATGCTTCCTCTTTGCCTTCTTCATTTTCCCGCTTCTATTTTCCTCTTTCCTCTTCTTATTCTTTTTCAGCTTACTTCTTCTCCCTTCCTGTTTCCCTTCTTAGTCTTCTTCTGTTTCATCTTTTTCTTCTTTCCACCTCTATCTTTCCTTTATCTTCCTTTTCTTTTTCGCCTTTCTCCTTCCCCGTCTTTCTTCCGCTGCTGCTTCTTACACTTTGCCTTGTTGGCCTTTCAAATACTTCTTCTTCTTCTTCTTCTTCTTCTTCTTCATCATCATCATCCTTCGTCTTTATCTTTCATCTTTTCTTCATCATTGTCTTTCTACCATGCCACTTCTTCCCCCTCTTTGATTTCCCCTTCTTCTTTGTCTTTCCTATTATTATTATTATTATTATTATTATTATTGTTCTCCCTTCACTTCTCCCGAAATGCAACTGCTAGCCTCTTTTTATCCCGACCCACATCCACACCACCATCTTTTTTTTTTCAAACGTATTCTTTCCTGTTTCCCGTCCACCGTCCCCGGAGACTCTCGCTTTCCAAAGTTTCCGGATGGTTCAAGTGATGCGGTTTCTTCTATCGAATTAATGTAAAGAAAGCGAAGAAAATTAAACAGGAATATAAATTTAAAAGAAATTATTTTCAATGGCTTAATCGGGAAAGTAATTATTGAAAACTAACAATATTTGAATTGAGGTAGCAGGGATGAACTAAAGAACAAACATTTTAAATTAATTGGTTTCATGCGATGAATTTACTCTTTAACTCTAGCCGTCTTGTGTGTATGAGTGTATATGTGCTTGTGCTAAAACACACACACACACACACACACACACATATATATATATATATATATATATATTCAGTTGTATGGATATGGGTTTGTGACCCTGTGTTTCACGCTTTTGCGATCATCAGACAAACTGGTTTATTTTTTAAAATTGGATATATTTATGCTTGTCTGATGATCTCAAAAGCGTGAAACCCAGTCAAAAACTCATATCGATACAACTGATTATGTTAGCTCTATCACTGATATTGAGCGCTTTCCAATAAGTACAGCATATACAAAATTATATATATATACATATATGACGTCACACATTATGAAATGGACAAAGTCCGGCAATTACTTTAATACATTATTATGTTTTTGTATCTACAAAAAATGAAAAAAACATAAAATGTCTTAATATATATATATATATATATATATATATATATATATATATATATATATATATATAAAAGGAAGAGGTTATAGTAGTTCCAACGAGGGAAAAGTGTGTATATTAAAAATAAGAGAGAAACTGCAAACGTTTTTGGTTGTAATCTGGATTCTATTTTTTTAAATATTATGCTTTATTTTCCATAAAGAATAATATTTTTAAACACACATACACACACACACACACACACATATATATATATATATATATATATATACACAAAGGGGGTATTTTATGCGCTTCTGACGGTTGCTCAAGGGACTTTGAGTGTCTTTTTTCCATTTTATACTCTTGTGGAACTTGTTAATTATTTACAATTAAAATTTATTTTAATTTAATCGCGTTCTAATTTTGCCTCCTCTTTCGTTATTTTTTTTTTTGTGTGTTGGTTGTTTTGCATTTCGCCAACGACTGTTTTTGAAAAACCGTTGAACGAAAAGAACCCAATGTAGAAAATGACGTCAGTTTTGTTTAAATCTATGTTCTATTTCTGTAGGTACAAGTCTCTTTTTATATATATATATATATATATATATATATATATATATATATATATATATATATATATATATATATATATATATATATATATATATATATATATATATATATATATATATAAAGACAAGAGGAAAGGTTATCTTAGCCGACGCTTGCTTGATATTTCAGCTTAACTGATGAATATTTATGAGCGTCCCTTTATCTAAAAAAATTGAGAAACCAATAAAATTTTTGGCATTGGATATAAATCCTCTCATTTTCATTGATGAAGTCTCTCAGAGGATGGAACTCGTCGACTAAGATAAGTTTACATTATGCCCTTATGTATATCGTCTTTTTACAGATATAGTCCATCTTAAATTATTACACACACGCACACACATACACGCACAGACACACACACACACACACGGTTGTGCACTTTGGTAGATTAGTACGAATTTAATACTACTAATATTACAAGCTCTTCCCGAATTGAACACTTAGTCATTGGCGTGTGTTTTCACAGAATAAGTACGTAAAAATTTGGCTTTCTTTCAGCCGGGCTTCAATGGCTTAGGGGGAAAATCTTCGACTGTTGCCGGCTTGAAGCAATCGGATGTCTAGCCACACTGTCTGTCTGTGGATTACATATATATATATATATATATATATATATATAGATATATATAAACATATATATGTCCGTGTATAAATATATATATATATATATATATATATATATATACCGGGTATAACAGCAAAATTGTCCAAATCGTATAACAGCATGGGATAAATGTCCATCGTACAAAATGTTTAATATCTAAAAAAACCACTAAACTAAATCAGTTTCTTTTTTCCAGGTTTTCAGATAAGGTGTTGAGTCGCCTTGATACCATTTATCGTGAGAACCACTGAAAAACCCTTTGAGTTATTCAGTTAGAAAGCGAACACGTTAAAGTCATTTTCTATCAGCTTCACTATGTCTTCCCAACCAGTGAGAGGAAATGGATCATTCAGGCCTTCAGTAATGGTACCAATATTCATACTCTGGCTTCCATTTCAAGTTCGAACTAAATACATTTTCATGTTCAAAGTAAAGTCCAATCGTAGAATTCCAGAAAGATATATTTAATCATTTCTAACATAGAACGGTTCAAAGCTTACTCCAGTTGAGGTGCAATTGAAATGCACCGAAACAAAGTTGGACCTTTGTAGTGAGTAAACTGTTTTTGTCTATATGAAAAAATTATAATAAATAATTATTACGCTTCTATCTTTTGGATTGATACTGCGAACACTAGAATTTATATATTAGTTTCGTTCTCATTGCACCGGGTATATATATATATATATATATATATATATAGAGAGAGAGAGAGAGAGGGGGGGGAGAGAGAGAGATGTAGATATTGGCACTCTCCCTCCATCGATCTGCGAATATTTATGCCTTCGGTGATTTTAATGCGTACCACGACATATGACTTAAACATTCTAATGTTAATGATGTTGCTGGTATTTAGACATTAAAATTTTCCATTGCTCAATCCCTTACTCAAATCGTGGATTCCCCTACCCGTTTCTCTAGCATACCTCAACAACAGGCATCTCTACTTGATTTACTTCTCACCTCCTCTCTTCGCTCTTGCCGAGCTTCGCAACACTCTCCTCTTGGGAACTCCGATCGCGCTGTGTTATCTATTGATATTTCGTTGCAATCATCTATTAATCAGGAACCTCCTATTTAGAAGACCCCTTTCCCTTACCTGAATGCTGATTGGGACTCACTCTCCGACTTTCTTCGAGACACTTGGGCTGACAATTTAAACCTTCCAGTTGAGAATTACTCCACTGAGGTTTCCTATTGGCTCAAAGCCGGCATGGATGCTTTTGCTCCTTCTCGGAAATAACATTTGAAACCTCAATGTTATCCATAGTTCACAGCAGTATACTCTGACGGTTTAGCCTACATGAACCACTATCTTTGAATATACCAGCGCGACAGCTCCCATCACGACAGACGCCTATTCGTTGCTACTCCTAATAAATGTAAGCGAGTCATCGAAGGAACTAAATCGCTGTTTGCTGAGAGAATGAGGCACTGTATTGCATCTAACAACTTCGCCTCTCGTGATTCCTGTAATAGTGTATTAAATAAGAGAAAGTTTTCTATTAATTCTCTCTTCAACCAATTCTTCTGCTGATAAAGTTGAATGTTTCGCCCGCAAATTCTTAAACTCTGCTCTTGACTCATCTGTAATTTACCTGCCTAAATTCCCACCTAAAACTGACTCTCTATTCATATAACCCTTTCCATATTTTCTGCTATCATCTCTAAACTGGATATCCACAGGGCATGTGAACCTGATTGTATCTTTGTAATAACCATTAAGAAATCGCTCCTGTTCTCTCTAAACTCTATAATAAGTGCTTTCCCGCCTCTTGCTTTGCTTCCTGCTGAAAGTCCTCATCGGTTGCTCCAGTTTTAAGAACTCGTGTTAACCGTCTGACATTTCCAAATAACGACCTATTAGACTTCTACATCTTCTTGGGAAATTCCTAGAAGCCTTAACCAATACTGAGTTGGTTAAACATCTAACATCACAGGGTCTTTTTTCAGACAAAAAATAAGGCTTTCGTTTCTCCAGGTCAACTGCTGATGTACTGACAATAACTGCGACAAGAGTCTCTTATGATCAATATAAGAATGGTGAAGCCCAGGCTGTAGCTTTGAACATCTCGAAAGCTTTCGACAGGGTTTGGCATTTAGGTCTTCTCCACAAGATGAAAAGTTACAGTGTCTCCGAACATTCTTTTGAACTGATCAAATATTTCCAATAAATGTACAGGGTGGGGCAGAGCAACTTGCTTATTTAAATTTGGCGCCCTAAAGCTATGGTTGCTCCAAGGATGGTAGGGATGGACTTATTTGAGAGGGTGGGGCTTAAAGTTTGGTTCTTAACGTCCGTTATTTATTTTTTGTTTATTTTTCAGGAACCCCAGTGAGCATCATGGAGTGGGCGAATTTGGAACGCGCTTTCGCTGTTGAGGCATTTTTTTCAAGCGGTCGCTCAATCGTCGCAACGCGACGTGCATTACGTAGACATTTCAATATTGCCCCCTGTGGTCGTGTTCCTGGCCGGAAGTCGATTGTTTCATGGGTAAACAACTTCAGGGAAACGGGTGATGTAAAGAAAAAGAAACCTGGCCTCCCACGAACATCAAGGTCACCCCAAAACATTGACTCAGTGTATAGAGAAGAATGGACGCCATCTTACTGATATCATCTTTAAAACTGGTAAAAAATAAAATTTAAATGTTGAACTAGTTGCAGTTCAAAGAATTACATGTATACCTGCATTACTTGTGTTTTAATTGATATTCCAAATAAGCAAGTTGCTCTGACCCACACTGTATAATAAATGTAAACGTATCCTCGTAGAAGCTAAGTCTTTGTTTGTTGAGAGAGAGTGATTCACCGTATCGCGTCTAAAAGATTTAGCTCCCGTAATTAGTGTATTAATTAAATGTAAGTTCTTTATTTCTCCGCTCGTCAACTAATTTGAGAACTTGACATCTACTGCTGATAAAGCTGATTATTTCGCCCGTAAATTCTTTTTAAACTCTGCTCTTGGCTCATCTGGAGTTTCCCTTCTTAACTTACCACCTAAAACTGAATATCTGTTGAGTGATATGCATATAATCCTTTCTATGATTTCTACTATCATCTGTAACCTTGATCCCCACAAAGCATGTGGACCCGATGGTATCCCTATAATAGTCATTACTAAGTGTGCTCCTGAACTGGCTCCTGTTCTCTCTAAACTCTATAATAAGGGTCTCGTTGCCTCTTGCTCTCTTGCCTCCTGGAAGTCCCCATCTGTTGTTCCAGTTTTTTAAGAACTCGTGCGAAACGTCCGATCCCTCCGACTTTGGTGGGGAGGGTGGAACTTTTAGAGACCTTAATCAATGCTGAATTGCTTATGTATCTCACGTCCCTATAGATAAGAAGGGTAAAAGCCGGGCTTTAACTTTGAACCTCTCGAAAGCTTTCAGTGGGGTTTGGCATGCGGGTCTTTAGTCACAGGCTGAAAACTTATGGTATCTCTGAACAAAACTTTGAACTGATCCAATCTTCGAGTGTGCCGTCATCGAATATTATCAAAATATCAATCTACGCCCCGTTGTTTTCCCAACTTCACCTTTTTTGACGGAATTCCTACTTTCCCAAGACAACATACACAACAAATGTGTTGAAAAATCAAATGAAAACGGCTGAATCCATCATTTGAACTTTCAGAGATGTATAATACTAAAAAAAATATTTTTTGAGTATACTAAATGACGTAATCTAAGGTCTAAATGCGTACACATTTCAGTTAACCTGATGAATATTCTTGAGCGTCTTTAAATTTAAAATTTCCTTTCGAAGATGCTATACGATGTAAGCTTGGTTCTAACATCTAAGCTTTTCAGTTAACCTCATGAATATTTATGTTCTTACGTTTAAAAATTTTGAGTAACTATCAAATACATACTTGTCGCAAAATAAAACCATCACATTTGCTTTGATAAAGTCCGTCAAATGACGAAACGCGTCGGCTAAAACCTAAGTATAGTTTTCCTCTTGTCTTTTCATTCATAGATGCGCGCGCGTGCGCGTGTGTGTGTGTGTGTGTGTTTTGGCGCACTTACTTCAGTAGAGCAACGCTGAATTTGATGTAATCAGCCACGGGCTATGAATGTATCTGACATTTTCTGGAATGATTTCTTTTGTCTGGTTCAATAATATTCGTCTGTTCGCTATTTCATCCTCTCTCTCTCTCTCTCTCTCTCTCTATCTATCTATCTATCTCACTCTCTCTCTTTCTCTTTCTCTTTCTTTCTTTCTCACTCTCTTTCTCTCTTTCTTACTCACTCTCTTTCTCTCCATCTCACTCTCTTTCTCTTTCTCTCTCTCTCTTTCTCTCTCTCTTTCTCTCTTTCTCACTCTCTTTCTCTCTCTCTTTCTCTCTCTCTTTCTCACTCTCTCTCTCTTTCTCTTTCTACCTGTCTTTCTCTCTCTTTCTCTTTCTCTCTCTCTTTCTCTTTCTCTCTCTCTTTCTCTTTCTCTCTCTCTCTTTCTCACTCTCTTTCTCTCCATCTCACTCTCTTTCTCTTTCTCTCTCTCTTTCTCTCTTTCTCACTCTCTTTCTCTCTCTCTTTCTCACTCTCTTTCTCTTTCTCTCTTTCTCTTTCTACCTGTCTCTCTTTCTCTTTCTCTTTCTCTCTCTCTTTCTCTTTCTCTCTCTTTCTCTTTCTCTCTTTCTCACTCTCTTTCTCACTCTTTCTCTCCATCTCACTCTCTTTCTCTTTCTCTATTTCTCACTCTCTTTCTTTCTCTCTCTTTCTCTTTCTCTTTCTCTCTCTTTCTCTTTCTCTCTCTTTCTCTTATTAATTCCGGAACAAGTCGATCGTATCCATAGAGTGATACGCAATCATAAGTATTTACTTACGTGCATAATATAAACCCGATGTTCAAATCCAACTTCGCAATGTCACTTTGATGCGATATTTTACTCTTACAGACCGAACCCGTTCGATTATATATGATAGCCAACTGAAGGGCAACTTATCTCGCTCGCGCTCAAATCTATTTGACTAATTACCCAACAGATTTCAGTCTGAATCTGTCTAAACTTCTGAGATGACTTGTTATCTATTATTTACATCCTTTACTTGTGAACTGTTATCGTCATTTTCTAATGCACACTTGGACTGATTCGAAACAATGCGAACAATAACTGAGCAACCCTTAAAAGAGAATAAGGCGCGTTATCCCTAGACATGAACAACGACACGAGAACAATCAATCCCTGTAGATTAAATAAAGTGTCCAGCTCGAAATCACCTTGAAGGCTACTCAGATCGGCAAACACCTAATGAAAGCCGAAGGACAGAACGATCGAAAGGTTGTGATAACAACAACAAAGATGAGGAAAACTGTCAATGTAAATACCGTATTTTCCGGCTTACAACACGCACTTTTTTCCCTAAAAAATACCCTGAAAAATACATCTGTGTCTTCCAAGACGAATGGTAAGCTCAAGTAAACATGGACGGATGAGGAGGCCCGTTAGTTGATATGATCTCTCAATTTATATTTAACGCAAAATACCACAAAATATGAAACAACACGAAGGAACACAAAACGGTTTTGTAACAACAACAATATTTATATATGTATAATGATGTACAAGCATATGGGGTTACTATTTTTTTTTTTTTTTTTTTTGGTGTTATGTCCTTTTGACTGGATTTAAATTTTTACTAATGAAATATTTTTTATCTGCGCTCGTGAAAGTTGAATGACCTTGTCGCTCAAAATGTTCACTGTTAGAGAATTGAAAGAGTTATATAGCTGAGAAAATGCTGAATAAACTTTTAGCTTTAGAAGAGATGAATGTTACGTTAGGTTTGTAATTAGGTTTCCATTGCTTATAGTTGAATATTCGGAGTTTGAAATGAAGTTTGAAAAGTTCCCTAGGTTTGTAATGTAGTTTGCAAAATTTCCTACGTACGTGTATGTGTGCGTGTGTGAATATGTTTTCAGCGTCCATCCGAACCGGGATCGGAACGCAGTTTCCTTTAAGGCTACATTTTTGTTGGCGAATGAAATCAAGAAAAGAGGAAGAACGACTTTGTGTCTGATATTTATAACCAACGTAATCACGTGACAGGATCGAAAAGTCATTGACAGATTTTGACGGAATTATTTTTTTGTCAGGTTCAAAACTAGGTCTATGTTATTCGGACATGGTTTAAATATTAAGTGACCAATCAGAAGCTGAGATTTTCTGAAAATATGTATTAAGCTTTGTGATCCACTTTTTGCACAGAAATCGATATTGATATTCGGCATGATTTAAATATTAAGTGACCAATGAGAAGCTGAGATTTTCTGAAAATATATATGAATCTGGATAAGCTCTGTGATCCACTTTTTGCACAGATTTGTACAAAATTCAACATTGATAAGAAAGTGGTAGCGGGATGCTAAACGGTCATCTAATTGGCTTGACTGATAGGGACGTGGATTTATATGTTAAGTCATTACACTATAATGTTAGCTATCTATCTAATTAAGCCTTTTATATGGCGTAACCTCAATATTTAATTGTTACAAGTATTTCCAAGACTATAAACTTTCCTGGAGCCGAGCCACAATCTTAAACATGCTCTGTTTACTAGCGGCGGGAGCCTTTCTGCTTTTGACTAGTATGTCATTGCCATACAAATAATATCGGATTAGTGATTAATGTAAACAAATACGTGCCGCCAGTATATGAGGGACTCTTAGTGAATGTGTTTTTGTATGAGAATTACTTTTTTTTCTTAGAAATTTCTTTCCAATATTAGAGTGCGTCTTGTAAACCGCAGCGTCTTGTAAACCGGAAAATATGGTAATTATTTGTGACCTATAAATTATTGGTCTACCGAACAGAGAAGAACCAAGACTAAATGGTAAGAAACTACGTCTAGAATTAGTTTATGATTTATTTTATTAAGAGGTTAGAAAGATAATTACCAGTTTGCAAGACGCACATTCTTTTCCTAAAAATACCCCTAAAATTTCGTACGCCTCTTCCAAGACCAATGTGAGGCAACGCCTAGACTTAAGTAAGCTTAGACGGTCGCCTAATTGGCTTGACTGATAGGGGCGTGGATTTGTATGCTGAGTCATTACAATATAATGTTAGCTTAGTTGTTACATGTATTTCCAAAACTAGAAACCTTCCTGGAGCTGAGCCACAATTTTAAACATGTTCTGTTTACATCAGCGGCGGGAGCCTTTCTGCTCTTGAGTTGTGATTACTGTAAACAATACGTGGCACCAGTGTGTGAGAGTGCTGAATCCTTAAAGAGGTTACAAAGAAAGGTGATACTCGAGTGAAGGAACAACAACACGCGCGTAAATGAAAGAAAGAGAGGTTTATTGTAAAAGAGAATACACTACTGAAAGACAGGGAATCGGGTGGCAGGTTAGTAATTCCCGAAGCAAGGTTATTCACCTTACCTCCCCGCGAGTCGGGATGTGGTACAAAACCTTTTTTAATGCAAGACAAAACCGAGCCTGTAGGCTCGGGCAAAAAATTCCCCGTAGACTTCGTAAAATACGGGGTCGGGTAGCTGTCTACCACCCGAGACGAGACTCTTCCCTTCTGTGCTCTCTATATAGGCGATAGGGAGTGTGGGACATTCCATTACACCTCCTCCTGAGCTAATTTTCGCATTGGGGGTCGGGGCATAATTGTTTGAGTTTTTTCCTTTTCCTAGTACTTCTCCGTCTCACCAGCACAAAACATGAACGCATGGTGAATGTGTTGTATGAGAATGACTTTCTTTTCTTACAAATTTCTATCCAATAATAGGGTCCGTTTTCCAAGCCGCGGAGTCTTGCAAACCAGAAAATACGGTAATAATTAACAGATATTTTATGAGGTGGTCAAAAAGTATTAGGACTGTTACTATGATGAGGGAGCTGAAATACACAGAGTGAAACCATTTGGCACAGATTGACCTTGATCTCTGTCGCGCATGCACACTAAGTTATAACGTTCTTGCTCACTTCCCTTGTTTATAGCAGTGCTTGGATTTGGTTTGGTTTGTTTAACGGCATATCAACACCTTATGGGTCATTTAATGCAGAAAGGCAATTTCCTTGTGAGTTTTGGTAATTTGTTTTTCAAAAATGTATTTCTGGTAATTTTTTTCTTATGTATTTTTATATTTTCATAGTTTGACTCCAGTTTTGTGATTCACTGTTTTCCTATAGCTGGGATCCTATCAGGTGCTTCTACCCTGAGTCAGGTTAGACCTGGGAACATAAGCAATTAAGAGATCGTTCCACCCTACTACAAACCTCCCGATTGCTGCCGAATGTAGTTTATCGTCATACCCAGGACGAGCAATGCTTGGTAGGAAAGTGCGTAGAGTGTGGTTGTCTCACCACACCGCAGAGTTTTCATTAGTGACCATGGCTTGTGCAGTAGTTTTAACTAAGCACAACATTCCCCAGCTCCGACAACCACCATATTCACTAGATTTTGCCCCTTGAGACTGTTTCTCTTTCCTAAAATTAAATCCAACTCGAAAGGAAGATTTGAAGACGTCGAATCCCAAAAAAAGAGTTCCAGGAATGCTTCCATTCCATAACGAGTGTGATTTAAGTAGAAGACTGTTTTGAAGGAGTTTAAATGCTGAATTGATATGTGCTGTAGTTTTCATTTTATAGCACCAGTCACTATACTTTTTTAATCAGACCTCGTATATTGGTTTATACAAGCTCTATACACCCGAAATTTTTAAAACATCCAGAGAAGAGTCTGTAATAAAAGTGATAAAATTGGCTTAGATATTTACTAGAGATCTGTATGTTCTTAGACCGTTCGTTAATATAAACATGGTAGGACCGATGAGGGAACTTTGTGAAACGTCGGCAGATATTGAAGATAATGCTTTACAAGGTATTTTTAATCCTTTCTTCCCAGGAGGATGCCACTAGGATGCAGGGAGTTACAGAGAGTAAAAGTGAAAGTGAAAGTGAAAGTAAAAGATAATGAGAAGAATGATAATGGGGAGTACTGAGGAAAGGACAAAAAAAAGGAACACGGTTCAAGAATATAGAAGATGGCGATTGACGTTACATTAAATTTTGAAGATTTTAGTTATGAGGGAAGCAAGAAAACGGAAGGGACTGCCATAGGTGGGAAGTGCGAGAAAAAATATTAAATTTGAAATGGCGGCTGCATCAAGCTCGTTAAACAGCAAAACGGTGAGACCTAGTTGCCAATCTAGTAGCACGCTTAAATTCATGTAGTCTGGACAACAGGATAAAAAAGGTCATCTGATATCGTAATTATGTGCAAGAACAACCAGGAATCGATCCTGATGAGCGTTGCGCTACACCGTAACTCTGCTGGAGGTAAGCATCAGCCTTGCTGGTGGAAAACAGAAAAAGGTCTCTCATATTATTAATAAAACGTTTTGGGAGGCTTTAAAAATATCGTGAAGGTGACGTAGGCAAAACAGCCTGAGATACCAAGCCCCTGGTAGGGAAAATCGGAGTAATATACCAGAGAGCAGCTCAAATTATCCCTTTTATGATATGTCCATGAATCGTTCTGTCTCGCAAGATGTCTTGATTCCCAAGACCCATCATCATAATGACTGCTTGGAACAGTTCCTGTGCTAACGAAAATGTTATGCATCTACGCTGTATGTACAAGCTGTTATATGACGATGATCATCAAGCTGGTTCACTAATGAAACCTCTACAGTGTGGTGAGACGACCACACTCTACACACTTTCCTTCCAAGCATTTATCGTCCCGGGTATAAGGATAAACTACATCGGGAAGGACCTCTGGAGAGTCAAAATCGTCAACGTCCTATAATAAGAAAAAATCATCATAGTCTTCTTCAGTGTGTCGTGACTCTCCACCATTTCCTATCTGTTGTAGATCTTTTTGTAAGTTATACCTCTTCATCATTACTCCCAGTCCCTGTTATGTGATCCAATTATACAAGCTTCTTAGGTAGATTGTTCGTTCTTCCCCTTCGTCCCTCAAGTTCTGTCAGTATCAAATTCCCCAAGCCTCTTTCCTCATTATCTGCCCTAGATTTTTTAGCTTTTCTTTCTGGTTCTAATTGTAAGTGTCTTTTTATTCCATTTTCCTTAAAGTTTTCTCGTTACCCACATCTTCATCCATGCTAGTCTTGGCATCATTCTGTAGAACCAAATCTCTGTTAACTCTTTCCCACCTCTCAGGATATTGTCCAGCATTCACTACCATATAAGAAGATTGATATTACATTACAGTTCGGCACTTTTCTTTAATCATTTCAGTCCAATTAAGGCAATACAGCCATTAGGACACAAAAGGTTATCAGGTGTTGGATAATATGAGAAAAAATACCATTAAGAAGATAGGATAATAAAAGAACTAGAAGCCAGAAAAAAGTTCCACAAACGAAAAATGCAATGGAAGAAACTGTTAGCATAGAACTTGCAGTTACATCTAGCCATTTCAATTCTAAATTGATGAGATCTTGCCGCTAATCTAGTATTTAAAAAGTCGAGGTCCCATAGAGGAAAGTAATATTTGTTTTGAATTATAAAAAAATGTGGCACAAGGCCAAAGGGGGGAATAGAGGAGGACTGGTCTTAAATCTGCTTTATCTTAAACTTAGTTAGCTAGGATTGCTGACTCAAACATACCACAGCATTCTTTACACCACAACAAAACATTCTCATTTACCATTCCTGCTACAGTCACCATAATACCTCTGAGTCTTTATGAAGTTCTAACGAGTTCCCATGTGTAAAAGAAAGTAGGAAGAAAGGAATAACTAACAATTTTAAGATGACCGAAAATACACAAATGTGGCACAAGGCTAAAAGGAGGATGAGGGAAATTTAGTCTTCAATCTGTTTTATTTGAAACTTAGCTAGACACAATTACTGATCTAAACGTACCACAGTATTCCTTACACCAAAACAACACACATTTATTTACCATTCTTACTACAGTCACCATAATACCTTAATGTCTCTATGTATTCCTAACTAGTCCCCATATGTACAATTTGTCTGGGGTATAATAAAATAACAACATTTAAAAAAAAAGGAAGAGGAAAGTTCATCAGAATAATTACCATGAAAGTATTTATAGAAAAGACAGAGGGAAGCTACATTACGGCGGCGGAAAAGAGACTGAAGCTTAAATGCCAGGTCAGGACCAATAACATTGCAGATGCTACTTTGGATTTTATCAAGAATCTCTAAATATATAGCAGAGGCACCAAATCAGATGTGACAGCAATATTCAAACGAAAGACTAATGGTAGTCTTATAGATATATAAGATATTTTATGTGTTTCTTAATAATGTTTTATTTGTTTCTTATCTCTTTACACTATGTGATTCAAAAATGTCATCTGTCGAGTGTCATTGTAGGTTTTATATTACTTAATACTTCCACATCGCTCATATGTTCAGTCCATGGTATACGCGAAATTCATTGGTCGAATCAAATCCCTCGTTTCAATTTTGTTTCTTCATCTGTAAGACAATTGGTCAGCATTCAATGCCGTAAAGAAGGACCGCACTTTTTTCTTTGTTTATAACGGATTTTTCCCAATTTTTCCCATTTTTGGTTCCATTCCTTTCCATATTATTCTTCCTTAGCATTTTTTTTTCTTTGTTTGTTTTTCCTGTTTTTGTTTTATTTTTTTATTTTTTTTTTTTGCCTTTTCCAATATTGGTTTATTGACAGATCTCATTTTTGTTTTGTTGTTTTATTTTATTATTTAACTTTTTATTTATTTTTTAATTTTATTTCTTTTTCTTTTTTATTGATTGAACTTAATTTGTTTTTTGTTTTGTTTTGTTTTTTTTACATTTATTTATTTTTTATTTTATTGTTGCTTTTTTGCCAATCAGTTTGAATATTGAAAAATCTTAATATTTTTTTTTTTTACTTTTGCTTTTGCTTTTTGGCCCCATAGGCTTATTGATAGAACTCGGTTGTGTTTTTTTTTTTTAATTTATTTTTTTTTCTTTATTTTTTATTTTATTTTCCGTCATTTCTTTTTATTTTTTTTCTTATTTTATTTTTATTTCCATGTTTTTTTTGTTTTTTTCCCCATTGATAGATCTGTTTGTACAATACCGAGGCAGATTGGTCTGGTCTTCATTTCATCCAGCGTCAAGTTGCCTTATGTAATGAATTGCATTCATTTCCTTGTTTGATGGAATTACCCCTCCCTCTCTCTGTCTCTGTCTCTCTCTGTCTCTCTCTCTCTCTCTCTCTCTCTCTCTCTCTCTCTCTCTATATATATATATATATATATATATATATATATATATATATATATATATATTGCTCACTCTACTCGTGTACCGAACTACTCATATCAGCCCGTTATTTTCCTGTCTGGTCAGCTAATAGCCTCGAGTCACTTTCAGGAAATATGAATGAAACGAACGAATGAATCGTAGTTAAAGTGAAACAGGATTAAGAGCAACTTTGTAGGTTAATTCTTTTCACTTGGTCACACTAACCTGAACGGCCTTACATAGAAAATACACTGAACATTCGATTTAATAGAGAAGCCCATATTTAAGTATTTCTTTCAAATAATATTTTTAAAAAGCGTTAGTATTACACTGTAGAATAAAAAATTACCGTATTTGAGCATATAAGGCACTCTTTTTTTTATTAAAAAGATCTTTTAAAATTCCCTTGTGTCTTATGTGCCATATTAGGTTCAAAATTCGCGATAGTCGTCCGAAATTAGTTACCTGGCAACTCCTATTAGCTTAGACATTAGAGTAACTTCCATATACCTATTGTCATTATTTAAAAGGCTATTATGCAAATTAAAAATGTTATCATTGATAATATTCATTATATTAATTTCATCACGCTTAATATTAGTACTTTGTTTCATTAAAATAATATGCAATAAATTCAAACTATATATTTGTAAAATATATTTGTTTCATTAATATTTTTCTTACGATAACTTCCGGTTACATTGGTATAAATACAATCTCGACGTGGTGTAGTGGTTAGAAAGCTTGTCATGCTAGATCAATTACGACTGCGTAGTGAGTTTGATCCTCACTGGGTGCCCCATACTTTCGGCCTTGTGCCACATCTAAGCCGGGCTTAGAAAATCACTATTCCAATAAGAATTAAGACAGAAGATCGTCCTTTTCTCTAATCCTCTTTTGGGCCTTATGCCACATTTTGTAACCTCGTACGAATAAATATCGATTCCAAGAAGATATTTACAAGACGCAGGTTGTACAGATCATATAAAGGAACATTTTTGACTGAATCTTAATAGTAACGGTACTGTTTTGCTCAATTGTAATAATTGCTTGATATTAATTTTGTTTTCTTACCTTTGGATATATTAAAGGTTTTTTATAATAATTTTTTTATAGAGTCGTGTTCATTTATTCCTATTATTTTTCGTTTAATTGTAATCATGACTTGTTTAACCAAAATGATATTTCATAAATATAGCCTAGGCTATACTATTTCCTAATAATTTTACTAATTTTACCAATTACTTATTTCTTTTTTGATTTGCCCTGCTGAAATTGGGGTGCGTCTTATACGCCAGTGCGTCTTATTTGCCGTCAAGTACGGTAATCCACACGCATAAAATATCGTGGGTACAAGCATAAAATGCTGTAGATATCTATCTATCTATATCAATGATTCCCAAATAGTGTGGCGCGCTTTGTAGGTGTGACGTATGAGGATAGCAGGTGAGGCGGGATGATTGAAAGACATTCAAAGGTTTAGAAACAGTCTCAAAAATTCATATGTCAAAAATAAATATGACTTCAAAATTTAAAATATTATTATAGATTACTTATTGCATGCATTAGTCCCAATATAAATAGTTATAAATAATTAGTGACCAGTTTTATCATTGTGATATTTTTGCATTAAATCAAGTATTAAGAATATAATTACTAGGTTGCGCCAATTGGAGAGGAGAATTATCAATGATTATCTTCTGACACAGATCAAGAAGTAGCAGAAATATGGTTACAGAGAAGAATGTTGAGAATGCCATAGACCGAACATGTGAGCAACAATGAAGTTTTAGAGAAAATGGAAATAAAAAGGACACTTATACTTAACATCAGAAAAGGTCAGTTGAAATGCCTAGGATGCATAATAAGGAAAGACGGATTGGAACATTTGATACTCACAGGACAGATTAAAGACATGAGAGACAAAAGAAAAGACAACATCTTACCTACGTAGCGAGCCTAAGTAAATGGATGGCTGAACAGGTTTCAGGAGAAATAAGAAATAGACAAAATTTATTAATAGAAACAAAGGAAAATACATTGTAAAAAGCCATAATTGCCAACGTCCTGAAGATGTGATTTACTCATAGATGCGTCAGAAGAAGATAGCAGGTGAGGCGTAAGGATTGAAAGAAAATCAAAGATTTAGAAACAGTTTTTAAAAATTCATTTGCCAAAAATGAATATATGATTTCAAAATTTAAAATATTATTTTGGATTACTTGTAATTGCATGCATGAGTCACGGTATAAATAGTTATAAATAATTATTGACCGAATTTATCATTGCGATCTTTTTGCATTGTATCAAGAATTAGAATATAGTAACTAGGGCTAGTCACTTCAAATGAAAGCATTCCTTCATTGGTAATCTGTGTACATGACCTTCATGTATATTCTCTGTACATGAGCTTGAGGCAGTGTCTAACCAAACACAACAACGACCACGACAATCTTAAACTGCTCAAGTCTTGGGTTAACTATTGTCTGCCCATCCTGTCCGTATAAAATACCTAAAAAAGAAAAATAGATATTAACTGATTTAGATAGATAGATAGATAGATAGATAGATAGATAGATAGATAGATAGATAATCTTGTCTTGCTATGGCCACAGTAAATGTGTTGAGCCTACCCCCTGATCCTGCAACCTTCTTCTAATATACAACCCCAAAAAAGAAAGTGCTCCTTTCTGTTTGCTACAAACAATGGTATCAAATAAAGGAAAAAATGGACTAAACGTATTACTTCATTTAGGGCTAGCCACTTCAAATGAAAGCGTTCCTTCGTTGGTACTTCGTGTACATGAGTTTATGCAGTGTCTAACTAAACACAACAACGAACAGATGTTTCCCCGATCACTACAATCTTAAACTACTCAAGTCTTCAGTTAACCATTGTCTGCCTCTCCTGTCGGTATAAATTACCTAAAACAGATAAATGGATATTAACTGATTGAGATAGATAGATAGATAGATAGATAGATAGATAGATAGATAGATAGATATTGAAAAGATTGAGAAAGATAATGAACAGATTTTGATAGATAGATAGATAGATAGATAGATATCTTGTCCTGCTATGGCCGCAGTAAATGTGTTGTCCCTACCCCCCTGATCCTGCATTTTTCTTCCAATATACAACCCATAAAGAAGAAAGTGCCCCCTTCTGTTTGTTGTTCTTTCATTGTTACTCCGTGTACATGACCTTCATGGGTATTCTGTGTACATGAGCCTCAGGCAATGTCTAACCAAACGCAACAACGAATAGATGAAATGTGGGGAAATATAGACGACTGATTATTGTGTAATTCGACTCTAGTTTATTGGAGTTTTTTTTTTGTTTTTGTTTTTTTGTTTTTTTTGCTATCCGGTCAGTTACTTTGTCTGTTACTGTCCGAAGTGATCAGTAGATCCGAGCAGATAATGGATCTTTAATTTGTGTATTAAGAACAAGAGTAGACAAAATCCATTAGCAAATATCGGGGCTTTAGTAATTTGGTGTTATATGTCTGCCGAAGAGTTTCTCAAATGTCACTTCGTGTATTTTACAATGAAGTTTTGCCGATGGAAAGCTATTAAGAAACTGGCAAATAGATAGATAGATAGATAGATAGATAGATAGATATGAAAAGACTGAGATAGATAGATAGATAGATAGATAGATAGATAGATAGATAGATAGATATGAAAAGATTGCGATAGATAGATAGATAGATAGATAGATAGATAGGACCCATCATGCCACTTACATTGTAGGAAACCACCCACATTTCATCTGTACTCCATCGATAAAAAAGTAAGTTCCACTTAAGCAGCTTCTTCCCGCGTACCACTGCTCTGTGGAACCGACTCCCAATTGGATGTTTCCCCGATCACGACAATCTTAAACTGTTCAAGTCTTTAGTTAACCATTGTCTGCCTCTCCTGTCCGTATAAACTGCCTAAAAAATATAAGTAGATATTAACTGATTAAGATAGATAGATATATGGAAAAACTACATGCATAAATAAATAGAATATAAACGGACTGAGAAAGGGTTTCTGAATGAGGAGTAACCAAAAGGTAAGTTGGAAATGAAATGGTAATCTTTACAACACCAATAAAATGCAATACTCGCCAGCGGCGTGAAGTAGGTAAACCACTGCTAGCGGTGAATTACTTAGACAGTATATTACCCCCTCTTACAATAGTGTCCAACATATTTATGAGGACTGGGACATACTCATTAGTTTTCATACGTACGGTATATAACAGACAGATAGATAGATAGATAGATAGATAGATAGATAGATAGATAGATAGATAGATAGATGTGCAGTTTCTATAAATATTTTAATGGCAGTTGTTTTGTTGAGCTTCTTTGGTGCCTCAAGTTTACGAATTTAAGCGCAGTACTAGATTGGTAGTTTGGTCTCATAATTTCGCAGATGAAATTGCTATATTTAACCATAAGTTCTATGTGAACAGTTCCTTCGCTCGCACTTCTTGCTTGTGTCTCCTTGCTTTCCAACCAACTTTGACCTTCCAAAATTTAAATACATTGTCAATCGTCATCTTCCCTCTCCTTAAATCCAGTTCTTTTATTGTCAACTTCCCTTAATAATGTTTTTTTTTTTCTCAGATTTTTTCACACTCTGTAACACCTTCCATCTTAATAAGTATGGTCAGTACTTAGATGAGTCAACGTTTGGAAATACCAGGTACTGTAAACTTGCAGGTGCGGGTGGTGTAATAGATAATAGATCAGAATTGTCTTACAGAATACGATTGCCTTTGTCTGGGTTTTGGATATATATGCAAAACGGCGGGAATTCAAGAGATGTTCGCAAGAAGTTTGAAACGTCGATACACGTCCCACGTCCAGGTTCGTGAGACAGTCTAAGAGCCCACACGAAGGGATGCTAAGTCAACAAACGACATGCGTTCCCGTGACGTAATTCCTCCCGCTGCCTCTTAGAATCGAAGCTGCCACGTCTGACCCTCTTTTCTAATAAAAAAAAAACGAAAAAAAAAAAAAAAAGAAAAAGTCATCCTTAATACCAGTTTATGTAGTCATGTGGGGACCCAGAAACGACACGTGTTCATTATATTCGCTTACGCGCAAATACCCTTGGGAAAGGTATAAATCTACCTCTTCTCCCCATAACTATGGGTTAATTAGTAAGATTTGTATCATTAAATCATTATTCTTATACTCTAAAATTTGTTCTGGGAAAAAGTTGATAGACTGTAAAAAAACAAAAAAACAAATAAGTCAATTAATCCGAAAGGATGCGTATTTATTGTATCAGTTGTCTGTATTAATCCAAATAAGCGATTTCGTCTCCAAAATGACACGAAGCAATTATTTAAAGCGTAGCTTTTCTACTCGCTTAAGTTATAAAGTTTCTCATTTCACGAGATGTTCAAGCGATTGAACCCACCTGTAGTTTTCCCCCTTTTTTTTTTTTAATTTCTTGGATGATTTATTATTATTTAAACTAGAATTCAAAAGTTTTAGGTGACCCTTGATAATGTTTTAAATTGGCCCAAAAAGTAGTTGTCTTAAACTTTTAATAAGAACATTATTATACATAGTTAAAAAATGTGACACGATTATTTTTATTAGAAATTTTATTATGACAAAAAGCAAATTTTATGATTAAATTTTGCTCTCGTCAAAATATCCTACTTTAGCCTTGATTACTGCAAAGTATATGTTTGATAATTGGTTCCATTCTTTTTTCAATAACTCTAAGAGCTCTTTTATTTTATTTTTATTTTTATTTTTTATTTTTTTACGCTTCTGACAAGTTCATCCCAGGCTAAAACTGGGGCTGGATTCAAACCTTTAAACTGTAGTGTATATTCAGACTATTGTCTTCATCTTTGTTCTTCTTAGCACAACGTTTCGACCGCTGTTTCCGTCGGCCTTCTTCAGGCACAATAGCCAAGAAGAATAAATGAATTTATGAATTTGTTAGCATAATAAATATGAATTTAAGATTCCGACTCCGTGGAAACGGCGTGAGCAATAATTAATCAATAGTATTAAAATAAGACGGGATATCCCTAGACCTGGTCAGGCGAACAAGAACAGTCTACACCGGTAGATTAAATAAAGGGTTCAGTTCGAAGTTCCCTGAAGGTTACTCAGGTCTATAGACACTTGGAGAAGGGCGAAGCTCGCAACGGCCGGAATGGTTATTGACACAGACGGAAAGAAAATTCAATTGTACCGAGTCCAGTACCCTCTCAATTTTGTTTCGTTCACTTTGCACTAGTGGAACTGGAAATGGCTAGAATCCTTCCTGACCCCAGGTATGGGTTAAACATTAGAGCAGACTGGGCCCTCTTGGTTTGCAACCAGTCTAGGAGAAACTCTGAATTTAAAACCTGACTGATTAAAGGATGGGCTCCGTCAGACTATCATCTCCCACTACCGCAGTAAATGTATTGCCTCTACGACCCTGGTTCTGCATCCATTGGTAATATACAACCCATAAAACAGAAAGCGTTATTTACTGTTTGCTACAAACAATAGTATCAAATAGAGAAACAATGATCTGACTAAACGTATTACATCTTTTCCCAACTATGGACAAAATCGCAGAGTAGACTTAGCTCTCTAGCCTTGATTGGTAACCAGTCTAGGAGAAAAACCAATCTGAGGGCAGCAGGAAACCGAGTCATTGATTTTTCCACGAACACCTATACGAATTCGCAGTTTACAGATAATAAAACTGTGGAGAGACGTGCTTACGTCTTAAAGAGACATGATACTTTAAAAAAAAAAAGATATTTTATGTCTGTTATACCGGAACATACCTATTCTATTGTTAATAGACTCTCCCACAGATAATAAGTAGTAGTAGTAGCAGTCGCCAGGGGACTCAGAGTGAGTTGGTGAGTGATTCGATGTCGGACATTAAAGTATCAACCACAACAACTAGATTGCTGCGTCATTAACTATTATATCAAGTTCCTAACGTTTTGTACGTCGAACCTAATTCAGGGCCGACTTAGTGAAATACAAGCCTCTACTATGAAAACTATTCTACAACCTGTCGAGCAATATCCCAACAATACAGAGAAGCAATTGAAAATTAAATTTTCAAATTAAATTTAAAAATTAATTAAATCTAATTTTAAAATTTTGGTTAAGACTGTTTATTTTCATTTCGAATGTGCTTGTGAAAGGCATGAAATCATTTCGCCCTGCAACGCATACCATTATCAGATTGCATCACTGTTCTTATAATGGTCCACACAGAAAATTCTTATCAACTAGCCAAAACATTCTTCCATTAAAACCTAATACCGTTTCCTGTACGATCACCAAAATTAAGAAACGTTGAGCCTGGTCAATACCTAGATGGGTGACCGCTTCAGAATACCAGGGGCTTTAAGCTTGGATGTGCGAGTGGTGTAACTACTAACGGCACGAAATAGGGAATTGGAGAGCCGAGTTCTAATACCAGTCGGGTTCGGTATATTCACTTACGCGCCGTACTCTCAGGAAAGGCATTAATCCACATCTTCTCTGTAGCCCCGGTTATGGGTTAATTAATAGGACTTATACCAGTGAATAATTATTATTTCCCAAAATTTTTTACAATATTTTCTTGTTTTAAATAAACTGCAAAAGTGGGATAAGCAGTAAAAAACAAATTAATAAGACAAAATATCTAGTACAGAGTTGAACGACTTTTAGAACTGTCTGTCTCTCTTAGCCTGTTCATTATCTACCATGTGCCTCTGTCTGTTCATATCTATCTATCTATCTATCTATCTATCTATCTATCTCAGTCTGTTCATTATCTATGTGTTTCAGTCAGTTCATATCTATCTATCTATCTATCTATCTATCTATCTATCTCAGTCTGTTCATTATCTATGTGTTTCAGTCAGTTCATATCTATCTATTTATCTATGTTCATATCTATCTATCTATCTATCTATCTATCTATCTCAGTCTGTTCATTATCTATGTGTTTCAGTCAGTTCATATCTATCTATCTATCTATCTATCTATCTATCTCAGTCTGTTCATTATCTATGTGTTTCAGTCAGTTCATATCTATCTATTTATCTATGTTCATATCTATCTATCTATCTATCTATCTCAGTCTGTTCATTATCTATGTGTTTCAGTCAGTTCATATCTATCTATCTATCTATCTATCTATCTATCTATCGCAGTCTGTTCATTATTTATGTGTTTCAGTCAGTTCATATCAATCTATTTATCTATGTTCATATCTATCTATCTATCTATCTATCTATCTATCTATCTATCTATCTCAGTCTGTTCATTATCTATGTGTTTCAGTCAGTTCATATCTATCTATCTATCTATCTATCTATCTATCTATCTATCTATCTCAGTCTGTTCATTATCTATGTGTTTCAGTCAGTTCATATCTATCTATTTATCTATGTTCATATCTATCTATCTATCTATCTATCTATCTATCTATCTATCTATCTAAGTCTTCATGCATTCCACAATGTTATAGAGTAACTCTTTCGAAATTTGGATCTGGTCTGTTATTATGGCATCCCTCAATTCTTCGAGATTGGTTTACTGTGTATCCAGGACTCAAATCTTCGCATCTACCACATCCCAAAAGTGCTCTATGAACATGAAATCCAATAACAGCGGATACTTTGACGCAGAGAACTCATTTCTCTTTCACCAACAAGGGAGTTTGCAACTACATAATTGCTATTCACTGTTTTTTGGGTTTGATTTTTTTCTTTCATTTTACTAATCATTCTGTGTAAAATTTTAAAAGAAATGTTTCTTTCCAATAATGCATGAAATGAAATTCAGCAGATCGCAATAAGTATGTTTAAATACATTCAATAATTTACTTTCTGCAACATCATTGCCTGATTAACAATTTCGATAAAAGTGAATGTTTTCACTTAATTTAGGGGTTAGTTTATATATATATATATATATATATATATATATAAAATTTATATATGAAAAATTTAAATATGAAAAATTTCTGTATATATATATATGAAAAATTTATATATGAAACACACATACACACATATATATATAGTGATTTTCTAAGCGCTGCTTAGACGTGGCACAAGGTCGGGAATATGGAGCACCCTACTACTCAGCCGTGACATGTTCTAGCGAGACAAGCTTGCTAACCATTACACCTATAGAAAAAGATAATATGTATAAAGGTAAAAGACTAAAGGAAAACTGTATTATTAGCCGACGCGTTTTTTCAAGGCAAAAACGATATGAATTTATTGAAAACAAAGTAACTAGTAACAACAAACAAAAATAAAAATAAAAACATTTCTACACGTGAAAGTACTTGACGTAATTTTCAATTGACAATATGATTTTGATTGGTGTATCTGAATATAAACAAAACAAATCCCGCTGCTATCCCCTTCCTCTTCCTTTTTTTTTCTTTTTTTTTTTTTCCTTATTCGTCTTTTTCTCGGAAAAAGACAGTATACCTTGTGTCTTTCTTTCTTAACCTTTTTCTTTTCTTTCTCCGACTGACCCCAATTCAGCCGGCTTTCGATCCTTAGCTAAAGGCAATCGGGCGTCTAGGCACACTGATGAGCTGTGATACAGCGAAACAGTCTGTCTGTGGATAACAATATATAGAGACAAAGATAGATAGATAGATAGATATTAAAGACATAGGAATCAACATTGCATGGTGACTTCCAGTTTCAGACCACAATGTACAATGCAATCTTCCGACCAAGTGTCACTACTTCATTACTGGTTTCCATGACTATAGAGTTGAAATACTTGACATGAAGATCACATTAAAGCGTGAATCTGACAGTCGCTGTGCAGTATTGATTCTTGTATCCACATACACACACACACATATACACACTCTATCTCTATCTATAAATCTCTATCTCAATCTCTCTGTAGATAGATAGATAGATAGATAGATAGATAGATAGATAGATAGATAGATAGATAGATAGATAGAAACAGACTGAGGCACGTAGAGAGATAATGAACAGACTGTGATAGATAGATAGATAGATAGATAGATAGATAGATAGATAGATAGATATGAACAGACTGAGGCACGTGGAGAGATAATGAACAGACTGAGATAGATAGATAGATAGATAGATAGATAGATAGATAGATAGATAGATAGATAGAAACAGAATGAGACACATTGTAGATAATGAACAGGCATAGATAGATGGATAGATAGATAGATAGATAGATAGATAGATAGATAGATAGATAGATAGATAGATAGATACTAACAGGTCATGATAAAACTGAGATACCAATCAATTGAGCAAGAGGGAGATTTTAACGTTATTTCTTTCTTATTGATGTTGCTCGCTGCATTTGAAAAGAAATCTGTAGCAGGTGGCGAGTGGTGCTGAAATATGCAAGACGCAATATTTAAAAGGCCCACTGAAAGACCCCCTAATATGTTTTACTTAAAGACATCAGGATTATTGATGAGCTTGCCGTATCAATACCTCTTAGGAGTTTTAAACTAATGCGTTCTTTTTCACTGAATGCGCATTTTCGACTGAGTTCCCTAAAGCCAAATGCTGAATAAACACGGATTCGAGAAAAGAGAAAAGGCCTGGGATGAATGACATAAGGTCGTCATGTACGATAGATCGAAAGAGATAAATAAACAGAAAAAAAAGCTAACTCAACACAATTTCAATACATTTCCAGTGCTTTCACAATTGAACTCATGGTAGATGTTGCTCAGCTTTTGTGCATACAGAGTGTGCGATGGATAAATTGTCGTCTTCATTAAGCAAAAATGGAAATAACGCTGACGTCTCATTTTAACGGATATATTTACCAAAATTACACAAAACTATCGTGAAATACTAGAGTAAATTTATTCAATGAAATCGTCATCGGCTTCAACCCCGTCCTCCAGACGACATCGGAATCTCTATTGGCTTCAATCCGGTCTTTCAGACGACTTTGGAATCTCCTGCATCTCTTCTCGACTTGTGAACGCTGCCATAATCCTTGCATCTAGTTCATGTTTGATGTTACAAGGAGTTTTGTTGATCTCTCGCTCAACTGCGCCCTACACATAATAATCAAGGAGGTTGCAGTCTGGCGAGTTAGGTGGCCAGATTTAAGGTGTGGTGATCGCTGAAATTGTCTGAAAGCCATGACTAGGTTCTCCTGCTTATGCTTATGGTGCAAAGTCCTGTTGCCAGACAGTGTCTTCCAGCAGCCACCCTCTTGTCCCAGGGCAGCATTACTTCCTCAGTCCACTTGACGTAAACACCTGTGTCACCAATAAATTCGGGAGTTCTTTTCTTATCAGAACGATCAGAGTGAGTTTTCCGAGGTACCGTACCTTCGTAATCGCCATTCGACTCATCCAACTCTTTCCGAATCCTCTGCACAGTCCTCAAATTGACACCGAAACACTCTGTGCGTACTGGAACTTCCGGTGCGAATGCCAAGCTGTACAGCATGCCGTTTCCAACTCGCTGGCGGAGTGAATTGCGTCATGGTGCTCTTTTTCTCACAGACGGTGCCCAACTGACCCTACTATACTGTGCCGTCGACAAAATCAAAAACAAACAAACGGGCATGCGCGGATTTAAGAATATAAAATGGCGACAATTTACTCATTGCACCCTTTCACACACACACACACACACACACACACACACACACACACACACACATATATATATATATATATATATATATATATATATATATATATATATATATTGGAATGGTCAGCAAACGTTTCTTGCTGGATCAGTTCCGACTGAGTAGTTAGTTGGATCCTCATTCCGGGTTCTATAATTTCGGCCTTGTGCCACATCTAAGCTACGCTTAGTAAATCACTGCGTGAACTTCGAAGTTGTGTAATGGTTAACAAACTTTCTCACTAGATCAATTACGACTTTGTAGTTATTTCTTTCTTATCGGGTGCTTCATACTTTTGGCCTTGCGCCGCATCTAAGCTACACTGAGAAAATCACCATACATATGTATACCTTCTTGTTCATAGTACATCAGATACACGCATGCGCACACAGATCGCATTCATCCGTGGAGTCTTTTCTCTTCTGATTGCCTTGTGTGACGTCATTTTTTTTTCTCCCAGCTGTTCAAAAGTAACCCGCTGTGTTAAACGAACGGAGAAGAGACGTCTGGTGGGCAGGGCTGAGGGGAGAGAAACTATGATCAAAGAAATTATCTTTTCTCTGCCTATTTAACGATTTCGATGCCTACTTTACATCATCATCGCCATCTTCATCGCTATTTACATTCTAGCGAATCTATTCCTCTTCTTCTCTCAAACGTTTTTTTTTTTTTTTATCGTCTGTTTTCTCTCATTTTTTTCTCGTTGCTTTTTTTTTTACTCTTCTCATTTCCATATTAGCTTTCTTGGTCTTTGTGGGTTTTTGGGGTTTTTTTTTGTTTTGTTTTGTTTTTCATTCTATCGTATAAATTCGTTTTTCTCATGTCTTTTTTTATGTGTTTGGTTATCATTTCAACTTTTTAGCTTTTTTTATTTTTCTACAGTATCTATTCTTTTTAATCTTTTTTTTTTTCAAGCTTTTTCTATTCCTTCTGTTTGCTATTTTTCTTCATATTCCACATTCTTTTGTCCATAAAAGTTTACTCTTTCTGGTACACGGACATATGGCCGACGGACATTTAACCGAATGGACATTTAGCCGAATATGTAGTGGCGTACTTACATGTGTCTGTCACACTCTTTATCGTAATGTGTTACATATATTTATATTTATTTACTGTATTAATTTATAATTTTTCGTTTTTTTTTTGTGCTTTTTTACAGGCTTTTTTAAAACTATTCTGTGTATATTATATTTTACTTCAAATATTACTGCATATTACTTACAATATTACTGTAAGATGTTAAGTGTTTTGAGAAAAAGCACATTTTGCTACAGCAAAAATCTTAAGCTTTTACGATATGAAAGATCTTTCAATTTCGCTTTTAATGATCATTATCTTAAAGGGATGAACTAGATTTTATCTTATTGTTAAATAAGAATTTAAATAATTAGGTGCTACTTTTTACCCAAATACACTCAAGTATTTTTTTAAAATACTAATTTCAATAAACAAATATTAAAATAAGAAACCTTTTAATTTTAGATTTAGATTTAGTAATTTAATCACTTGAAATTCAGTTTTAATTATTAGTCCTGTTCTACCTTATAATAATGATAATTAAAATACTTAAAGTATTGTTTGTTACTAATTTTACTTGTTACTTCGGTGAAATGTCCGTCGGGCAAATGTCCGTTGGGAAAATATCTCTCGACCAAATGTCCGTCGACCAAATGTCCGGGCACGCCCTTTCTTTTTCTCTATTTTTTCTTTCTTTTTTTTCTTCTTTTTTTTTTTGCCATAATATAAATTCGTTTTTCTACTTGTTATTTTTTCCTTTTTGTTTTAATTCGATTTCAATCGTCGTCTTTCTTTTATTTTCCTTCTCTCTACTTTTAAATACTTTTTTTTCTCTTCCCCCTTCTTCTTCCATCCGTGTTTTACCATTTTTTCTTTCAACTTCAAACCTTAATTCCTTGAAGGTCATCAGCGTTCTAATTTGGTGACATAGTGATTGCAAGTTCAATCCCCGGGCTACGCAGTGTGTACTTGGACTCAGTGAAAACAGGTCGAGTAATAACTGAGCAGTACTAAAAATAATAACTAGAGGAGATATCCCTAAACATGGACAGAACAGATGAGAACAGTCTACCTCCATAGATTAAATAAAGCGTTCAGTATGAAATTTCCTGTTGGTTGCTTGCTGCTGTGGCTTTGTTAGCGGCCAGAAATAAAGACACAAAGAGAGAGAGATTGAGTTAAACAAATATATTAATAGAAACAGTAATACAAACATATACAAACGAGAGTGTTACAGCAAGAATGTTCGGTTCGACTGTCAGAGCTGACTGCTGCAAATTTCCCTTTCGAAAAAGGCAGTACCTGCTCCTATTTATAACTGGGACAGTCCATGCGTGCGTGGGTAAATTACCATAACAGTTACCTGGATCGATATACACCTGATGAAGACTGAAGGACACAATGGCGGAAACGTTGTAATAATAACGATAATAGTCAAAATGTAAATAAGGTAAGTAATGATAACTCCTCATTTCAGAAATTCAGACATATTTTTTTTTATCTTTTACCTTTTTATATCTATTTTTTGCTGCTTTCTTTCATTTGTACTCTCTCCTTCTCACTCTCTCCGCCGTTTTTCCCACTCTCTCCCCCCTCTCTCTCTCTCTCTCTCGCTATACTATCTTTACATTTTTTTCTTCTTTTTTTAATATCATTACTCCAGAATGATTTCTTTTACATTGTAGGTTAAAAGTAATTATCTCCCTTTTTTAACATTCATATATACACAAATTATAATGGAGATTAATATGGAATTAATATTTTATTAAGTCCTTAAAATTAATGGTGTTATAGCATGCCTAAGGACGATATTGGATGTGCCCCCATTTCATAAATACAGTAGTAAATACTGTATGTTGGTCTACAGTTGGAGATTCGTCTCCAGCTGTGCTGGTCAAACTCTCTGCCTCCGTGCAAAGAGGATCCCCAGACGAGGCTATGTCGAAGGGCGGAGTCTCGTCTCGGGAAACAGCTACCCGACCCCGTTTTATACGGGGTCTACGGGGAATCGGATGCCCCACATCTAACCGCGTCTACGGGGAAATTTTAGTTGAGTTTACGGGCTCGGTTACACCACATTAAATTTGGCCTTGTGTCACATCTGACCGCCTGCAGTGGTAGGTAGATATCTTGCAGTTGGAGATTCGTTTCCAGCTGTGCTGGTCAAATTCTCTATCTCCGGGCAGGGAGGATCCCCAGACGAGGCTATCTCGAAGCTACCCGACCCTGTTTTATACGGGGTCTACGTAGAAACTTTTGGCCGAACCTATGGGCTCGGATACCCAACATTCGGCCTTGTGCCACATCTGACCGCGTGGGGTGGTTGGTAGATATCCTGCAGTTGGAGATTCATTGTGGAATTCTCTTGACTCACTTCTAGCGGTTGACTACTTCTTCTACGTGCCGCTGGCGAATCTTATATGTGTTGTTCTTGTCCTAAGTATTATCGTTCATTACCAACCTTTGTTTGATTATTCTATTCAGTAACCTGCCCTAAGTTATAACAAATAGGTTTTGAAATTTAATTCTTTAAATATATGTTTTAATTATTATATTAATATGAGTTAATTCTAAAAGGAAGAGTTTATTACTTAATTACAATAGAAAGCCGATCGCCCAGTTTTTGTTTAATCGAAAAACTTATATTTACATATTTATATTGTTCGGACTGTATTTATTGTCACATTCACGACGTTTCGGCCGTTGTACGCTATGGCCTTCTTCAGGTGATATACATTGGAATTTCGAACCGAAATACTCCTTTATCCAAACCAGAAAATGATGAGATATTTTGCTAAGTTCTGAAGAGTTTTTAGAGATGCGAGTTTGGAAATATATTTTTTCCAGTTATATTAAGGTGAATTAATCTGCACGCAGATTAATAACATTCTTTAAACAAAAGAAATGGGGTCCACAGAAAGATGCCAAAAATGCCAATCACGGAAAATGTGATCAACAAACAAGTTGTGTAGAAACCTACACAGAGTATGATATAGAGACATTGAAATACATAGGGTATATAATGAGGAAAGTGGGCTTGGAAAATTTGAAACGCAGAGAACATATTGAAAGAAAGCAGGACAGGGAATAAGAGGGAGTAAAGTTCCGGAAAAGACTTATTAAAATAGAGGAAATAATAGGGTGCGGAAGGGACGATAAAAAGAACATTAAATTAGACCTACAAATCAATGGAAGGTGTGGAGAACCATAATCGCCAAAAATGTTTATGTAGAGTAATGGGGCAAAGCCTTAACAAAAGGAAAACATTTTGTAAGAATCAAAAAGAGTGAGGAATTACAATGTAATATCAAAAGCACTCTATGGCAGGAACTGCTGAACAATGACTTCAAAGAGAAACAAAAGAACTGAGGCCACATACAGGTGGTTCAACAGAAGGATGCTGAGAATACAGTGGACAAAACATGAGAGTGACGAGGAACTTTTAAAGAAAGAAGAAACAAAAAAAGGCGTTTACATATAGAAACAAGAAAAGAGAGTTCAATGGACCAGATAAGTAATCATTCAAAGAACATAGTGAAAACCTATATAACGAGCTTGTGTAAATGGATGACAGAACAGAGACTGAGATTGATAATAAAGGGCTTGGAGAATTTGACACTCACAGGACATATTGAAGGCAAGAGGAGTAGAGGGAAACAGTGAGTAATCTACCTAACAAGCTTGTGTAAATGAATGGCAGAACGGGGTGTGGATTGATAATAAAGGGCTTGGAGAATCTGACACTCACAGGACATATTGAAGGCAAGGTGTCTAGAGGGTAACATGAGTAACCTACCTAACAATCTTCTGTAAATGAATGGCAGAACAGGGAATGGGATTGATAATAAAGGGATTGGAGAATTTGACTCTCACAGGACATATTGAAGGCAAGAGTAGAGGGAAACTGTGAGTAACCTACCTAACAAACTTATGGCCGGTTAGTCACTGTTTTCCTCTACTCCTCGAGGCAAGAATATTAGAGGAAAACTGTGAGTAACCTACCTACCAAGCTTGTATAAATGGATGGCAGGACTGGGAGTGATGGTGTAAAATTGAAGTTACGAAGATACAAGGGTTTAGGATATTGTGTAGATTCATATTGTCCACGTTCTGAAATCACACGTCACAAAAAAGGAAGTGGTCTAAGAATTATCATTTTGTTATTAAAGACTATAGAATACCGGTCCCCCAATTAATGTTTATTAAAATCCTGTATTTTAATGGCTGTTTTCCCATCGCCTCAATTCTGAATTGAACTTTTCTGGTAGGTCGGTTTTTATACTCCAGAAATAATAGGAAATCTCAAATAACCTGTCGTCGTTCTGGTGAGAATGGGCTGTATCCAGAAACTACTCTAATCAACATCACAATATCTACCACAAAGAAAGGCTTTGTGAGACCATTGCTGCACATTGAACTGCCTGTAATCTTTACTAGAGATGGCTAGAAAATGTCAATATAGAAAGCAAAATAATTGTATCAAACAAAATTCTATTATAGTGACAAATCGTCGACTCTCATTATCATAAAAGCCCTTAGGTTATCTCACCCTCATTAGATATAGCAAATCTTGCTCCACGTTATCCTGACTTCCCCTGTCCCACTAATTAACCTCTTTATCAGCACTTGTAAACTTCCCAAATTTATCAAAAGCCATGACTCTAAGAATGCTCCTGGTCCCGAAAAATCCCGATGATTGTCTTTAAGAAGAAGGTTTCTCCGGCATTATTTACATTATTTGGACTATTGTCCTTATCTTTGTCGCCATATTTATTACAACGTTTCGGCCGTTGTACGCTCCGGCCTTCTTCAAGTGGTTGGAATGTCGAACTGAACCCTTTATTTCGCTCACTGGGGTAGACTGTTCTAGTTTCACGTGCCATGATTTAATGGATGTCAGTTATCAGTTATCTCCTGGTAATTTCCCTCTGAAAGTTCTCCACTTAACCGGGTATTGAACTCACACTCTTTGGGTCCTGTCACTGGATCTAATCAACGCCTTTATCCACTGTGCCATGTGTCCTTGAGGAGCGTACAACGGCCGAAACGTTGTAATAAATATGGCGTCAATGATGAGGACAATAGTCCGAATAATGTAAATAATGTACATAATACCTCATCTCAGAAATATAGACAGGTTTCTCCGACGTTGGCAAAATTTTAAACGGTTACTTGAAGGAGAAATCCTTCCCATGTTTATGGAGGGTGACAAGTCTATGCCTTGTTTTCAATTATACGTGTGAGCGCTCATCTTCGTCGCAATATAGGCCCATCTACCGCCTTACTGTCATTAACAAACTCTTTGAGGTTATCATCAGCAAGGGGATTAAGGATCACCTTATCAGTGTGAATTCACTGAGCGGCAATCCATGCGGATTTCAATGGCCCAGGACACATTCCAAAACCTGTGCAGAGTATTACGAGACAGGAAGTTTTCTTTAAGTAACAAAGAAAAGAATCCTGAGCTGTTACGTGACATCTGTCCTTCTTTACGACAGCTAATGTTGGACGGTCTCCTCAAGAAGAGACTCGAGGCGACGGAAATATGGTTCTACAGAAGGATGCTAAGGATATCATGGACCGAGCGTGTGAGCAAAGATGAAGTCTTAGAGAGGATGCAAACAAGGAGGAGGCTTATACTTGACACCAGGAAGAGGTAGCTGAAGTTTCTGGGAAACATAATGAGGAAGGAAGGAAGGCCCGGAGAATCTGATACTCACGTGTCAAATAGAGGGAAAGAGTGATAAGGATAAAACAACGCATGACATACCTAGCGGGCTTGAACAAGTGGATTACAGAACGAGGTCTGGTGGAGATGGCAAAGCAAATGAAAAGAGCTGCAAGGGATAGAGGGAGGTGGAGAGATATGATCGCCTTCGTTCTGAAAGGACATGGTACATAAAAGGAAAGATGGTCTACCGTTGTATATTAACTATTATTAATTACAGGAGACATTAGACACTAAATATATCATGATCGCCTTCGATATATCAAAAGCGTTTGACAAGGTGTGGCGTAGGTACTTACTACACAATTTCAATAACTGGAAGTGTTTTCACAATTATCAAGTCTTCTCAACAAATAGGTCAATGAAGGTGCCTATGAGACCGATACAGGCATCCACCAAAGTCTTCCTCCTCATTGTTACTCACTTCCTGTTTTATGTTAATGATCTTCATAAGAGCATACTTCGATGTTTAGTGAATATCTATGCAGATGACATAACGGTATATAGGTGCAGCTGCAAAAATCTCGATGACCAGCTGATCTCTTCTCTGACTGAGCTCTAACAGCTCAATAGGGGAAAAACTGACTGGTCACATTCTATACCTTAAAAACAAAAATGTTGTATCATCACAGAGCAGACCCCGAATTTTCGATTATCGAGGTTAACAGGGGTTCGCTCAGGGGTGTCCCTTGCTTTGAATGCCCACCTAGACCTTGTGGAACTTGTATATACACTAGAGGTGCTGGAAAAATAGTCGGTTCCAAGTACCGCTCCAGTAAGTACCTGACTCCTTTTGCTATGATCTACATTTACAGGCGCCAGATCAGACTGAAAATGTTATGTCCGGGCTGAAGCTGCACAGATATCCTTTCCCAGTTATGATAGAGTTTAAAAGCATCTTCGCGGCCTTGTGGGTGATGAATTATTTCCCACCTTACAACGCCTTTTCCATGGACGAAAAATCGCAAGCCTGTCGCTTCTCTATGCATGGAAAATGTTCAGACAAGTTGCATTCCTTAGTTCCACCAACTCTCATCTATGATTCGCCATATCACGTACACTGAGGCGAACCGCTCTCATTCCCTTCATATTCCATTAGGAGGGAAGTACACCTCAAGTAACTTTTTCCTATGAACCGCTACTTTGTGGAACCAATTTCCAAGAGGATGCTTTCCCCACCACTACAATTTTAACCACTTCAAGTATTAACAGTTATATATCCCCCATATCCTCATAAACTGCGCTTCTTACCGCCTACTCATCCAACAACCTCGCTCAATAATCCTCTACCAGGAGTGGGTCTTTTCTAGAGTGGACATTGAAAAATTTTCCCACGAATTCTTTAACCATCGACGCCTCCTCCTACTCCTCCTCCTACTCCTCCTTCTTCTTCTTCTTTCACCGCCCTTTGTACTACTCCTGATCCTGTCTTCGTTTTATTTCTTTATTTCTTATTTTCTTTCTTTCTTTCTTTTCTTTCTTTCTTTTCTTTCTATAGACTTCCTTCTTTTTCGTTTGTCTTCATTTTCTTTCTTCCTCTTGACTTCCATTTTATTTCCCCCCTCTCTCTCTATATATATATATACATATACACAGTGTGCGATGTGTAATTTGTCGCCATTATGTATTTTTATGCATGCGCGCTGTTTGTTCTTGATTTTTGAGAAGTGTACCATGATGCAATTCATCCTGCCAAAATTTTGGAAATGGCATACAGTACTATTCGTATTCGCTTTGGAAGCTCCAATACAAACATTTCAGAATGTTTGGGTGTCAATCTGAGGACAGTGCAGAGGATTCGGAAAGAGTTGGATGAGTCTAATGATGATTACGAAGGTGTTTGGAGTGATCACTAGTGATGGCAAAGGCAGAAACTCCATTCATCTTCCCACAGGGCCTCAGATTCAATGCGAATGTCTGCATCATGTCCTGAGTCAAAAGATTAGCTGCTGGGGAAAAAAACGACGTCTGGTAACAAAACTCTCCACCATGCCACACAAGTAGGAGTATCATGTGATGGTTGTCAAAGAATTTCTGCGGCTACATCACCCCTTACATCTGGTCACCTAACTCACCAGACTGCAACCCTTATTATGTGTGGGGTGCAGTTGAGCGAGAGACCAACAAAATCTCCTTTAATAGCCAAAATGAAGTAAAGGCAAGAATTAGGGTAGCATTACCTAACTTAAACAAGGCGATCGTCCACAAGAGTTGCAGGAGATTCCGAATTCGTATGAAGGCTTCAGTTGAAGACGATAACGATTTTCTTGAATAAATTTACTCTTTAGTATTTCAAGATATTTTCTTGTAATTTTGGCTAAATATATTTGTTAAAATGAGATGTCAGTACTATTTTCATTGTTGCGTCATTTAGACGACGTTTTATCCATCGCACCCAGTACATAGCGATTTTTCAAGAGTAGCTTAGATGTGGCACAAGACCGAACGTATGGAGCACGATCGAACTCACTACTCAGTCGTAATTATTTTAGCGATACAAGCTTGCTAACTACTATATATATATATATATATATATATATATATATATATATATATATATATATATATATATATATTTAAAGATATGTTTAGTGGCACAATACTTTTATAATTGCCATTAATAGACAAAAATTAATTTTATTATCACTCATGATGATAATAAAAAGTAAAACTGAAAAACGGACGAGCTAACTGGTTTCGAACCCCGCTCTACAGAACTAAATCGAGGTTAATAAACTAAATTATCTAAAAAAAAAAAGGACAAATTTTATTGGGAAAAAAATTAAGCTTATCAACCTCGAATTAGCTCTGTTGAGCGAGTTTCGAAACCGTTCAGCTAGTCCGTTTTTCGGTTTTTACTTTTTATTATCCTCATGACTGGTAATAAAAATATATTTTTCTATATATATATATATATATATATATATATATATATATATATATATATATATATATATATATATATATATATATATATATATAAAATTTATTTGAAAATTATAACATAAATATGTTATAAAATCAGTACAAAAATAGCCATTTTGTTTCAACACTTCTGGTGTTTTTGAACACCATCACTTGGATATTTATATATATATATATATATATATATATATATATATATATATATATATATATATATATATATATATATATATATATATAAGAATATATATATTCTTTTTTTTTTTTTTCCTATTCTTTTCTACATTTTTTTTATACTTTTTTCTTCTGTTTCTTCCATTCAGCTTCCTTTTAGATTATTTTCATTATTCGGACTAGTGTCCTCATCTTCATCGCCATATTTATTACAACGTTTCGGCCGTTGTACGCTCCGGCCTTCTTCTTCAGCTTCCTTTTACTTATTCATTCTCTTTTTCTTTCTGAATTTTTTCTTTCATTTCGTTTTCCCTTTTTCATTCCCCCTCTCTCTCTCTCTCTCTCTCTCTTTCCTTTCTTTCTTTTTTCATTGATATCTTTATTTTTCCTTATTTTCTGTTTTCTTCCTTTTCTTTTCTTCGTTATTCTATTCTCTTCCCTTACTTTATCTTTCTTCATTTTTTTGTCTCCGTGTCTTTGGACCGTTTCCTCTCCTTTTTATTCATAGTATATAAAATCTTGTATAGAGAGACGGTAAGAAAGAAAAGAG